>CM039679.1:218339894-218659894 GCA_022537955.1 Schmidtea mediterranea | reverse complement strand
AAAATGATTTTAAAAAATAGTATAATTTCTACAAAATCGACAAGTATGAAATAGAGATAGAATTTGTCCATGCTGGAGCAGGAGCGCGATAGCGCTCCTTGGCACTCAAATTATTTTTTTTAATATTAATTTAATTTTCTAATACATAAACACTTAAAAAATATTATTTAACTTATATCATAGTACCTTTTTAAATTCTTTTATAAAATTTTATTAAATAGGAAAGAATTAATGTGACACTTTTATGATTAAATCACAACTCACTACACTTAAAATTCAATCACCAACGAATTTATTGAGATTATACTCTTTATATAAATTCAAACAGAAATTTTAACCATGCAACTTCGAAACAAGGCAAATCAGAACGACATAAACCGGAGTTTTGGGTGTATATATATATATATATGATTAGTGATCCTTAGAATAACAAATTGGTATGCCACTGGAAAAAATAACAGATTTAGAGTAACGCAGAGTAATAAGGTTTGCGAGGCACTAGATTAGAGAATAGAATAAGCGCTGTAGAATTTTACAAAAGAGTAATATGAAATAATTTTATTAAAGAGATGGACATATTAATAGGGTACAGTAATGTAATTAGAAGTAGACATAACTGTAAAATCATGTTTATTTCGTATTCAGAATTTCAAATTAGAGATTTCATCACTTCTTCACACTCCGTAAATGTTTTATACACTTTTCTTTGGGTACATTCATCAAACCCGTCAATTTCATAATAACAAAATACAGATTATAAATGTAGAAGATTTTAGGTTTCATTAATTTGCATTTATATATCTATATTTGATTCTTTTATGAATCTTCTTTGAAATATTTAAAATTTGTACAGAAAGGACTCATTTGACATTTTTTATCATACGCCTATTCTTTAGGATAATAATGTACTTGGTAATTATTTATATGAATGTTTCAGATGAACGAACAAGGTTAAATACAGCAATAGAACACAAGGAAACGTATACCAATAATAACTCAAATTCAAGTATAGCCAAGAAACCCTCAGGTTTTTAATTTTCAAAAAGCTTTTTATTTTAGATTATTTAAATAGATAAACAAAATAATCTGAATGGGGAAAGTGATTCAAGCTATAGTGAATCTTCATCAACTAATAAATCATACGAAAATACCAAAATTTCAAGTAATAAATTTAATCTTTCGAAGTTTTTCGGCTGTATATATATATATATATATTCATTTAATTATTGGTATTTATTTTTTAATATAATTTGAAATTAATTCTTAGTATTTTACAGAGTGAATGCTGAATTTTCAAAATTAAATAATATATAAAATTCTTTGCCTAGATCAATTTAAAATATTGCAAATATTTTTAATATATATAATTATAAAATACTCCTTCTGTCCAATAATACTGGATAGTTTTCGTTTCGTGTCAGCGGATTTTCGCGAATATATAACTCTACCTCAATATCTTTTTCTTATGAGTTGAATTAATCATACGACTTTCCAAACAATGTCATTTACCATAAATATAAGCGTATCCTTTTTTATTTCATCCTTATTTCATAAAATGTCAAAAATTACAAAAATCGTTGTCTCACATTACGCAATAGTTTTCACAAAAAACTTAAAATACTCTATAATTTGTCAAGAATTAAAGAAAGTAATGATAATTTTTAACTTAATTGTTCACATTTAACAATTGAACGTCATCTATCATGTTGACATTTCATTTTTAAGGTTTTTTTGTAAACACCATTTCAGTTTTTCGTCATAAAAGCTTAATTTTTTCAAATTTTTAATCATAAATATGAAACGAAATAAACGAGAACTTTCCAATTAACAAAAGAGGCTAATATATGAGGATTTGTTAAGTGAAAATGCAACGGAATTCTTAAAAGGGGTGCATAAAATTCCATTGCAGCTAAATACCATGTGAATATTCAAACTGTAGCCGAGATCTGAAAACGAGGCAAAGAAATCAGTCCATCGAATGCAGTTTTAAAAATACGCGGCCGAGTTTGTCCGAAAAAGAAGGATTTTGAATTAAATGGAAAAATTTGATATGTGCCACTGAACAAACGAAAAACAATTAAATCACTTGCAGGTGCTTTGAAAATGTCAAAAGCGTCTCTGCATCACCAGATAAAAGCTGGAGAAGTGCTAGCCTGTACGGAAACATTAAAGCCTCCGTTGACGGATGCAAATAAAGAGGAGTGGATTATGTTTGTAACCGGTCATTTGCAAATTTTTTGAAGATGAAAGTATTTGATTCCCGGATACGTTTGATATGGTTCACATTGATGAAGAGTGGTTTTATCTGACTGAGAAACAATGCCATTATTGCGTTGAAACAGATAAGATTGAACCGTATCACCAAGTAAAATCAAAAATATTCATAACAAAATGTTATAAATGACGTTTCTTGCAGCTTTTGCAAGACCTCGATTTGATGCACATAAAAATGAGTGGTTTGATGGCAAAATTGAAATCTGGCTATTTATAAAAATCTAACCTGCAAAAAGGAATAGTAAAAATCGTAGGCACAAAAATGAGGCACTTTCGTTCCCACACTCTTTGTTGTTGATAAAAGGAGTACCGCAAAATGGTGATTGAAACGTACTTCTAGCAATTTATTCTAAGTGACCTGGAAATCGCATAGAACGAAGCAAAACGATTTTTACTCAATAAGACAACGCTAGACCTCATATTTCACGAGATGATTCAGAATTTGTCCAGCACGCAACAAGTGATGAATTTGATCGATCTGTCAACCACCTTAAAGTCAGATATTAATATCTTGGATTTAGGATATTTTCGAGGCTTAAAAAGTGCATATTATTCAACTAATCTGTCTAATATAGATGACATTATCAAATTTGTTGGTCAATCTTTCATTGACATGCTTCATGATTCTTTGAATACATTTTTTTATATTTCCAAAATTGTATGATTGAAAGCATCAAAGTCAATCGATGAAACCATTACAAGCAACCACATATGGCCAAGGAGCGTCAAATCAACAATGGCACGCTACTTATATTTTTATGAGAAAACTATCCAGTACATGGGACAGAGGGAGTTTAAATTTTCAACATTTTGTTTTATCGAATATTATTTACAAAGATAAATAAAATGATGATGAATTTTCTAAGATTTTAACAAAATTTTTATAATTTTTAAAATAAAAATAAAAAGTTTACAAATTAAAGAAATAAAAATGAAAACTAATGTAAGGAAGAATAATTAAGGAAAATTGTACAATTAATTAAATTAACCTATTATATGATAATGTCAAAATAGTAGTTAGGAGATCAGAGGTTGGTTTTAATGTTTGATGATTGGGTTTAAATGTTTGTATGTTTGTGTAATGAAGATATTCTGTTTAAATAACTAAAAAATCAATAAGTTCCCTTGTAGATGTTTTGCAATGAAAAATTATAAAAGAGTATATTGGATATTTGTCATTAGAATAAATATTATACACTTATGTCTCTTTTTAACAGTGATAGTAATTAAAATAAATACCATTTTACTCACTGTCTTAATCAAATATCATTCGCTTGCACCGACTGGCTTAAAAGCACTATCACCACTTAAAATACTTTGTACATCATTAACACGTTCCAATAGTGAGGTTTTCTTTTTTATTTTACTAAGAAATAAATTTCTTTTTAAGTTTTCAATTTATTATCTTTCCTATTTTTAATAAACTTTTTGTATTTATTTATTGATTCTCAATTTTTGTAATTTTTTTCGCTTTGCACTTGATTCTGTGTATTTAAAGTTTTTTGAGCTCCTCTAAAAAAACTCCAAAACAATATAAAACACTTAAAATAAATATTAAAATACGACTAGTTTTAAAGAAAAAAGAAACAAAAATTCTTTGAAAAAATTCGCTTTTTTCAACTAAATATTTTTGGAAAAGGAAATATTAAAAACTTAAAACTAAATATTTTTAACTTCGCTAAATCGAATGCAATCGTGTAAAACGGAACTAAATTTTATTATTTTAGACTGTTAAATTCAAATCGTATTATAAAGGAAAGTTTAAAAACAGAATTGGGTGCACTATAATTGCGACGATAATTAAATAGAAGAGTTAATTCTCCTGTTAAAAATATGTTAAAAAAATTATAATAATAAATTTAAATAAGTTTAAAGTTAAATTATGGAATGATGAAATTGCTTGATTGTAAAATTAATATTTAGGAATGGTTGTAATTTACAAAATTTAAATATGCGTATGTGTAGGTTAATTCATGCTTGCTAAAATATACTCAAAATAAATACTAAAAAAATGATAAAAACAACTTTAAATCGTTATTTTAACATTGGATTGTTTGTTGATTTTTTATAAAATAAAGTTCGGAATTTATTATTAATTAGTTTTTAATGGATGTACTAAATTTACGAAATCAAACTGTTACTAATAATGATATTTACAAATATTCCGTCTAGAATAGGAATTTATTTTTTTCAGCATAATTATTTAAATAAAAATAATGATAATAAATAATGAAATAAAAATCGTCAATATGTTTTTAAATAGAAAGCGTCATTATGTTTACAATATGTTTTTACAGTCTCACTGTCATAAAAAGGTAAGATCGAAAAAAGGATGGATAATATAAATTTAAAGAAGTTAAATATTTTTCCCAAAACATCAGAAAACGAAAACTCACAAGCAAGAATAAATTTTTTTTGGATCGAGTACTTCTAAATCACACTGGGCGTTACAAGACATGACCCCTTATGTAAATATTCATATGTTATTATTTTCCTTAAATATTGTTAGACGCAATTCAATTCAAATCTTCTTCTAACATTTATAATATTAACGCACAATACAAATTTAAAATTTAGCACTGTAATCTAAAAATATAAACAACGGAGGCTTGGTAATTATTAATATCGATCACAAATATAATTTATTAATTTAAAATATTTTAATATAAATTAATATAAATTTAAATATCCAAATTTAACACAAATAGTTATTTCAACTAGTTGATCACACTTATAATATTTAAACTAATATGTATATATATATATATATATATATATATATATATATATATACAATGAAAACTATATTTATAGAGGAGTCATCGCCTAGACAGAATAAAGATGATAACATAAAGCCTGGAGTAATTACAAATGCAATTGTTTTGTCTCAAGAGGAGGGTAAGAGTAAACTATAGTTATTGAAATAATACTTTTACTGATTTTACAGATAATTCTTACATATCTGATACTAATAAAAGCGATGAATCCATCTCAATTACCATTAAAAATGATTCAATCAGACAAGGTAAATAAATAGTTTATTTTATAAATTTAATGTGTAGCATCAGAAAACAAGACCCCTTCAAATCTCTCAATTGACCGACGGGAAAAGTTTACCAAGTTGAACTCCACCGAAATAACATCTGGCTTCAAGCGATCTGCTTCAGGTTTCTAGTTATTTAAGAGTCTTTGATAGATTACTATTGAAATAGTTCCTGATTATCTCGTGGATTCGAATAGCTTTTCTGGTAAATCATCTACGGCTGATATAGCCCATCAAAATAGAGGTATTTTTGGAGAGTTTTCTATTGACACTTTTGATTGGATTAATAATTTTTTTTTATTTATTTCTTATAAATTATAGTTTCAAATAATGTTTTTAAATTTATCTTTAAAATTTAGAAAGTTTAGCTCGGAGTTTGAAAATCATTCCAACGGATTCTATTAACAATCTGAGTTCAGACCGAAAAACTCATAGCTATGAACTGCTAAGTGTACAATTGAGAGGTATATTATTATGATTGGCATAAATTATTAAAATAATATAAAGGTTAAGTGAAAGAACATTAATTGTACAATTTTTTTGAATTATATTTGATACCAGGAATGATGAGAGAGACTTGTGATGTAATTAAATAATATTTTTTTTGTAATTTAAGAAAAAAAACTGCTGCTCCATAATATAATTTTATTATCTTACATGCGCATTTTTATTAGTGATTAAATGATAAATTATGAGAGAGAAATAGACAAAAAGTGATGATCTGTTGACAGGTTGATATTATTATACTGGTATTATTTAAGGAATAGTTTTAAAAAGATTTATGAAAGAAGTGAATATTTAAAACTTTGATTAATTTTTTTGTATTCCGTAAAGATCATTTTCTAAGAGATGACATATATATTCCTATATGAAGTAACCAATTTGACTGAAAAAATGAATATATATTAAATTAATTAAATAAACTTGAGAGAACATTTGCTAAGTGCCACCATCCGCTTATCAGTTTCCATCTATTTTGAATCATCATTGCTGAGCTATGATTGCTATGAGTAAAACTCAAATTCATTCAACATAGAGTTTAGGGGTGGTCTGATAGTCGAGGCGTATGGGTATAATCGCAAAATCGTTATTTGTATTTTCATAGATTTATATCTCAAATTGTTCTATATATCAGTAATTTTAATCTATATGGGTGGATGTAACGTACCCCAATACCCCCCCCCACCCTTAGCCCACCCCCTCCAATTTAACATTTGATTATGGCATCTGCAGTAATATTTGCAAATTTATTCTCATAACTTGTACACATTTCCAGACAACGTTATCACACGATTCATTGAAAGCCGCAGAAAGTACACAGATAAATTGAATTATTCTGGTAATTTATGAATTTAAGTAGTAAAGATTTGATTGAATTTGACAGATTCTAACGAACATCCTCAACAAAATGTGGAATGTAATTAATCGAATTTTATAAATAAAAAATGTTCATTTAAACCAATTATATTATTATTACTATTATTATTATTACTATTATTATTATTATTATTATTATTATTATTATTATTATTATTATTATTATTATTATTATTATTATTATTATTATTATTATTATTATTATTATTATTAAATTTTAAAATCTTTTTCTTTGTCGATACCGGAATCATTTATATAAATAAAATTTAAATAAATAACAATGTTAGCCAATTTATTTGATATATTTCGACCTTTTAAAAATCCCTGATCACTAATAGACAAAATTTAACAACTTTCTTCTCTTCACTGATTGATATTTTCTTTCATTCGACTGTATTCAACAAATATATTTATATAAACACATTTTCAAATTCTATTTACGAATATCAAAAATTTAATAGAATTAAATAATATTTTATTATTATTATTATTATTATTATTATTATTATTATTAAAAAATTTTGATAATGAAATAACCCTGCAAAGTCTACTTAAAATATAAAGTTGAAATATTTAATAATAATATATTATTAAATGTTATTAAATAGAAATATTTAAAAACGTATTATGACTTTTTGTTGTATATAAATCTGCCACAGATAATTTGAAGTTTAATAAACATTAACTTCACATTTTCTAGTTTTTCTTGTATGGTTTTTTTTTGAAATTGTTTTAATTTTAAAATTTTGGAATAATGAAAATATTTCATACCATCAAGAAATAAAATTATATTCAGGCTAGCAATTCCATTTGAAATTTTAGAGTGCTGGATGAGAATTCCTCTGGCAAGAATTTTCTAAAAACCATTTGAAAAAAAGAGTTAATTCAAAGTAGAAAGAGCTTGATTTCTCAAAGTTATGTAATACCCCATTTAAATCTTTTCTAACTGAAATTATTCTTCAAAATAGCTGGAAGTTAAATATTTTTTTGACTTGGGAAAACTAAATGTTTTGTTATTGGGAATAATTTTATAAGTAACAAAGGATTCGAATGATTTATATTATATATTTCGCTTGAAATAATTTTATTGAAAATATTTCATAGACGATTCGAAAAAACCTTCACCCTTATCGATTGATAGGCGGGAAAAGTTTTGCACCCCGGAAGAATTCGACAGAATCACACCGTGCGATAATTTGAGAGGTAACTCACGTATTTATCACTATATTTCACCAAATAGAGTTTATCATAAAATAATTAAAATTTTTGTTTCAATTAAAAATATAGTTTATTTTTAATTCCAAAGTAAAAACTTGGATTTCAGCTAAAATTTTCAATAAATTTGACAACTTTATATTCTTTTATGCATTGATAAAATAAGAGCGGGATATTTTTTATATTTAACTCTTTTCTCTAATAAATTCTTTTACTAAATAAAATTTACATAATTTTAATTTTAAATGATCTTTGTAGACGCTTTGAGTCTTAGTTTCCTAAATAAAATATGTATTTACAATTTAATAAAAGGTAATAATTAAACAATAGCAATATTATAAAAAAAGTAAATAACAAGTTTTAAAAATTTTAATTGATAAAACTGAAACATATTTTTACTTTTAATGACAAAATTAGTAAAATCAAATTTTAAAATACTATTACAAAGATCCGAATATCTTTTAACTGTGAATTCCTTGGCTTTCCTTCGACATTAGTTTAGTTTATTTTATTATTGTTATTTTTATTTATTTTTATTTAAGAAATTATTTTATATCTAATATTTTATCATGAACATAAATGCAATATTTCTTGTGGACTCCGGTAGAAAAAGTTTACAAATATGTTTAGCAAGACTTTTATATTTTTAATATATCAATTATTTTTCATTTATCAAAGTTTATTATCATTGTGATAAAGAATTAAATTTATATCAAAATTTCCCAAAAAGGTCTAAAAAGGTTACTGGCACTTAACGAAACATAATTTTAAAAACATCATAAGCTCTAGGTTTACATCAAAGGCTTTCAGTATATTAAAGTATATTATTTTAAAATAAATAAAAGTGTGACTATATAGGCCATTCCAAATAAATTGTATTCAAGTAGTACAACTGATATTTACAAACTTAAAAATAATTATTAAAAAAACCGAAATAATTGGAAAATCCATGAAGAGTCAAATAATTTGAATAAAATTTTTTCATTATATTTTTTAAAATTTTTAATTGTTACAGATGAAGTCGAAAATAGCGATTTGGAAAATAGTATGACAAGTTTATCCTCATCCTCGGAATCTTTATCATCATCAGCTCAGTTACCAGAAAAAAAAATATTTTCAGAAAGTAAATTTGTTTTTTAATTTTAATTTTATATAATAATAATGTTAAGCAAAATTATTATTATTATTATTTTTATTTTTTTTTATTAGATATATATGATGAAGATAAAATGAACGAATTGTATATTGATAATGCCCAAGTTAACCAAAAAGGTTAGAAAATGAAAATTTTGTAACGAATATAAAAATTATTTAGATAAATGTAAAAACGAGTTGGTAAACAAGAGTAAAGACAGTCAGAATGAAGGTTAAATTTTTTTTTATTAAAACATAAATTATCTTATTTTCAGATGATAGTTATTCGATTAGTACTAGCGATTCTTCAACTGGGCTTTCTGATGAAGAGAACGACATTCGTAACTTTACTCCAACAAGTAAATTTTTGAAAACATTATTTATAAAATGAATAAAATCTAGTAGAAGTACTTTTGTAAAAAAGATCATAAATATTATTTAAAAAGTTTAAATACCTTCCTTCAATAAAACTAACAAAACGTGATGTTATTGGTAATTAATTTTTACCCTTGTGTGATTTTTATTTATTCGTGAAAGGTAAAATCTTTGTAACTCTTTGGTCATTTTCCATTTCACACATCTCTGATTTTGAGGCATACAGAATTCACATGCACTACACAGGAAAAACGTATTCCTGATCTGATATTTATCGGTCAATGTATATATTGCACTGACATACTAAGGACTCAAAACGCAGTCTAAAGATACTAAATTTAATTGAAGCAATGAAGGCTTTGAACCATTTTGATTTTTAAAAAGTTTCTGTATATTTTGGACTTGATAAAATTTCCCAAATATTAGAATTATATTACATTCATTGACTTGACGAGTTTGACGCAACATCTATATACACATGCCTAACTTTAGCCAAACAATTATTCAAAATGCGTCCAGCTTTGAAATCAGCTAGTAAACCATATCTCTATAATGAATAATTTGATTTAAATAATTCTTTGTTTAAATTAATCAACCTACGATCCCGATAGTCATCAAATGATCAAAGGAGATCACAGCTCACTTAAGGAATTTAGATATATCTTAGAAATCTTTTAGAAAAATTATTGTTCTAAAAAATGCCAAGGTAGCGCAATCACAAATAAAATCTACTTAAGATTTCTATAATCTGTTTAATGAAGAGAAAAACATTAAATTAAGAGTCAAAGGCAACTCAATTTTAATAATGGAAAGCATATATTATAGTGAATAGATATGACAATAAATTCTACGGATATATTTATCATATGACAAATTTGTTTTATGACATTGTAAGTTTGAATATAATTCAACAGCATAATAGTTAAATGTGGACCCCCACAACTAACTAATTGCAACAATGTAGCTGTCAATGTTAATAAAATTTTCGTAATTAACGTAACAATATAATAACTAATGATGCTATTTTGTTTAATGTTTTTGTTTTAATTTGGAAATTTATAAATAATCTGTTATATTTAATTTCAGCTAATAAAAACAAACAATCATATTCAATAGACAGATTAGAAAAATTTACACATCAAAATCACTTAGAAAATCATAAAGTTAACAAATCTAAACCTCAAGGTTACTTTTAGCATTACGAGATAGTTAAATTATTTTTAATTTAGAAATAAATAATACGTCCGAATCCTCAGAATATGATAATTTGTGTAAGTTTTTATTATATAGATACTAACCACTCATTTTTGCTTTCTGAAACAATCTCCAGTTAGACGCGTGATAATAATATAAATGAAATAATGCACTTCATTTCACTTTATGGTAAAGCTTCTCACCTGGGGCCCTAGGGCCCAGTTGGGGCAATTTGACTTTTCATTGGGGTAATTTCGAAATAAATGGATTTTTAAAATTTGATAAACCATAATTTTTCTCAAGTATATACGTCGTATTTCAGCTATGTTATGATTGAAAAAATTTGTTGACACTGAAGATATAGCTCTAACCAATATCTATGTATTGTACTTATATCTTCTCAATACAATCTTTACTTTATAAATTTGATTTTTTACAAACACTTTTACAAACTGGGGCAATTTTTAAACTCTATTGTTGTGGACATAGAGCATAACACAATGAGAAGCACTGTTTTGTCTTGTTATGAAATTTCTTTTAAATAATGATTTCTGACACAATTTTTTTAAACAAATAAAACTGCAAAGGGTAAATGGAAATTTATCTACACTTTTTTTCTGATCAATGAATTTACATATTAATTATCGAAATTTTTTAAAATTTTAAAATTTAAAATTGTTATGATTTAAGGGAAAATACTAAATAAAGTCAGTAAACATCCTCAATTCTCACTTAGCCTTTCTATTTAATCTACAAATTATTTTTTAAGTTTTCCATAGTATCCCTTTTGTAAATTTATAGTGTAAATCCTTGATTTTTAATTGATTTTTAAAATTATAAAATATTTTAATTGGTTAATCAGGGATATTATTTTGTTTTCTTTGAAGTAGATAAAAACAAGAACACAAAAAATATTGATCACGACGAAAAGTTTAATGAAATAGGGAACCTGAAAAATCAAATATCAAGACCAAAATCGAAAGGTGCATATTTGGACAATGAACGTTCAAAACTCTCATCAGATTTTTCAAACTCTTCAAACTCAGAAAATGAATCTGCTTCAGATGATGGTCAAAATATTTTGTGAAAATTAATTAATTTGTTTTTTGCATATTTCAGATGACGGTGAAACCCCATATAAAAACCTCGAACACCGGGAAAAGTTTACTAATAATAATAATTCAAATTCGAATATAACCAAAAAACCATTAGGTTTATATTTTGTTTATAAATTATCAATTATAAATGATTTGATTTAGATATCCCAATGAGTCTGGATAACGAGATGGATTCGAGTTATAGCAAGTCTTCCTCTACAAATAATAGCAAAAGTTCAAGTAATATACAAGATTTTTTAAAATATACTTTTTTGACATTAGGAGTTTGTATTGTCCCAATACAAAAATGGTCATGAGCATATTTTTGTAACATAAATTAAAATAAGTAAATAAATAAATAAATGATCAAATAAACGTTATTCAATTTATACTGTTCATTGCTCTTCTTCGGTATAATGGCCAAGGAGCAATCAGGAAATTGTAAAATTCCATGATATAATAAAGATTTTTAATGAAAAAAACAATATTTAAATGTACAAAAATAAATTTTATTAAAACAAAATAATATGAATTTATTTTAAACAAATAAAACAAATATAATGAAAATTAGGCAATAAAAATTAAAAATATATATCATTGAAATGAATGATATTTTTTCTGGGATATTAAAAACAGGATATGAGAAATACGCAAAAATAAATTTTATTAAAACAAAATAATATGTAGATATTCATAAAAAAATAAAACAAATATAAAGAAAAATAGGAACAAAAAATAATTCAAAAAATACAACTTTAAAATTGGGCCAAAAAAAGAAAACTAATATTTAAATCAGAGAAATGATAATTCTTTCACAGTACTCGATTGTTTATTTTGCCCATTTATGTTCTTAATTGTGATAACCTTACAATAATAGTATTCCCTTTTGACTTGAATCCTAGAAAAATAATTTCATAATAAACTGTAATTTTTAGATGGGATTTGATACATTGGCTGTAGGAATTCCTAGATGATCTAAATTTGAAAAGTTGTTTTTACTTGATAAACGAAGTGTGATGTTCGGTGAATTTCATCTGGGCATGAAATTGGTTGTTGTTCCAGTGAATAGATATGTTTAATTGTGTCGTAATTTGATTTGTAAGTTTAATAGTTGGATCCATGTGCTAAATTTGTCAAAAATCGCAGAAAAAACTATTGGCTAAACGATGACTTATAGGGAAAAAGTCGAATGACTCAAGTAAATTCTACCTATCAGATTTACAAGTGTTATGATATTCAGTTTGCGGTGGATCCTATGGTGCAAAAATAATTTTTGTCATTTTAAATATGTAAGCTAAGATTTTAAGACTGGATGTACATAACATATCTGTAAAAAGTTGTTCAAAAATCCACGAAATTGTACTTGTTATAAAAGGAAAGAAATTAACCCAAATGAATAAAGGCAATAATAAATTACAACTATAAACGTATTATCTGAATGCTAAATCGTAAAAATATAATATATAGTTTATATTTAAAATAAGTCCTTTTAGTCAAAATTCAAAAATGATATTTTTTATAAGATTTTATAGCCTGAGCGTAAATGCGCTTTAGCTACGCATTGAAACTATAGTTACTATTTGAGGTGGACAAATGCGTTATATTTTTGATTGTCAAAAGGAAAAAGTGAATTCGAATTATGAAAAGCTATTTTGTTGAAAATAAAATTTAATTGTAAATTTCCATATTGGAGATATAACCTGATTAAATCTCTGCCAAAATTTTTATTAATCCAGCATACGAAACGCATTAATTAACAGAAAAATGGAGAAATGAAAAATACTTTCATAGTTAGCTTCCACGTTTCTGCTCTGTATTTTCAAAAATCGTTTTGTATAGAATCGAACGTATTTAAAGACCCCCCTCTAATATTTATGATTATAAAAAATATCAGGCATTTGTCAATAGATGAGTTTGTTAAATTTAGTAATAAATATCATTAGACTAATATTTTGTCAAATTTTTTATAAATTTAAAAAATGTTAGTAAATATGACCAATACCTAAAGGTGCTCTACAAATATTGACTAAAAAAATATTCTGTTTCTCATATATTAATTTCATTTTTATTTGCTTTATAGTGTTATTATTTTGTTTTATTGTATTAATTTAGCTAAGTCTGGAAAAATTTCAACGGATAAAGGTAATTCTGTGCCAGAAATATATGAATCCAATTTTGTATAATAGGCCATCCAATAAAATCAGAAGAAATTGAAAGATACGAAAAAGATATCAATCAAAATGCTAAACGCTTAAAATACGGTATGTCTCCATGTGAATTATTTTCATAAAAATTATTATCTTGATTCAATTATTCTATTGTGTGCAGAATAACCACAAATTAAGGTCTAATATAAAATTTAATTAATTTTTTTAAAAACTCACATCTACTTGAAATAAGGACAAAAGATTATCGGTACCAACATAAGTTAAAGGTATTTACAATACAAAAAGTAAAATACCAGAACAATAATTGGGATGAGAAAAAAATACAAACAAACATACAAACCATCCTATAAAAACATTATTTATGGACAATAATTAAGTACAGTAATTAATTACACGCATTTTTTATAATACAAAGATGTGATTTGAAGATATTTCAGGTGTTTATTATATTTCATCTGTCCGTACCATAGAGGAGCAAAGAATTGAAAGGCTAATCATAATTTATTTAATAAAATTAAAATGTAAAAATTTGTAAAAATTTCGAAAATGATGATAGATTACCATAAATTATGTACAATATGGAAGAAAAACATCGACAACGTTATTTATAAGTGAAATAATGATTTTAAATAAATAATTAAATAATATTAATAAATAATATTAATTACAAGAAAGCGTCATTCAAACACTAGTTTTATAATAAATTTATACAGATTTAAAATATCAAAAATTAAAATTTTTAAAACAACATAAACTTTTATCAACATATAACACGTTACCAATAATTCTTGAAACATTTTAATAAAATTGTAAAATCGGATATACCTTTTTTACTTATACAACCCCTAGTTTGTTTACTAATATTGGCCTATCCTTTCAGTCGACAATTTTCAAGACCTCGAGTACTGAGATGACGGGAAGTATTTACAGTAAATGTGGCATTACAATTAGTACCTGTAAATTGATAAACGAGATTCGAACACAATCCAACTAAAGCTTATTACTTGCTTTACACGAATTAGAAATTATTTTATAATCTAAAATTTTAACTGCTTACTTTTCTCCTTCTTATTATTTTATATACAGAAAAATTATCATTCACGTACAGTTTATAAACAATCAGGTTCTCACATTGGAAAAATGCATTTTTCTTTCCTAATCTAGCCAGACATACTGATGTCATCGTTGATGCTAAATGAGAACTCATAGTGACTCGATCTATTTGCTGATTTAATTCATTTTTGAAAAGAAAATTGACATACGAAATATCACATTTAAGAAGTTTACGAAATCTCCTTCTATTCACAATATGATGTTCAGATAAATATTTATTCCATAAACACGCAACATAAGTCAATTCTATCAACCAATAATACAGTCGTAAACAGATTACAAACATAAAACTAAACAATAATCTCATCCATATATTTTGTCTGTTTCATTGCATAATACAGGACAGAAATTCAAAACTATCTTTACATGCAAATTCTCATCGCGTTAATGGATTTATAATTCATCTAAAGATTTTGCTTTTTATACTGAAGGTAAATAAATAGAACTGATTCGTGGATTACTTTTTTTATGGATTTTTGGACGCCCATACATTTTTGCTGGTACGACCTTATTGAATTTCTTCATATACAGTAAACACTCCAACTGTGCGGTTTTTCATTGTACGGTTTTGCAATTGCGCAGCCAAGTATTAAATACTAAAATTTCTATCTATGTGGTAAAACTTTCGAAGTTGCGCTGCTTTCTTTGCCGTCTTTGACAAATAAATCATCTTAATTCGTTGGTGAATCATACATATTTTTGAAACGGAAAATAGTGATGGATATATACTTTTTATTTCAAAAAAATATTGACTGTTTTATTTTTTCAGTGGTCCTTAGGATGAGGATGTAAAATGACATAATTTTAATTATTATATATTTATACAAGTGTTCGTTTAATTAAAAATATATGTGTACAGTGGTACCTCGGTTTACGAACTTAATCCGTTTCAAAATTGTGTTCGTAAACCGAAAGGTTCGTTAACCGGAGCATCAATTACAATAGAAATTGTATGGAAATGCAATTAATTCGTTCCAATATATAATATTTTGTACGTAAATGGAATTTTTTTAAACTTTAGCGTTCGCAAACCGAGGTTTTGCTATAAATTATTTTTAATTTAGTGTGTAAAAAATATCGTAATGTTATATATTTTTTATAAATCATAGGTTTTTAAAAGAAAAAGTTTAGGTCAAAACAATTTACTCGTGAATTTTCTGAATGGTATACTAGCATCGGCTTCAATTTAAAATCTCCGCTTGCATTGCAACATAGTAAAAGAGTTAGCCTTTCTCTCATTGGCTTATGTCAAGGCATTGATTTTTCTTCCTGTGTAATAAAGGTTCGTTGGGCATTCGCTTCCAAAAAAGTCCAGTCTCATCACAATTAAAAACTTGTTGTGAAACATAACTCTCATTTGCAATAAACTCTTTTTTAAATATTTCAGCGGCTTGGAGATCTGAACTCGAAGCTTCTCCATGTCTAACCACACTATGAATACCACTTCTCTTACAAAACTTTTCGAACCATCCCCTATTAGCATTTAAAAGCCCATTATCAATGTCATTGATTTCGGAGATCTGCTTAAATAAATATTTATATATTTGGTTAGCTTTTTCACGTATTATCAATTAACTAATCCTATCATCACAAAGCTGTTTTTGATTTATCCAAATTAATAATAATTTCTCTACCCCCTATATTATTTGCGGTCTTTGTTTTCTCAAGACATTCACCCCTTTTGCAACATCGGCTAATTTAATTAAATCTTTGCTTTTTAAAATTGTACTAACCGTTAATTTCCGTAAATTAAAATCTATTGAAATATTGCCCATCTCATGTTTCTTCACAATTTCTTTATTTTTTTCAATTGATATTTTACTGCGCTTTGAATAAGATTTTGATGGTAGCATGAAAATATAAGAACTATAAAATAAAATATTATCACAAATAGTATAACAACACATTAATTAAATTATTAAGATAAACTATGTATTAAATTATTAAGATTAACGGTTAATTACAATAAATATCGCAACATGTATTTATTTAAAGTTATGTAATATGTTTTAAAATATTTCATATTAAAAATTGTTTATTTAAACACTAAAAATTTTAAATATCTACGCGTTGTCATTTTATATTAAATCGAGACAAAATTGGTTAATACTTTTCAAAAATTTTGTTAGTAAACCGAATTTTATGTAAACAGAGACGTTCGTAATCTGAGGTACCATTGTATTAAATTCAAGAAAATCGTATTTGTGTGTAATACATATAAGTATATAAGCAGTGATTAAATCCGTGTTATTTATACTTAATTTATATTTGTTATGTATAAGTTGTTGAATTGAGACTGTTTTCTATAGTTTTTTGTTTATATTAATGTAAATATAAAGACTTTTTATTATATTTCTTGCAATTTTTCTAATATCTTGAATCTAACCCTATAATTACATATAAAATCAGTTTCACAGTGAGTGAATTCAGTTTGCGTGTTGTTTTTGTGAAACCTATCTACCGCACAGTTGGAGGGTTCACTGTAACATTTTAAAATTTTATATAAAAGCTTTAATAATAAGTAGGAAAGAGTTTTATGTGAAACAGTAGCTATTAAATTATTAGAATTATTTATTTAACTGTTAACTGTACACCATTATTGTTTCTTTTTATAACATTTGGTACAGATTATGATGATAATTTTCTTGAAATATATATAATGAAAATATTGTGCTATGAACAATTTTTATAATGCTATTTATTATCAGAACAATCGAAGGAAAAATCTGACAGCACAGATGAGGATGTTTCTCTGTCTTTAACCAGTTTGCCTAAAGATAACAAAGAAATAGAATCAGGTAGATATTGTTTATTAATTTGCTGTTTGTATTGATATTTTTTACAAATAGATCATTCTTCTCATCGTTTGAATACAAAGGACATCGAAATAATTGTCGTTGATAAAGTAAATCATGAATCAAAATCAAGTATTTATTCTGCAAATTTTCATAATATATTTTGGGAATGTTTTACAGATGATGCAGATCAGAGCATTTCAATAAGTACAACTGCTTCTGTTTCCAAAGATCAAAAGATAAACCACAGATATGGTAATTTAGTTGTGAAATTTTTATATTAACTTATTAAATAATCCCACAAATAATATTGTAACCTTGCCTAAAACACTACCTCAACTTTTCATCAACCGTCATGGAATTTTTTGAAAATTTACGGTTTTTATAGGTTATTTGAAATACTTGTAGTATTAAAAACATATATACTTTAAATCAGATAATATTTATTAAATTCAAAACAATACACTTTGTTTGAAATATTTAAACAACTGCACGAGGAGATTTATTCAACGCATAACGTTATGATATTTATGTTATATATATTTATGTTAAGGGAATTTGCTTAAATAATTGCAATTCAATTTTTGTAAAAAAATGTTAGTATATTTTCGTTCCAATCTTATTTCAAATGTCTCTTTCCTTTAAAATTGCATGACAGTTTTTATTTCAATTATATTTCAGAATATTTTTTAGTTTTAAAATTTTATAATAATTATCTTTTAAATTTTTTAAAGTTAATTTAAACTTTTCAGAAAAGTAAGTTTTGAATAAATGAAAATGTTTTAGTTAACTTAAAACCGATTCAATGTTCAAGGTTCGTAAAAATATATATTCCTTAAAACACAAAAACTAAATAATTGTATAAACTATTCAAAAACAGAAATTTAATTAGTAATTAAAATTTAATTATTTAGAGAAAAATGACAAATATGTTTCGAGAAGCTGTCAAACTTTGCCTTACAACAGAATACAAATAATTCCAATCAAACAAAAATCCAAAAGTCTTGATAAGCCATTTCTTCATGGTTCTTTACCTATATTGACTCAACATACGTCGGGATCTATTGGCAATATTGTTGAAAGACGTTATCACGAATTCACTGAGAATTGGTCCAGACAGTCACCAATTGGATCAAATAATTCAAAGGAAAATATGCAACCCAAAGTAGTTGATGATGAGCATATTTCCTCAGTTAAGAATACTGATTTATTTACTAAAAAGAAATTTACTGAACCTTTAACAACTCGACCTAGACCTGTCCCTTCATATTTGAGTCCAGTAAATGCTTTTCCTTATGTACCAACCGATCCGGAATTCAGTTCAGCAGATTCCTTGGTGAATGATTACAGTTCAGATTATAATGTCAACGAAATTATACCTAAATATAAATCTTTACCAGACTTTGTCAAATCTTTGTCTACTACTAGTCTTCCTAAACAACCATTGAAATCAAAAACAGAGATAAAAAAGCCTATTGTTAAAAAGAAATCACCGTTTCAACCAATTAATCTAGATTATGGGGCTGTAGAAAATAAAAATATTCCAAGAAATAGATTCAAAAAGAAGACATCTCTAACATCGGTTACAACTGACAGCAGTTACCTTGAAAAACCTATCTTGAAAGACAAAGAAACATTCAATAATTATGCATCATCAGACAGCTTAGGTTCTTTAACTTCTCAGAATATTGGAACAACCCATCCTAAAGCACGAATTCAAAATAATACAATAAATCTTGATAATGTTTCATCAACTGACTCGTCTTCTGATTCTGATACGCAAATCGAATACCAAACGCCGCCTTCGAGAACGATGCCGTATTTACCGAAAGTAAACTCTTTAATTAACAACAAAAACAAAAACTCGGGACTTCCTGTTGCAAATGGTAAACAAGAACATATTAAAAAAAGTAATAGTTTACCGCAAAAACGAATTCCTTCTTCCTCCGAATCTTCAGAATATTCTAGTACTTCTGATGACGATGATTCAGCGGAAATTCATCATTTATAAAATAAAACTTTTGCGAGGTGATCATTTTTATTTATATTATATTTATTTTAAACTTTCATCTGCTTCCACTATTTTATTAGTTCCCCAATATTAAACTGTTTTCATTTAAGAAAGCACAAAACGAAATGATTGGGCAACAAAAAATATGACCTGTAATAAAATCGAACATAACTATGGTTGGTGTCATTTACCAGGATCACGTAAATGGTCTGGCAACACTCAACATTAATTGGAATATTTCAAGAATTTATAAGTTCTTTTACATCGCTAAGAGCTCAAAAAGCACTTTTTTAAATTTCAATATCAAATTTCGGGTTTTTTTAGTTCGTATGCCAAACATACTTGTTAATCGTAGGAAATGAGTTTTCCGATATTTTTCATTATTGAAAAACCATCAACAGTAATACTTACAATATCTTCATTGAGACTGAGACCGAATTCTTTTAATTTAACTTTAATAATTTCAACATTAAGTACTCTGAATATGTGCTTTTCGTGTGCCTTCTTATGTTATTATTACTTATATAAAACAAAAAATAATTATAATAGACTCCGTTACAAATATTACAAAAATTTAAATAAATATTACATAAGATAAATAACCTTGTTAAAATCCCGAAATCCCGGAATTAGTTGCCTTAGTCATGGTTGTAAATAAATTCTGGTATAAATGAATTCATGCTTTAATAAATTTGAATAAAATTTTATATTTTTTTATAATTTTTTATATTTTTTAATTTGTTTTATTATATATGCTAAATGGTTCAAAATAATTTAATAGGTCTCATGACAAATATACCATTTTGTTGCAATTGCAATTAGCTTCAAGTGTGACACGTTGATTTAATCTTATGCTTATTTTTTATCATCGTGTTTATTTTTATTTAGAAATGGGCTTATATTACCTTATTTTCCTGCGTATAACCTACAGACTATAACGCATTTTTTCCTGTCTATCATCTATATGCCATATATATTTAAAATTTTACTACCAGATATACTACTACTTTGATATAAGGTAAGTTAAATGATTTAACTTAAAAGCTCAAAGCTCGTCAAGCATTTTAATCGAGCCTCGAATCCCCGAAAATGGTCTAAAACCATCGAGCCTTGAGCTCAAGTCTAAGGTATCAAAGCCTAGTTAAATCCGATAGGAACGTTGAAATGTATATGGCATATAGATGAGAGAAGGAAAATTATGTGGGTATAGCCCGTGGGTTATATGCTAGGAAATACGGCACTTCAATTCTTATTTCGTGTTATTTATTTAATAATATTTTGAAAATCGATATATATATAGAGAGAGTAAACGAAAGAACCAATGAATTTAAAAAATATATTATTGAAATATAATTTTATTAAATACATCATAAACTGAATTTTTGTACATTCTATTTTGATTATATTATTGCTTTTTGGTATTATAAAAAAATTAAAAGGATATTTAAATTTTTAAAAAATTAAATATGTAGATGATATCTTATTACCCTAAGTAAATTATTCCTTATGCCTTTGGAATTTTTAAATTATATTTATAAGAGCTAATAGTTAGTCGATAATTTGTAAAACGTAAATGAAATAACAATGTTTCTTGATTTCCATTAATTATTTAATAATATTTTATATTTATTTTATTTTATATTTAATATTTATTTTTTTTAGATAGAGCAATGAGAATTATACACATTTACACAAATAAAGCTTTAATTTTTTGATTATATATTTTAAAACATTTAAAATGTTTGAATTTACCTTTTTTAATTATTAAGATTTGATTTCATATAAATGAACTCAGAACTTTTATTTCTGATGTCGATACAAGAATGAATTTTTATCTATTAAAATATATTTCATTGTTGATTTTAATCGTTTTATCAAAGTCAAAGACGTTAAAAATATTGTGTTGATTGTACAGGAGAGCCAACGGAATAGAATCACATTTGTTTGAATTATTGAATAAAAAAAAATTTACTATTTGTTTATACCTTTTTCTATTTATTTTAAAAATACAATTTTTTTTAAATTGAGCAAGTTTTATAAAAATAACAGAAATTTAATTTAATTTTATTTCTTTGAATTTTTTTGGAAAATAAATTAAATAAATAAAATTCATATTGAGAAATCATTTTATTTAATTTTATTTCTTTGATATTTCATTGGAGAATTATTTAAATAAATAAAATTCAAATTGATAGTTATTTTAATTTATTTAATTTCTTAGGAATTTCATTGGATAATAAATTAAGTAAAACAAATTCTATTTTTTGATAAATCATTTTATTTAACTTTATTTCTTTGAAGTTTCATTGGATAATTATTTAAATAAATAAAATACAATTCAAATTAGGAAATCATTTTATTTAATTTTATTTCATAAAAGTTTCATTGGATAATGATTTATAAATTAAATTCAATTTAAATTGATAGTTATTTTATTTTATTTAATTTCTTAGGAATTTTATTGGACAATAATTAGTATAAATAAAATTCAAATTGAGAAATCATTTTATTTCATTTCATTCCTTTAAAGTGTAATTAAATAATTATTTTAATAAATGTAATTCAAATGAAATTGAGAAAGTATATCATTAAACTGAATTTCTTTGAAATATTGATAAATTATTGAATTTCATTAGATAATACATTAATTAAATTTAAATAAATTCATTTTGAAAAATTATTATGTTTAATTTTATTTCTTTAAATTGTAATTGGAAAATTATTTAAATATAAATAATTCAATTGAAATTGAGAAATTATTTGATTTAACTTAATTTCTTTAAAAATCCATTGGATAATACATTAATTAAATTTAATTAAATTCATATTGAGAAATGATTTTATTTAATTTTATTTCTTTTAAGTGTAATTGGATAATTATTTTATTAAATTAAATTCAATTGAAATTGAGAAATTATTTCATTTTACTTAATTTCTTTGAAATTTCATTATGTGATATTTTAAATAAATTATATTTAATTCAAATTGAGAAATCATTTTATTTAATTTTATTTCTTAAAAGTTTCATTATAATAATGATTTATAAAATTAAATTCAATTTAAATTGATAGTTATTTTATTTTATTTAATTTCTTAGGAATTTTATTGGACAATAATTAGTATAAATAATATTCAAATTGAGAAATCATTTTATTTCATTTCATTCCTTTAAAGTGTAATTAAATAATTATTTTAATAAATGTAATTCAAATGAAATTGAGAAAGTATATCATTAAACTTAATTTCTTTGAAATATTGATAAATTATGAATTTCATTAGATAATACATTAAATAAATTTAAATAAATTCATATTGAAAAATCATTATGTTTAATTTTATTTCTTTAAATTGTAATTGGAAAATTATTTAAATATAAATAATTCAATTGAAATTGAGAAATTATTTGACTTAACTTAAATTCTTTAAATATAAATTGGATAATACATAATTTAAATTTAATTAAATGCATATTGAGAAATCATTTTATTTAATTTTATTTCTTTAAGTGTAATTGGATAATTATTTTATTAAATTCAATTCAATTGAAATTGAGAAATTATTTCATTTTACTTAATTTCTTTGAAATTTCATTATTTGATATTTTAAATAAATTATATTTAATTCAAATTGAGAAATCATTTTATTTAATTTTATTTCTTAAAACTTTCATTATAATAATGATTTATAAAATTAAATTCAATTTAAATTGATAGTTATTTTATTTTATTTAATTTCTTAGGAATTTTATTGGACAATAATTAGTATAAATAAAATTCAAATTGAGAAACCATTTTATTTAAAATTATTTCTTTAAAGTGTAATTGGATAATTATTTTAATAAATTAAATTAAATTGAAATTGAGAAATGTCTTTGAAATTTGATTGGATAATAAATTTGTTAAATAAAATTCAATTCAAATTGAGAATCTACTTAATTTTATTTAATTTCTTCATATTTTCATTAAATAATAAGTTAAATAAATTAAATTTCATTAAAATTAGGAATTCATTTTATTGAATTTAATTTCTTTAAAGTCTAATAGGATAACTATTTTAATAAATAAAATTCATCTTATATTGAAAAATCATTTTATTTTATTTAATTTCTTTGGAATTTCATTGCATAATATTTTAAATATATTATATTAAATTCAAAT
The DNA here is from genome assembly GCA_022537955.1 of Schmidtea mediterranea. Lineage (NCBI taxonomy): Eukaryota > Metazoa > Platyhelminthes > Tricladida > Dugesiidae > Schmidtea > Schmidtea mediterranea. The sequence continues at coordinate 218,635,941 of CM039679.1, read as the reverse complement.
TGAGAATTCATTTTATTTAATTTGATTTCTTTAAAGTGTAATTGGATAATTATTTTAATAAATTAAATTCAATTGAAATTGAGAAATTATTTCATTTACCTTAATTTCTTTGGATTTTCATTGGATAATAATTAAAATAAATATATTTAATTTAAATTGACAAAGAATTTTATTTACTTTGATTTCAATAAAATTTAATTGGATAATAAATTAAATAAATTAAATTGAATTCAAATTGAAAAATACTTTATTTTATTTTATTTCTTTGGACTTTCATTGGATAATATTTTAAATATATTATATTAAATTCAAATTGAGAATACATTTTATTTAACTTTATTTCTTCAAAATTTCATTGGATAGTAAATTAAATAAATTAAATTGAATTTAAATTGAGTATTCATTTTATTTTATCTCTTTGAAATTTCATTAGATAATAAATTAAATAAATAAAATTCAGATCAAATTGAGAAAATATTTTATTTAATTTTATTTCTTTGAAATTTCATTGGATAAAAAATTAAATAAATAAAATTCAATTCAAATTGAGAAAATATTTTATTAAGTTTTATTTCTTTGAAATTTCAATGGATGATAAATTAATTAAGTTAAATTGAATTCAAATTGAGAATTCATTTTATTTAATTTGATTTCTCTACAATGTTATTGGATAATTATTATAATTATTTAAATTCAGTTCAAATTGAGAAATTATTTTATTTACCTTAATTTCTTTAAAATTTCATTGGATATTATTTTAAATAAATAAATTAAATTCAAATTGTGAAATAATTATATTTAATTTAATTTTTTTGAAATTTCATTGGATAATAAATAATATAAATAAATTCAAATTGAGAAACTATTTTATTTTATTTTTTTTCTTTAGAATTTCATTGGATAATATTAAAAATATATTACATCTAATTCAAATTGAGAAAACAATTTATTTAATTTATTTCTTTGAAATTTCATTATATAATAATTATAATAAATAAAATTCAATTCAAATTTAGAATCTACTTAATTTTATTTAATTTCTACATATTTTTATTGGATAATAAATTAAATAAATAAAATTCAATTCAAATTGAGAAAATTATTAATTTTATTTAGTTTCTTTGGAAATTTATTTGATAATATTTAAAATATATTATATTCAATTCAAATTGAGAAAACAATTAATTTTATTTTATTTCATTGAAATTTCATTGGATAATAAATTAAAAAATAAAATTCAATTCAAATTGAGAAAATATTGTATTTTATTTTATTTATTTGGAATTTCATTGGATAATAAATTAAATAAATAAAATTCAATTCAAATTGATAAATATTGTATTTTATTTTATTTCTTTGGAATTTCATTGGATAATATTTAAAACATATTACATCTAATTCAAATTGAGAAAACAATTTATTTAATTTATTTCTTTGAAATTTCATTATATAATAAATATAATAAATAAAATTCAATTCAAATTGAGAAAATTATTAATTTTATTTAGTTTCTTTGGAATTTTATTTGATAATATTTAAAATATATTATATTCAATTCAAATTGAGAAAACAATTAATTTTATTTCATTTCATTGAAATTTCATGGGATAATAAATTAAAAAATAAAATTCAATTCAAATTGAGAAAATATTGTATTTTATTTTATTTCTTTGGAATTTCATTGGATAATATTTAAAATATATTACATCCATTTCAAATTGAGAAAACAATTTATTTAATTTATTTCTTTGAAATTTCATTATATAATAAATATAATAAATAAAATTCAATTCAAATTTAGAATCTACTTAAATTTATTTAATTTCTAGATATTTTCATTAAATAATAAATTAAACAAATAAAATTCAATTCAAATTGAGAAAATACTTAATTTTATTAAATTTCTTCATATTATCATTGAATAATTATTTTAATAAATAAAATTCAATTCTAATTGAGAAACTTTTTAATTTTTTTTGTTTCTTTGAAATTTCATTGGATAATAAATAATATAAATAAAATTCAATTCAAATTGAGAAAATAATTTATTTTATTTTATTTCTTTGAAATTTCATTAGATAATAATTAAATAAATAAATTCAATTCTTATTGAGAAATATTTTATTTAATTTTATTTCTTTGAAATTTCATTGGATAATAAATTTATAAAGTTAAATTGAATTCAAATTGAGAATTCATTTTTTTTAATTTGATTTCTCTACAATGTTATTGGATAATTATTATAATTAATTAAATTCAGTTCAAATTGAGAAATTATTTCATTTACCTTAATTTCTTTAAAATTTCATTGGATATTATTTTAAATAAATAAATTAAATTCAAATTGTGAAATAATTATATTTAATTTTATTTTTTTAAATTTCATTGGATAATAAATAATATAAATAAAATTCAATTCAAATTGAGAAACTATTTTATTTTATTTTATTTCTTTGGAATTTCATTGGATAATATTTAAAATATATTACATCGAATTAAAATTGAGAAAACAGTTTATTTAATTTATTTCTTTGAAATTTCATTATATAATAATTATAATAAATAAAATTCAATTATAATTGAGAAAATTCTTAATTTTATTTAAATTCTTTGGAAATTTATTGGATAATATTAAAATATATTATATTCAATTCAAATTGAGAAAATACTATATTTTATTTTATTTCTTTGGAATTTCATTGGATAATTTTTAAATATATTATATTAAATTCAAATTGAGAATTCATTTTTTTTAATTTGATTTCTCTACAATGTTATTGGATAATTATTATAATTAATTAAATTCAGTTCAAATTGAGAAATTATTTCATTTACCTTAATTTCTTTAAAATTTCATTGGATATTATTTTAAATAAATAAATTAAATTCAAATTGTGAAATAATTATATTTAATTTTATTTTTTTAAAATTTCATTATATAATAAATAATATAAATAAAATTCAATTCAAATTGAGAAACTATTTTATTTTATTTTATTTCTTTGGAATTTCATTGGATAATATTTAAAATATATTACATCGAATTAAAATTGAGAAAACAGTTTATTTAATTTATTTCTTTGAAATTTTATTATATAATAATTATAATAAATAAAATTCAATTATAATTGAGAAAATTCTTAATTTTATTTAAATTCTTTGGAAATTTATTGGATAATATTAAAATATATTATATTCAATTCAAATTGAGAAAATACTATATTTTATTTTATTTCTTTGGAATTTCATTGGATAATATTTAAAATATATTACATTCAATTCAAATTGAGAAAAAAATTTATTTAATTTATTTCTTTGACTTTTCATTAGATAATAAATTTATTAAATAAAATTCAATTCAAATTGAGAAAATACTTTATTTTTATTTTATTTCTTTGGAATTTCATTGGATAATAATTTTAAAAAAAAAATTCAATTATAATTGAGATAATTCTCAATTTTATTTAGTTTCTTTGGAAATTTATTGAATAATATTTAAAATATATTACATCGAATTAAAATTGAGAAAATACTTTATTTTATTTTATTTCTTTGGAATTTCATTGGATAATATTTAAAATATATTACATTCAATTCAAATTGAGAAACAATTTATTTAATTTATTTCTTTGACTTTTCATTAGATTATAAATTTATTAAATAAAATTCAATTTAAATTGAGAAAATACTTTATTTTATTTTATTTCTTTGGAATTTCATTTTAAAAAAAAATTCAATTATAATTCAGAAAATTCTTAATTTTATTTTGTTTCTTTGGAAATTAATTGGATAATATTTAAAATATATTTAAATAAATTCAAATTGAGAAAACTATTAATTTTATTTTATATCTTTGAAATTTCATTGGATAATAAATTAAATAAATTAAATTGAATTCAAATTGAGAATTTATTTTATTTAATTTGATTTCTCTAAAGTGTATTGGATAATTATTATAATTAATTAAATTCACTGCAAATTGAGAAAATATTTCATTTACCTTAATTTCTTTTGAAATTTCATTGGATAATATTTTATATAAATTATATTCAATTCAAATTTGGAAATGTTTTTATTTAATTTTATTTTTTTAAAATTTTATTATATATAATTTATATAAATAAATTAAATTCAAATTGTTAAATAATTATATTTAATTTTATTTCTTTGAAATTTCATTGGATAATAAATTAAATAAATAAAATTCAATTCAAATTGAGAAACTATTTTATTTAATTTTATTTCTATGGAATTTCATTGGATAATAATTTAAATAAAAAAAATTCAATTATAATAGAGAAAATTCTTAATTTTATTTAGTTTCTTAATAAATTAATTGAATAATATTTAAAATATATTATATTCAATTCAAATTGAGAAAACTATTAATTTTATTTTATTTCTTTAAAATTTCATTGGATAATAAATTAAATAAATAAAATTCAATTCAAATTGAGAATTTATTTTATTTAATTTGATTTCTCTAAAGTGTATTGGATAATTATTATAATTAATTAAATTCACTGCAAATTGAGAAATTATTTCATTTACCTTAATTTCTTTGAAATTTAATTGGATAATAAATTTAATAAATAAAATTCAATTCAAATTGAGAAAATACTTAATTTTATTTAATTTCTTCATATTATCATTGAATAATTATTTTAATAAATAAAATTCAATTCAAATTGAGAAACTTTTTAATTTTATTTTGTTTCTTTGAAATTTTATTGGATAATAAATTTAATAAATAAAATTCAATTCAAATTGAAAAATACTTTATTTTATTTTATTTCTTTAGAATTTCATTGGATAATATTTAAAATATATATCATTCAATTCAAATTAAGAAAACAATTTATTTAATTTATTTCTTTGAACTTTCATTGGATAATAAATTTCTTAAATAAAATTCAATTCAAATTTAGAATCTTCTTAATTTTATTTAATTTCTTCATATCTTCATTGGATAATAAATTAAATAAATGAAATTTTATTAAAATTGAGAATTCATTTTATTTAATTTGATTTCTTTAAAGTCTAATAGGATAACTATTTTAATAAATAGAATTCAATTCAAATTGAGAAATCATTTTATTTTATTTACTTTTTTCGAAATTTCATTAGATAATAAATTTAGTAAATTAAATTCAATTCAAATATAAAATCAACTTAATTTTATTTAATTTCTTCATATTTTCATTGGATAATAAATTAAATAAATTTTATTTTATTCAAATTGAGAATTCATTTTATTTAATTTGATTTCTTTAATGTGTAATTGGATAATTATTTTAATAAATTAAATTCAATTGAAATTGAGAAATTATTTCATTTACCTTAATTTCTTTGGACTTTCATTGGATAATATTTAAAATAAATATATTTATTTTAAATTGAAAAGAATTTTATTTACTTTGATTTCAATAAAATTTAATTGGATAATAAATTAAATGAATTAAATTCAATTTAAATTGAGAATTCATTTTATTTAATTTGATTTCTCTAAAGTGTTATTGGATATATATTATAATTAATTAAATTCAGTTCAAATTGAGAAATTATTTCATTTACCTTAATTTCTTTGGACTTTATTGGATAATATTTTAAATATATTATATTAAATTCAAATTAGGAAATCTTTTTATTTAATTTTATTTTTTTAAAATTTCATTAGATAATATTTAATATAAATAAATTAAATTCAAATTGTTAAATAATTATATTTAATTTTATTTCTTTGAAATTTCATTGGATAATATTTAAAATATATTACATCCAATTCAAATTGAGAAAACAATTTATTTAATTTATTTCTTTGAAATTTTATTAAATAATAAATTTATTAAATAAAATAAAATTCAAATTTAGAATCAACTTAATTACACATAATTTTTAAATAATTCCATTGGATAAAAAATTAAATAAATTAAATTCAATTTAAATTTAGAATTCATTTTATTTAATTTGATTTCTTTAAAATTTCATTAGATAATAATTAAAATAAATATATTTAATTCAAATTGACAAGGAATTTTATTTACTTTAATTTCATATAAATTTAATTGGATAATAAATTAAATGAATTAAATTCAATTCAAATTGAGAATTATTTTTATATTATTTTATTTCTCTAAAGATTTATTGGATAATTATTTTAATAAATTAAAATCAATTGAAATTGAAAAATGATTTCATTTACCTTAATTTCTTTGGACTTTCATTGGATAATAATTAAAATAAATATTTTTAATTCAAATTGACAAAGAATTTTATTTACTTTTATTTCAATAAAATTTAATTGGATAATAAATTAAATGAATTTAATTCAATTTAAATTGAGAATTCATTTTATTTAATTTGATTTCTTCGGAATTTCATTGGATAATATTTTAAATATATTATATTAAATTCAAATTGAGAATTCATTTTTTTTAATTTGATTTCTCTACAATGTTATTGGATAATTATTATAATTAATTAAATTCAGTTCAAATTGAGAAATTATTTCATTTACCTTAATTTCTTTAAAATTTCATTGGATATTATTTTAAATAAATAAATTAAATTCAAATTGTGAAATAATTATATTTAATTTTATTTTTTTAAAATTTCATTATATAATAAATAATATAAATAAAATTCAATTCAAATTGAGAAACTATTTTATTTTATTTTATTTCTTTGGAATTTCATTGGATAATATTTAAAATATATTACATCGAATTAAAATTGAGAAAACAGTTTATTTAATTTATTTCTTTGAAATTTCATTATATAATAATTATAATAAATAAAATTCAATTATAATTGAGAAAATTCTTAATTTTATTTAAATTCTTTGGAAATTTATTGGATAATATTAAAAATATATTATATTCAATTCAAATTGAGAAAATACTATATTTTATTTTATTTCTTTGGAATTTCATTGGATAATATTTAAAATATATTACATTCAATTCAAATTGAGAAAAAAATTTATTTAATTTATTTCTTTGACTTTTCATTAGATAATAAATTTATTAAATAAAATTCAATTCAAATTGAGAAAATACTTTGTTTTTATTTTATTTCTTTGGAATTTCATTGGATAATAATTTTAAAAAAAAAATTCAATTATATTCGAGGATTTCTCATTTTTCTATTTAGATTCTTTGGAATTTATTGGAGTTAATATTTAATATATTACATCGACATTAAAATTGAGAAAATACTTTATTATATTTTATATTCTTTGATTTCATGGATTAATATTTAAAATTATTATTACATTCAATTTCAAATTGACGAATTACACTTTATTTAATTTTATTTCTTTGAAATTTCATTTGGTAATAATTATTAAATTAATTGAATTCAAATGAGAATTCATTTTTATTTACATTTGATTTAACTAAATCGTATTGGATAATTTTTAATTAATTAAATGTCAGTTCAAATTGAGAATATTCTTTCTTAATTTCTTTAAATTTATGATATTTATTTTAATAAATTATTAATTTCAATTGTGAATAATTATATTATTATTTTTTTAAATTATTCTATAATAATAATTAAATAATTCAATTCATTGAGACTATTTTATTTTATTTTATTTCTTTGGAATTTCATTGGTGATATTTAAATATTTACTTCAATTCATGAGAATTCACTTTATTAATTTTATTTCTTTGATTTCATTGGTAATAATTTAATTTAAATTAAATTGATTTCAATTGAGAATTCATTTTTATTAATTGATTTAACTAAAATCGTTATTGGATTTATTTATTAATTAATTCAGTTCAAATGAGAATTTAATAATTATATTTAATTTTATTTCTTTGAAATTTCATTGGGTACTAATTAATAAATAAAGATTCATTCAAATTGAGAAACTATTTTATTTATTTTTTTCTATGGTTTATTGAGTAATATTTCTAAATAAAAAAATTCAATTTAATTTGAGAAAATTCTTAATTATTTAGTTCTTATATAATTGAAATTATATTAAATATATTATATTCAATTCAAATTGGAGAAAACTATTATTTTATTTTATTCTTTAAAATTCACTTGGATAATAATTAATAAATAAAATTCAATTCAAATTAGAATATTTTATTATTTGATTTCTCTAAGTGTATTGGATAATTATTATAATTAATTATTCCTGCAATTTGGAGAATTTTTCATTTACCTTATTCTTTGAATTAAGTTGGATGAATAAATCTTTATAAATAATTTCAATCAATTGAGAACTTCTTATTTTATTTGTTTCTTTTGAAATTATTGGATTAATTAATTTAATAAATAAAATTCCAATTCATTGAATGACTTTATTTTATTTTATTCTTTAGAATTTCATTGGAATATTTAAATATTACTTTAATTCACAATTAGAAAAACACTTTATTTTATTTATTTTCTTTTGAACTTCATTGGATAATAATTCTTAAAATAAATTGTCAATTCAATTTAGAATCTTCCTAATTTTATTTTAATTTCTCATATCTCAATGGATTAATAAATTTGATAAATGAAATTTTATTAATTGAAGAAATTCATTTATTTATTTTAATTTCTTTAAAGTCTATAAGATAACATATTTTTAATCAAATAGATTCAATTCAAATTGGAATCACTTTTATTTTATTTACTTTTTCGAATTTCATTAGATCAATAATTGTTAAATTAAATTCAATTCATTTTAAATCAACTTAATTTTATTTTAAATTCTTCATATTTTATTGGATAATAAATGAATAAATTTTATTTATTCAATTAGAATTCCATTTTATTTAATTGATTTCTTTAATGTGTAATTGGTTAATTATTTTAATAAATTATTCAATTGCAATTGGAAGAAAATTATTTTCATTTACCTTTAATTTCTTTGGACTTTATGATAATATTTAGATAAATTATTTATCTTTAAAATTCGAAGCTTTTATTTACTTTGATTTCAATAAAATTTAATTGGGATTAATAAATTAAATGAATTAAATTCAATTTATTGAGATTCATTTTATTTATTTCTGATTTCTTTGGAATTTTTCTGGATAATATTTTAAAAATATATTATATTAAATTCAATTAGAAACATTTTTTATTTAATTTTTTACTTTTTTTAAAATTATTGGATAATAAATTAAAAAATTAAATTAAATTCAAATTGAGAATACATTTTTATTTTATTTGGATTCTTAAGTTGTTATTGGATATATATTATAATTAATAAGTTTCAGTTCAATGGAATTATTTCATTTACCTTATTTATTTGGCTTTATTTGGATAATTATTTTAAATATTTTATATTAATTCAAATTAGGAAATCTTTTTATTTATTTTATTTTTTTAAATTTCTTTGATAATATTTAATCTAATAAATTAATTCAAATGTTAATATTATTGTCTAATTTTATTTCTTGAATTTCATGATAATATTTTAAAAATATTTACATCCAAATTAATTGAGAAAACAATTTATTTATTATTTCTTATGAATTTATTATAATATTTATTAAATAAAATACAATTCAAATTTTAGAATCAACTTAATTACATAATTTTTTAAATTTCCATTGGATAAAATTAATATAAATTAACTTTCAATTTAAATTTTAGAATTCATTTTATTTATTTGATTAGTTATTTAAAATAATATTTAATTCATTGCAAGGATTGTTCATTATACTTTAATTTCATATAAATTATTGGATACATAATTAAATGGAATTAAATTCAATTTCAAATTTGAGAATATTTTTATATATTTTTATTTCTCTAAAGTTTATTGGATTAATTATTTTAATAAATTAAAATAATTGAAATTGACAATGATTTCATTTACTCATTAATTTCTTTGGACTTTTCATTGGATCATAATTAAATAAATGATTTAATTCAAATTGACAAAAGAATTTTATTTACTTTTATTTCAATTAAAATTTAATTTGGATAATACAATTAAATGATTTAATTCAATTTAAATTGGATTTCATTTTTATTTATTTTGATTCTTCGGAATTTTCATTGGATATATTTTCAAACTTATTATATTAAATTCAATTGAGAATTCATTGTTTTATTGATTTCTCTACATGTTATTGGATAATTATTATAATTTAATTGATTCAGTTCAATTGAAAGAAATTATTTCATTTACCTTAACTTTCTTTAAATTTCATTGGATATTATTTAATAATAATTAAATTCAAATTTGAATAATTATATTTAATTTAATTTTTTTAATCATTATTATAAATAAATAATTATAAATAAAAATTCAATCATCTTGAGAAACTATTTTATTTATTATTTCTTTGGAATTTCATTGGATAATTTTAAATATATTTACATCGAATTAAATTGAGAAGTTTATTATCTTTTTCTTTGAACTTCTTATATTAATTATATAATACAATTCAATTATAAATTGAGAAATTCTTAATTTATTTATTCTTTGGAAATTATTGAGATAATATTAAAAATATATTATATTTAATTCAAATTGAGGAAAATACATATTTTTATTTTATTTCTTTGCATTTCATTGGATTATATTTAACATATATTTACATTCACCAATGAGAAAAAATTTATCTTAATTTATTTTTTGATTTCATTAGATATTAAATTTATTAAATAAAATTCAATTTAACTGAGAAAATACTTTGTTATTTTTTTAATTTTTTTTTCTTTTGGGGAATTTCATTGGATAATATTTTAAAAAAAATTCAATTATAATTTGAGAAAATCTTCAATTTTATTGTTTCTTTGGAAATTTATTGGAGTATAATATTTAAAATATCTCTACATCGAATTAAAATTGAGAACAATACTTTTTTTATTTTATTTCTTGGAATTTCATTGGGATATATTTAACTTATTACATTCATTTCAATTGAGAATAACACTTTATTTAATTTTATTTCTTTTTGAATTTATAGATAATAATTAATTAATTAAATTGAATTCATTGAGAATTTTTTTCTTACATTTGTGATTTAACTAAATGTTATGGGATATTATTATTAATTATTAAATTCAGTTCAAATTGAGAAATTATTTTATTTACCTTAATTCTTATAAAATTTCATTGGATATTATTTTAAATATAAATTAAATTCAAATTGTGAATATTATATATCTAAATTTTATTTTTTTGAAATTTCATTGGATTAATAAATTAAATTAAATGAAATTCAATTTAAATTGAGACAACTCATTTTTTTATTTTATTTTTGACATTTCATTAAATAATTAAATTTATTAATAAAATAAAATTCAAAATTTAGAATGCAACCTAATTTATTTAATTTCCTACATAATTTATTGGGATAAAAATTAATAATTAATTCAATTTAATTTAGATTCATTTTATTATTTGATTTCTTCGGATTTTTATAGAAATAATTAAAAATAATATATTCAATTCAAATTGACATCGGGAAATTTTTTTTTTTATTTACTTTTGATTTTAAATTAAATTAATTGGATTAATAAATAAATGAAATTCAAATTCAATGTGAATGAGAATTCTTTTGTATATTATTTTATATTCTCTAAGATTCTATTGGATTAATTATTTTTAATAAATTAAATCCAATTGATTGAGCAAGAAATTATTTCATCTACTTAAATTTCTTTGGACTATTTTATTGGTTAATGATTTTTAAATATATTTATCATTAAATTAAATAAGGGAATCTTTTACTATTATTTATTTTGTTATTTCATTACGATAATAATTTATATAATAAATTTATTCAAATTTGTTAAATACTTATATTTAATTTTATTTCTTTGAAATTTCATGGATAATAATTAATAAATCAAAATTTCAAATTCAAATTGAGAACTATTTTATTTATTTTATTTCCTTGGATTTCAATTGGATAATGACTTTAAATAAAACAAAAAATTCATATATTGAGAAAAATTTTCCTACTTTATTTTAGTTTCTTTTGGAATTTTCTTGGTGGTAATTAAAATATATATATATTCAATTCAAATTGAGAAACAAATAGTTTTATTTTATTTCTTTGACATTTCAATGGATCATATTAATTAATTAAATTGATTCAATTGAGAATTCATTTTATTTATCTTTATTTCTCTAAATTTTTATGGATATTATTAATAATTATTAAATTCAGTTCAAATTTGGAATTATTTTATTATTATTTTCTTAATTTCATTGGGATATTATTAAATTAAATAAATTTAAATTCAAATTGTGAAATAATTTATATTTATTATATTTTTTTTGAAATTTCATTGGATAATAAATTAAATAATAAAATTCAATTCAAATGAGAACTATTATTATTTTATTTATCTTCTTTTGGAATTTTCATTGGATTAAATATTTAAATATGTTACATCGAATTAATTGAGAAAACAATTTTATTTAATTTATTTCTTTGAAATTTCATAATAAATTTAATAAAATTATAAAATTAAATTTAGATCAACTTATTTATATTTAATTTCTTCATAATTTCTTTGGATTAAAAATTAAATAAATTAAATTCTCTTAAATTTAGGAATTTCTTTTATTTATTTGATTTCTAATTTCATTAGATTGATAATTAAATAAAAGTATATTTTATTTAAATGACAAGGTTTTATTTTACTTTGATTATTAATTTAATTGGCTTAATAGATTAAATGAATAAATTTCAATTCGAATTGAGATTCTTTTTATATTTTTTATGTCCTAAAGATTTATGCGATAATTATTTTATAATTACAATCATTGAAATGAGAATTATTTTCATTTACCTTAATTTTTTGGATTTATTGGATATATTTACTCTCTCTCATTAATCTCAATTTAGGGAAATCTTTTATTTATTTAATTTTGTTAAATTTCATTAGTAATTAATTTATATAACTAATTTAAATTCAATTGTTAAATACTTATATTTATTTTATTTCTTTTGAATTTACTGGAATAATAATTAAATAAATTAATTCAATTCAATTGAGAACTTTTTATTTATTTTTTCTATGGATCTTATTGTTAATTTAAATAAAAAATATCATAATTAATTAAAAATTCCTGAATTTATTAGTTTCTTTGGTAATTTTTTGGGTCTATTTAAATATATTATATTAAATTCAAATTTAGGGAATCTTTTTATTTAATTTTATTTTTTTTAAATTTCATTAGATAATATTAATTATAAATAATTAAATTCAAATTGTTAATAATTCTATTTAATTTTATTTTCTCTTGAATTTCATTGGATAATATTTAAAATATATTACTCCAATTCAAATTGAGAAAACAATTTATTTAATTTACTTTCTTTTGGAAATTTTATCTAAATAATTAAATTTATTAAATTAATTGAATTCAATTGAGAATTCATTTCTATTATTTGATTTAACTAAATGTTATTGAGACTAATTATTATACTTCATTTAAATTCAGTTCAATTGCGAAATTATTTCATTTACCTTAATTTCTTTAAATTTTCACTTGGATATTATTTTAAATAATAATTAATTCAATTGGTGAAATAATTTATATTTATTTTATTTTTTGATTTCCTTGGATTAATAATAATATAATTAAATTCAGATTTTAATTGAGACAATATTTTATCCTTTATTTTTATTTTTTTGACATTTCATTAAATAATAAAATTTTATTACATAATAAATTCCAATTTAGGATCACCTAATATATTTCTAGATTTCTACATAATTTTATTGGATAAAAAATTATTAAATTAAATTCAATTTAATTGAGAATTCATTTATTTTAATTTGATTTCTTCGGGATTCATTAGAACAATATTAAAATAATCTTTCAATTTCAATTGACAAGATTTTTTTACTTTGATTTCATTAAAATATTAATTGGGATAATAAATATAAAATGAATTAATTCAATTAAATTGAGAATTCTTTTTATATTATTTTATTTTCTTTTAAGATTTATTGGATCATTATTAATAAATTAAATCAATTTATTGAAAATGATTTTCATTTACTTAATTTCTTTGGACTTTCATTGGAATAATAATTAATAAAATATTTTTAATATCAAATCTGACAAAGAATTATTTACTTTATTTCAATAAATTAATTTGGATAATAAATTAAATGGAATTAATTCATTTTTAAATTGAGAATTTCATTTATTTTTATTTGATTTTCTAGGACATTTCATTGGATTAATATTTTAATATATTATATTAAATCAATTGAGAATTCGTTTTATTTTATTTTATTTCTCTAAAGATTTATTGGATATTATTTTAATAAATTAAATTCAATGACTTGAGAAATTATTTCATTACCTTATTTCTTTGGCTTCATACGCGATAATAATTAAATAAATATTTTTATTCAAATTGACAAAGATTTTATTTACTTTGATTTCAATAATTAATTGGATATATTAATGAATTAATTGAATTCAAAATGAGAATTCATTTTATTTAATTTTTATTTCTTTGAAATTTCATTGGATATTATTTTAAATATATCTATATTAATTCAAATTGAAAATACCATTTTATAATTTTATTTTCTTTGAATTATTGGATATAAAAATTATAATTAAAATTGAATTCCAAATTTGGAATTCATTTATTTAATTTTATTTCTCTAAGTGTAATTGCGCATATATTTTTAACTTACTTAAATTCAGTGCAATTGCCGAAATTCTTTCATTTACCTCTAATTCTCTTTTGAATTTCATTGGGGATAATATTTTATATATTAATTCAATTAAATTGGAATCTTTTTATTTATTTTATTTTTTTTTAAATTTTATTAGATAATAATTTATATAAATTAAATTAAATTCAAATTGTTCATAATTATATATATTTATTTTCTTTAAAATTTCATTGGATATAAATTAAATTAAATTAAATTCATTCAAATTGAGGAAACTATTTATTTTATTTTATTTCTTTGGAACTTTCATGGATATTAATTAATAAGAAAAATTCAATTATAATGAGAAATTCCTTAATTTATTTTAGTTTCTTTGGAAATTTATTGAATAATATTAAAAATATATTATATCCAAATTCAATTGAAAACAAATAATTTTTATTTTGATTTCTTTGAATTCTTCATGGATCAAAATTGATAAATAAATTCAATTCAAATATGAGAACTATTTTATTATTTTATTTCTATGGAATTTTTCATTGGATATAATTTAAATAACAAAATTCAATAATAATTGAGGAATAATTCTAATTATTTTAGTTTCTTTTGGAATTTTTTGAGGTAATATGTCTAAAATATTTTATATATCATTCAAATTGAGAAAACAATAATTTTATTTTTTTCTTGATCATTGGATAATAAATTAATTTAAATTAAATTGGAATTCAAATTTGAGTAATTCATTTTATTTATTTTATTTCTCTAAAATTTTATCTGGATTAATTATTATTATTAGATTAATTCAGTTTCAATTGAAATTATTTTATGTTACCTTAATTTCTTTAAATCTACATTGGATATTATTTTAAATAAATAAAATTTAATTCAAATTGTGGAAATAATTTATATTTATTTTATTTTTTTGAAATTTCATTGGTTAATAATTTTACACATAAATAAATTCAATTCAAAATTGAGAAACTATTTTATTTTATTTTATTATCTTTGGACTTTCATTGGATAATATTTTAAATATAGTTACATCGAATTAAAATTGAGAAAACATTTATTTCATTCTTTCTTTGAATTTCATTAATAATAATTTAATAATAAAAAAATTCAATTAAATCAATTTAATGTCATATTTATTCTTCATAATTTCTTTGAAAAAAATTAACTAAATTAATTCATTTTAAATTTGAATTCATTTTTTATTTGATCTTTAAATTTCATTAAGTAATATACATTAATATATTTAAATTCATTGCAAGGATTTTTTTTACTTTGATTTATATAAATTTAAACTTGGTAAGTAAATGTAAATGAATTAATTCATTCAAATTGAGATTTCTTTTTATTTCATTTTAATTTTCTCTAAGATTTTATGTGGATTAATTATTCTTAATAAATTAAAATCAATTTAGAAATTGAGAAATTATTTCATTTACCTTTTTCTTTGGATTTTATTGGATAATCATTTTAATAATTTATTAATTCAAATAAGGAATCTTTTTATTTATTTAATTTTTGTTAAATTTCATTAGTAATAATTTATATAATAATTAAATTCATTGATTAAATATTATATTTAATTATTCTGATTTCTTGGATATAATTAAAATTAAATTCAATTTCAATGAGAAACTATTTATTAATTTTTCTATGGAATTTCATTGGATAATATTTAAATAAAAAATTCATAATATTGAGAAATTTCTATTTTATTTTAGTTTCTTTGGTAATTTTTTGGGTTATATTTAAAATATTTATATTTTCAATTCCATTGAGAAACAGTAATTTTATCTTTATTTCTTTGAAATTATTGGATAATAATTCACTTTAATAATTGATCAAAATGAGATTCATTTATTTAATTTTTATTTTTCTTAAAATTTCTATTGGATATTATTCTATTTAATAAATTCAGTTCAAATTTGAGAAATTATCTTTATCTTACCTTAATTTCTTCTAAAATTCAATTGGGTTTTTTAATAAATAATTAATTCAATTTGAAATAATTATATTTAATTTATTTTTTTGCAATTTCATTGGATAATAATTAAATAAAATTCATTCAAATGAGCACTATTTGTTATTTTATTTTATTTTCTTTGAATTTCATTTGGATATATTTAAATATATACATCTATAATTGAGAAAAACAATTTATTTAATTTATTCTTTGAACCATTTCAATAATAATTAATTTATTAAATTAAATAATTCAATTTAGATCACTTTATATTTACTTTCTACTCTTTCATTGCGAATTAAAAATTCAATAAATTAAATTATTTAAATGGAAATTCATTATTTATTTGACTTTCTTGGAATGTTCATTAGAAAATAATTAAATAAATTTCAAGTCTTGACAAAGAATTTTACTTGATTTCATTAAAATTAATTGGTATAATTAAATGCTTAAATTCAATTCAAATTGACGAATTTTTTTTATTATTTTATTTCTCTAAGATTATTGGATAATATTTTTAATAATTTATCAATTGAAATGAGATTTTTTTACCTTATTTCTTTGGAATTTTATTGGATAATATTTTAAATATATTATATTAATTCAATAGGGATCTTTTATATTATTTATTTTGTTAATTTTCATTAGATATATTTATATAAAATTTAGTTTCAATTGTTTATAATTATATTTAATTTTATTTTTTGATTCTCTTGGAATAAATTACATAATAAAATTCATTCAAATGGAGAACTATTTTATTTATTTTATTTTCTATGGATTTCATTGGTAATATTTAAATTAAAATTCATATATTGAGAATCCTATTTTCTATTAGTTTCTTGTGGGACATTTTTTGGGTATTTTAAATATATCTATTATTATTTCAAATGAGACAATAATTTTATTTTATTTTTTTAAATTTATTGGATAATAGAATTATTAATTAATGAATTCAATGAATTCCATTTTTATTACTTTTATTTCATCAATGTTATTGATAATTAAAATTCATAAATTAATTAAAATTCAGTTACAAATGAGAAATCTATATTTAAATTTCCTTAAATTCTTTTAAAATTATCAAATTGGATATTTATATTAAAATAATAAATATAAATATCAAATTGAATGAGAATAAATATAATATATTAATTTAATTTTTTATTGAAATTTACAATTAGAAGAAATCAATAAAAATTAAAATAATAAAAATATCCAATTTCAATTGAGGAAACTAATACTTTATTTTATTATATTTCTTTGAAATTATTGGGATTAATAAATTAAATAAATAAAATTCAATTTAAATGAGAAAATATTATATTATTTATTTCATATTGAATATATAATATTAAATAATAAAATTATTATTAAAATAAATTACAAATTTAGAATACCTAATTATATTTTCATTTCTCCAATAATTTCATTGAGATAAAATTAAATAATTAATTCGCCAATTTAAATTTGAGAATTCATATTATAAATAATCTTTTACTTTCGATATATTTACATTAGAAATAAATTTCTTAATAAATTCAATTTCAATATTTAAGAATCTTCCTAATTTTATTTAATTTTTCTTCATATCTTCAATGGATAATAATATTTATAAATGAAAAATATCAATAACAAATTGACGAACAACTAATTTTATAATTAATTTTATATTCTTTGGATTATCAATTGGATAATATTTAATATGTTTACATCCCATTCACATTGAGAAACATTTATCTAATTTTCTTTCTTTTGAATTTCATTAATATAAATTTTATAAATAAGATAAATTCAAATTTAGAATCAACTTACATTATATTTATTTCTCATTATTTTTGGGATAAAATTAAATTTAAATTAATTCAATTTAGATATGAATTCTTTTATTTATTTGATTTCTTATTCATTAGATATATTAAAATAAATATATTTATTAAATTGACAAGAATTTTCATTTACTTGACTCTTCATATATTTTAATTGGATAATACTTAATGAATTAAATTCAATTTCAAATTGAGAATTGTTTTTATATTTATTTTTTTCTTGCTAAAGATTTTTTTTATTGCGATTTATTTTAATAAATTAAACATTGAAATGAGAATCTATTTCATTTACCTTAATTTTCTTTTGGACTTTATTGGATAATATTTTAAATCTATTTATTAAATTCAATAGGAACTTTTTATTTAAATTTATTTTTGTTAATAAAAAAAAATTTTCATTAGATAATAATTTATATAAATAAATTAAATTCAAATTAGTTAACATAATTATATTTAATTTTATTTCTGAATTTCATTGGTAATAAAATAAATACTAATTCAATTCAATTAATGAAACTATTTTAATTAATTTTATTTTATGGAATCTTCATTGAAGCAACGACGGCTCGATAGACAACCGCCGGAGAGACGCCCAGCGTAATAATTTAAATAAAAATTTCACTCTATTGAGGAAATTCCCTTAATTTTATTTAGTTTTCTTGGTAATTTCTTGGTAATATCTCTACACTATATTTATTTAAAATTTCAAATTAGGAATTCTTTTTTAATTTATTTTATTTTAAATTTCATTAGATAATAATTTATTTAAATAATTAAATCAATTGTTAATTAATTTATTTTTAATTTTATTTCTTTGACATTTATTTGGTACTATTTAATTATTTAATCCAATTCATTGAGAAACCTTATTTAATTTATTTTCTTCTGAAATTTTATAAATAATAAATTTATTAAATAAAATAAAATTTCAATTTAGAATCACTTAATTACACATAATTTTTAATATTCATTGGATAAAAATTAAATTAAATTAAATTCAATTAATTAGATTATTTTATTAATTTGATTTCTTTAAATTTCATTACGATAATATTAAATACATAATATTGTAATTCAAATTGACACAGGAATTTTTTACTGTTCATTTCATATCAAATTTTAATTGGATAATAATTAATGAATTTAATTAATTCAATGAGGATTACTTTTTATATTCTTTTATTTCTCTAAAGTTTATTGGATAATTATTTTTTATAAATTTAATTACAATTGAATTTGAAAAATGATTTCATTTACCCTATTTCTTTTGACTTCATTGGATAAAATAAATATTATTTTGTAATTCAATTGACAAGACTTTTATTTATTTTATTTTCAATAATTTAATTGGATCAATTAAATTAATTGAATATAATTCAATCTAAATTAGAATTCATTTTATTTAATTTGATTGTTCTGGAATTTCATTGGATTTTTGTAATACTTTATATTACTTAAATTGAGATATTCATTTTTTTAAGTTGATTTCTCTCAATGTTAATTGGATAATTATTTAATTAATTAATTCCAGTTGCAAATGAGATATTTTCATTTACCTTAATTTCTTTAAAATTTCATTGGATATTATTTTAAGTAAATAATTTATCAATTGTGGAATAATTATATTTATTTTATTTTTTTAAATTTCTTATTATATAATATATAAATAATTCATTCAAATTGAGAACATTTATTTTTTATTTCTTTGGAATTTCATGGATAATATTTAAATATACTTATCGATATTAAAAATTGGACACAGTTTATTTAATTTATTTTCTTTGAATTTTTATAATGAATTTATAAATAAAATTCAATTTAATTGAGAATTCTTTATTTTATTTAAATTCTTTGGAAATTTATGGATATATTAAACTATATTATATTCAATTCAAATTGAGAAGAATATATATTTATTTATTTCTTTGGATTTCATTTGGTAATATTTAAAAATATCTTACATTCATTAAATTGATGAAAAAATTTTTGTATCTTATTCTCTTTGACTTTTCGATTAGATAATAAAATTTATTAATAAAATGTTCAATTTCACTTGAGACATACTTTTTTTTATTATTTCTGGAATTCATTGGTAGTAATTTTAAAAAAAATTCAATTATATTGAGAAATCTCCATTTTATTAGTTTTTTGGAAATTTATTAGATCTATTTAATATATTAATCGAATTAAAATTTGGAAATATTTTTTTATTTTATTTTTTCTTGGATTTCATTGGATCATTATTTAAATTATTACATTCATTCAAATTGAGATACACTTTATTTTACTTTATTTTTTGAATTTCATTGGTAATAATTAATTCAGATTATTGATTCAAGATTGAGAATTCATTTTATTACATTGATTTAACGTAAATGTTATTGGATATTATTATATTAATATTTCGTTCAAATGAGAATTATTTCATTTTACCTTCATTTCTTTTAAAAATTTTTTCCATGGGATATTATTTTAATAATTAAATTAAATTCAAATTGTGAATAATTATATTTAATTTTATTTTTGAAATTTCATTTGATAATAAATAATATAATAAATTAAAATCAATTCAAATTGAGAAACTATTTTATTTTATTTTATTTCTTTGGAATTTCATTGGATAATAATTTTTAATAAATATATTCAATTCAAATTGGGACAAAGAATTTTTATTTACTTTGAATTCCATTAAATTTAATTGGATAATAAATTTAATAAATAAATTCAATTCAAATTGAGAAAACTATTTTATTTTATTTTAATTTCTTTGGAATTTTCATTGGATAAATATTTAAAATATGTTACATCCAATTCAAATTGAGAAACAATTTATTTAATTATTTCTTTGAATTTCATTAAATAATAAATTTAATAAAATAAATAAAAATTCAAATTTAGAATCAACATTAATTATATTTAATTTCTTCATATTTCTTTGGATAAAAATTAAATAAATTAAATTCATTTAAATTTAGAAATTCATTTTTATTTAATTTTGAATTCTTTAAAAATTCATTAGATAATAAAAATAAATATATTTAATTCAAATTGACAAGGAATTTAATTTACTTTGATTTCATATAAATTTAATTGGTATAAATTAAATGAATTAAAATTCAATTCAAATTGAGAATTGTTTTTAATATTATTTTTATTTCTCAAAGATTTATTGGATATTATTTTAATAAATTAAAATTCAATGAAATTTGAGAAAATTATTTCATTTACCTTAATTCTTTGGACTTTTAATTGGATAATATTTTAAATATATTATATTAAATTCAAATAAGGAAATTCTTTTTATTTAATATTATTTTTGTTAAATTTCATTAGATAATAATTTTATATAAATAAATTAAATTCAAAATGTTAAATAATTATATTTATTTTATTTCTTGAATTTCATTGGATAATAAATTAAATAAATTAAATTCAAATTCAATTGAGAAACTATTTTATTTAATTTTATTTCTATGGAATTCATTGGATAATAAATTTAAATAAAAAAAATTCAATAATAATTGAGAAATTCCTAATTTTATTAGTTTCTTTGGTAATTTTTTGGGTAATATTTAATATATTATATCAAATTCAATAGAAATCTTTTATTAATTTATTTTTTAAAATTTCAATTAGATAATATTTAATATAAATAAATTAATTCAAATTGTTAAATAATTATATTTAATTTTATTTCTTTGAAAATTTCATTGATAATATTTAAAATATATTACATCCATTCAATTGAGAAACAATTTATTTAATTTATTTCTTTGAAATTTTTTAAAATAATAAATTTATTAAATAAAATAAAATTCAAATTTTAGAATCAAACTTAATTACACATAAATTTTAAATAATTCCATTTGGAATAAAAAATTAAAATAAATTAAAAATTCAATTTAAATTTAGAATTCATTTTATTTAATTGATTTCTTTAAAATTTCAATTAGATAATAATTAAAATAAAATATATTTATTCAGAATTGACAAGGATTTTTATTTACTTTAATTTCAATATAAATTTAATTGGATAATAAATCCTAAATGAATTAAATTCAATTCAATTGAGCAATTATTTTATATTATTTTAAATTTCCTTAAAGATTTATTGGATAATATTTTAATAAATTAAAATCAATTGAAAATTGAAAAATGATTTCATTTACTCTAATTCTTTGGAACTTTCATTTGATAATAATTAAAATAAATATTTTTATTCCAAATTGACAAAGAATTTTATTTACTTTTATTTTCAAAATAAATTTAAATTGGATAATTAAAATTAAATGAATTTAAATTCAATCTAATTGAGAATTCATTTTATTTAATTTGATTTTCTTCGGAATCATTGGATAATATATTTTAAAATATATTATATAATTCAAATTGAGAAATTCATTTTTTTTAAATTTGATTTCTCTACAATGTTTATTTGGAATAATTATTAAATTAATTAAATTCAGTTCAATATGGAAATTATTTCAAATTTACCTTAATTTCTTTAAAAAATTTCATTGGATATTAATTTTAAGTAAATAAATTAATTCAAATTTGAATAATTATAATTTAATTTTATTTTTTAAAATTTTCATTATATAATATAATATATAATAAATTCAAATTCAAATTGAGAAACTAATTTTATTTTAATTTTATTTCTTTGGAAATTTCATTGGATAATATTTAAAATATATTACATCGAATTTAAAATTGAGAAAACAGTTTATTTAATTTATTCTTTGAAATTCATTATATGATAAATTATAATAAATAAAATCAATTATAATTGAGAAAAATTCTTTAAATTTTATTTAAATTCTTTGGAAATTTATGATAATATTAAATATATTATATTCAATTCAAAATTTGAGAAAATACTATATTTTTATTTTATTTCTTTGGAATTTCATTTGGATAATATTAACAAATATACTTTATCATTACATTCAATTCAAATTGAAGAAAAAATTTATTTAATTATTTCTTTGACTTTTCAATTAGATAATAAATTTATTAAATAAAATTCCAATTCAATGAGAATACTTTGTTTTATTTTATTTTCTTTGAATTTCATTGGATAATAATTTTAAAAAAAAAATTCAATTATAATTGAGAAAATTCTCAATTTTATTTAGTTTCTTTGGAAATTTATTGGATAATATTTAAAATATATTACATCGAATTAAAATTGAGAAAATACTTTATTTTATTTTATTTCTTTGGAATTTCATTGGATAATATTTAAAATATATTACATTCAATTCAAATTGAGAATACACTTTATTTAATTTTATTTCTTTGAAATTTCATTGGATAATAAATTAATTAAATTAAATTGAATTCAAATTGAGAATTCATTTTATTACATTTGATTTAACTAAAATGTTATTGGATAATTATTATAATTAATTAAATTCAGTTCAAATTGAGAAATTATTTCATTTACCTTAATTTCTTTAAAATTTCATTGGATATTATTTTAAATAAATAAAATTAAATCAATTGTGAAAATAATTATATTAAATTTTTTATTTTTTTTGAAATTTCATTTGATAATAAATAATATAAATAAAATTTAATTTAAATTGAGAAACTATTTTATTTTATTTTATTTTTTTGACATTTCATTAAATAATAAATTTATTAAATAAAATAAAATTCAAATTTAGAATCAACCTAATTATATTTAATTTCTACATAATTTCCATTGATAAAAAATTAAATAAATTAAATTCAATTTAAATTGAGAATTCATTTATTTTAATTTTGATTTCTTTCGAATTTCATTAGAAAATAATTTAAATAAATATATTCAATTCCAAAATTGACAAAGAATATTTATTTACTTTTTGATTTCATTTAAATTTAATGGAATAATAAATTAAATGAATTAAATTCAATTAAATTGAGAATTCTTTTTATATTATTTTATTTCTCTAAAGATTTATTGGATATTATTTAATAAATTAAAATCAATTGAAATTGAGAAATTATTTCCAATTACCTTAATTTCTTTGGACTTTTATGGATAATATTTTAAATATATTATATTAAATTCAAAATAAGAAATCTTTTTATAATATTTAAAATTTTTGTTAAATTTCATTAGATAATAATTTATATAAAATTTAAATTCAATTGTTAAATAATTTATATTAATTTTATTTCTTTGAAATTTCATTGGATAATAAATTAAATAAATAAAATTCAATTCAAATTGAGAAACTATTTTTTAATTTTATTTCTATGGAATTTCATTGGGATAATAATTTAATAAAAAAAATTCAATAATAAATTGAGAAATTCCTAATTATTTGTTTCTTTGGAAATTTTTTGGGTAATATTTAAAATATATTATATTTCAATTCAAAATTGAGAAAACAAATAATTTTATTTTTATTTCTTTGAAATTCCATTGGATAATAAATTAAATTAAAATTAAATGAAAATTCAAATGAGAATTCATTTTATTTAATTTATTTCTCCTAAAATTTTAATTGATAATATTATAATTAATTAAATTCAGTTCAAATTGAGAAATTATTTTATTTACTTTAATTTTTTAAAATTTTTTCATTGATATTATTTTAAATAATAAATTAAATTTTCAAATTGGTGAAATAATTATATTTAATTTTAGTTTTTGAAATTTCAATTGATAATAAATTAAATAAATAAAATTCAATTCAAATTGAAGAAACTATTTTATTTTATTTATTTCTTTGGAATTTCATTGGATAATATTTAAAAATATGCTTACATCGAATTAATTGAGAAAACAATTTATTTAATTTATTTCTTTGAAATTTCCTTAAATAATAAATTTAATAAAAAAAAATAAAATTCAATTAGAATCAACTTAATTATATTTAATTTCTTCATAATTTCTTTGGATAAAAATTAAATAAATTAATTCAATTTAAATTTAGAATTCATATTTTAATTTTAATTTGATTTCTTAATTTTCATTAGATAATAATTAAAAATAAATATATTTAATTCAAATTGACAAGGCGAATTTTATTACTTTGATTTCATAATAATTATGGAATAATAAATTAAATAATTAAATTCAATTCAAATTGAGAATTCTTTTTATAATTATTTTATTTCTCTAAAGATTTATTGGAATATTATTTTAATAAATTAAATCAATTGAAATTGAGAAAATTATTTTCATTTACCTAATTTCTTTGACTTTTATTGGTAATATTTTAAATATATTTATATTCAATAAGGAAATCTTTTTTATTAATTATTTTTGTTAAATTTCATTAGATAATAATTTATATAAATAAATTAAATTCAAATTGTTAAATAATTATATTTAATTTTATTTCTTTGAAATTTCATTGGATAATAAATTAAATAAATTAAATTCAATTCAAATTGAGAAACTATTTTATTTAATTTTATTTCTATGGAATTTCATTGGATAATAATTTAAATAAAAAAAATTCAATAATAATTGAGAAAATTCCTAATTTTATTTAGTTTCTTTGGTAATTTTTTGGGTAATATTTAAAATATATTATATTAAATTCAAATTAGGAAATCTTTTTATTTAATTTTATTTTTTTAAAATTTCATTAGATAATATTTAATATAAATAAATTAAATTCAAATTGTTAAATAATTATATTTAATTTTATTTCTTTGAAATTTCATTGGATAATATTTAAAATATATTACATCCAATTCAAATTGAGAAAACAATTTATTTAATTTATTTCTTTGAAATTTTATTAAATAATAAATTTATTAAATAAAATAAAATTCAAATTTAGAATCAACTTAATTACACATAATTTTTAAATAATTCCATTGGATAAAAAATTAAATAAATTAAATTCAATTTAAATTTAGAATTCATTTTATTTAATTTGATTTCTTTAAAATTTCATTAGATAATAATTAAAATAAATATATTTAATTCAAATTGACAAGGAATTTTATTTACTTTAATTTCATATAAATTTAATTGGATAATAAATTAAATGAGTTAAATTCAATTCAAATTGAGAATTATTTTTATATTATTTTATTTCTCTAAAGATTTATTGGATAATTATTTTAATAAATTAAAATCAATTGAAATTGAAAAATGATTTCATTTACCCTAATTTCTTTGGACTTTCATTGGATAATAATTAAAATAAATATTTTTAATTCAAATTGACAAAGAATTTTATTTACTTTTATTTCAATAAAATTTAATTGGATAATAAATTAAATGAATTTAATTCAATTTAAATTGAGAATTCATTTTATTTAATTTGATTTCTTCGGAATTTCATTGGATAATATTATAAATATATTATATTAAATTCAAATTGAGAATTCATTTTTTTAATTTGATTTCTCTACAATGTTATTGGATAATTATTATAATTAATTAAATTCAGTTCAAATTGAGAAATTATTTCATTTACCTTAATTTCTTTAAATTTCATTGGATATTATTTTAAATAAATAAATTAAATTCAAATTGTGAAATAATTATATTTAATTTTATTTTTTTGAAATTTCATTGGATAATAAATAATATAAATAAAATTCAATTTAAATGAGAAACTATTTTATTTATTTTATTTTTTGACATTTCATTAAATAATAAATTTTATTAAATAAAATAAAATATTTAATTTCTACATAATTTCATTGGATAAAAAATTAAATAAATTAAATTCAATTTAAATTGAGAATTCATTATTTAATTTGATTTCTTCGGAATTTCATTAGAAAATAATTTAAATAAATATATTCAATTCAAATTGACAAAGAATTTTATTTACTTTGATTTCATTAAAATTTAATTGGATAATAAATTAAATGAATTAAATTCAATTCAAATTGAGAATTCTTTTTATATTATTTTATTTCTCTAAAGATTTATTGGATAATTATTTTAATAAATTAAAATCAATTGAAATTGAGAAATTATTTCATTTACCTTAATTTCTTTGGACTTTTATTGGATAATATTTTAAATATATTATATTAAATTCAAATAAGGAAATCTTTTTATATTATTTAATTTTTGTTAAATTTCATTAGATAATAATTTATATAAATAAATTTAATTCAAATTGTTAAATAATTATATTTAATTTTATTTCTTTGAAATTTCATTGGATAATAAATTAAATAAATAAAATTCAATTCAAATTGAGAAACTATTTTATTTAATTTTATTTCTATGGAATTTCATTGGATAATAATTTAAATAAAAAAAATTCAATAATAATTGAGAAAATTCCTAATTTTATTTAGTTTCTTTGGAAATTTTTTGGGTAATATTTTAAATATATTATATTCAATTCAAATTGAGAAAACAAATAATTTTATTTTATTTCTTTAAAATTTCATTGGATAATAAATTAATTAAATTAAATTGAATTCAAATTGAGAATTCATTTTATTTAATTTTATTTCTCTAAAATGTTATTGGATAATTATTATAATTAATTAAATTCAGTTCAAATTGAGAAATTATTTCATTTACCTTAATTTCTTTAAAATTTCATTGGATATTATTTTAAATAAATAAATTAAATTCAAATTGTGAAATAATTATATTTAATTTTATTTTTTTGAAATTTCATTGGATAATAAATAATATAAATAAAATTCAATTTAAATTGAGAAACTATTTTATTTTATTTTATTTTTTTGACATTTCATTAAATAATAAATTTATTAAATAAAATAAAATATTTAATTTCTACATAATTTCATTGGATAAAAAATTAAATAAATTAAATTCAATTTAAATTGAGAATTCATTTATTTAATTTGATTTCTTCGGAATTTCATTAGAAAATAATTTAAATAAATATATTCAATTCAAATTGACAAAGAATTTTATTTACTTTGATTTCATTAAAATTTAATTGGATAATAAATTAAATGAATTAAATTCAATTCAAATTGAGAATTCTTTTTATATTATTTTATTTCTCTAAAGATTTATTGGATAATTATTTTAATAAATTAAAATCAATTGAAATTGAGAAATTATTTCATTTACCTTAATTTCTTTGGACTTTTATTGGATAATATTTTAAATATATTATATTAAATTCAAATAAGGAAATCTTTTTATATTATTTAATTTTTGTTAAATTTCATTAGATAATAATTTATATAAATAAATTTAATTCAAATTGTTAAATAATTATATTTAATTTTATTTCTTTGAAATTTCATTGGATAATAAATTAAATAAATAAAATTCAATTCAAATTGAGAAACTATTTTATTTAATTTTATTTCTATGGAATTTCATTGGATAATAATTTAAATAAAAAAAATTCAATAATAATTGAGAAAATTCCTAATTTTATTTAGTTTCTTTGGAAATTTTTTGGGTAATATTTTAAATATATATTATATTCAATTCAAATTGAGAAAACAAATAATTTTATTTTATTTCTTTAAAATTTCATTGGATAATAAATTAATTAAATTAAATTGAATTCAAATTGAGAATTCATTTTATTTAATTTTATTTCTCTAAAATGTTATTGGATAATTATTATAATTAATTAAATTCAGTTCAAATTGAGAAATTATTTTATTTACCTTAATTTCTTTAAAATTTCATTGGATATTATTTTAAATAAATAAATTAAATTCAAATTGTGAAATAATTATATTTAATTTTATTTTTTGAAATTTCATTGGATAATAAATAATATAAATAAAATTCAATTCAAATTGAGAAACTATTTTATTTTATTTTATTTCTTTGGAATTTCATTGGATAATATTTAAAATATATTACATCCATATCAAATTAAGAAAACAATTTATTTAATTTATTTCTTTGACATTTCATTAAATAATAAATTTATTAAATAAAATAAAATTCAAATTTAGAATCAACCTAATTATATTTAATTTCTACATAATTTCATTGGATAAAAAATTAAATAAATTAAATTCAATTTAAATTGAGAATTCATTTATTTAATTTGATTTCTTCGTAATTTCATTAGAAAATTATTAAAATAAATATATTCAATTCAAATTGACAAAGAATTTTATTTACTTTGATTTCATTAAAATTTAATTGGATAATAAATTAAATGAATTAAATTCAATTCAAATTGAGAATTCTTTTTATATTATTTTATTTCTCTAAAGATTTATTGGATAATTATTTTAATAAATTAAAATCAATTGAAATTGAGAAATTATTTCATTTACCTTAATTTCTTTGGACTTTTATTGGATAATATTTTAAATATATTATATTAAATTCAAATAAGGAAATCTTTTTATATTATTTAATTTTTGTTAAATTTCATTAGATAATAATTTATATAAATAAATTAAATTCAAATTGTTAAATAATTATATTTAATTTTATTTCTTTGAAATTTCATTGGATAATAAATTAAATAAATAAAATTCAATTCAAATTGAGAAACTATTTTATTTAATTTTATTTCTATGGAATTTCATTGGATAATAATTTAAATAAAAAAAATTCAATAATAATTGAGAAAATTCCTAATTTTATTTAGTTTCTTTGGAAATTTTTGGGTAATATTTAAAATATATTATATTCAATTCAAATTGAGAAAACAAATAATTTTATTTTATTTCTTTAAAATTTCATTGGATAATAAATTAATTAAATTAAATTGAATTCAAATTGAGAATTCATTTTATTTAATTTTATTTCTCTAAAATTTTATTGGATAATTATTATAATTAATTAAATTCAGTTCAAATTGAGAAATTATTTTATTTACCTTAATTTCTTTAAAATTTCATTGGATATTATTTTAAATAAATAAATTAAATTCAAATTGTGAAATAATTATATTTAATTTTATTTTTTTGAAATTTCATTGGATAATAAATTAAATAAATAAAATTCAATTCAAATTGAGAAACTATTTTATTTTATTTTATTTCTTTGGAATTTCATTGGATAATATTTAAAATATGTTACATCGAATTAAAATTGAGAAAACAATTTATTTAATTTATTTCTTTGAAATTTCATTAAATAATAAATTTAATAAATAAAATAAAATTCAAATTTAGAATCAACTTAATTATATTTAATTTCTTCATAATTTCTTTGGATAAAAAATTAAATAAATTAAATTCAATTTAAATTTAGAATTCATTTTATTTAATTTGATTTCTTTAAAATTTCATTAGATAATAATTAAAATAAATATATTTAATTCAAATTGACAAGGAATTTTATTTACTTTGATTTCATATAAATTTAATTGGATAATAAATTAAATGAATTAAATTCAATTCAAATTGAGAATTCTTTTTATATTATTTTATTTCTCTAAAGATTTATTGGATAATTATTTTAATAAATTAAAATCAATTGAAATTGAAAAATGATTTCATTTACCTTAATTTCTTTGGACTTTCATTGGATAATAATTAAAATAAATATTTTTAATTCAAATTGACAAAGAATTTTATTTACTTTTATTTCAATAAAATTTAATTATATAATAAATTAAATGAATTTAATTCAATTTAAATTGAGAATTCATTTTATTTAATTTGATTTCTTCGGAATTTCATTGGATAATATTTTAAATATATTATATTAAATTCAAATTGAGAATTCATTTTATTTTATTTTATTTCTCTAAAGATTTATTGGATAATTATTTTAATAAATTAAAATCAATTGAAATTGAGAAATTATTTCATTTACCTTAATTTCTTTGGACTTTCATTGGATAATAATTAAAATAAATATATTTAATTCAAATTGACAAAGAATTTTATTTACTTTGATTTCAATAAAATTTAATTGGATAATAAATTAAATGAATTAAATTGAATTCAAATTGAGAATTCATTTTATTTAATTTTATTTCTTTGAAATTTCATTGGATATTATTTTAAATATATTATATTAAATTCAAATTGAAAATACATTTTATTTAATTTTATTTCTTTGAAATTTCATTGGATATAAAAATTAATAAATTAAATTGAATTCAAATTGAGAATTCATTTTATTTAATTTGATTTCTCTAAAGTGTTATTGGATAATTATTTTAATTAATTAAATTCAGTTCAAATTGAGAAATTATTTCATTTACCTTAATTTCTTTGAAATTTCATTGGATAATATTTTATATAAATTATATTCAATTCAAATTAGGAAATCTTTTTATTTAATTTTATTTTTTTAAATTTCATTAGATAATAATTTATATAAATAAATTAAATTCAAATTGTTAAATAATTATATATTATTTTATTTCTTTAAAATTTCATTGGATAATAAATTAAATAAATAAAATTCAATTCAAATTGAGAAACTATTTTATTTTATTTTATTTCTTTGGAATTTCATTGGATAATAATTTAAATAAAAAAAATTCAATTATAATTGAGAAAATTCCTAATTTTATTTAGTTTCTTTGGAAATTTATTGAATAATATTTAAAATATATTATATTCAATTCAAATTGAGAAAACAATTAATTTTATTTTATTTCTTTGAAATTTCATTGGATAATAAATTAAATAAATAAAATTCAATTCAAATTGAGAATACATTTTATTTAATTTTATTTCTTTGAAATTTCGTTGGATACTAAATAAATTAAATTAAATTGAATTCAAATTAAGAATTCATTTTATTTAATTTGATTTCTTTAAATTTCTTTGGATTTTCATTGGATAATAATTAAAATAAATATTTTTAATTCAAATTGAACAAGAATTTTATTTACTTTTATTTAATTAAAATTTAATTGGATAATAAATTAAATGAATTAAATTCAATTTAAATTGAAAATTCATTTTATTTAATTTGATTTCTTTGGGATTTCATTGGATAATAATTAAAATAATAGTAAATAAAATACTGTTTACGGATAATGTATTTAAAAAAACAGAAATTAAGTTGTATAAATTTAGAAATCATATGCTCTTAAATGTTCAAAAGATATATGATCGTTTCTCGGACAAATGAAATACTGCAGAATATTAATCAAAGACTTTGCTAAAATTGCAAACCCATTATATGCCGTAACATCTGGATGATGCTAAGATATAATTTGGACTATAGAATTTTATGAAAGTTTCCATACATTGAAAAACAGTTTTTCGAGACATCTATTCTCGACTATCCAAGAGTAACTAGAACATTTATCTTAGATACCGACACTATCTGTGTAGGTATTCGATCGGTTTTATGCCAAATAAAACAAGATGGAGAGGAATTTGTTATAGCTATTGGTTCAAGACTTATGATAGCGCATGAAAAGGGCTACTTTGTAACCAGGAAAAAACCTCTTGCAGTACATGGATATATTATGCATTTTAGAGAATATCTTTACGGGAAAAGTTTATAATTTGTACCAATCACAAAGCATTGGTTTTAATGAACACTAAAACACGCCAATCAGTTCACAATTTCAAACATGGCTAGCTTATCTGGCTGAATATGATTTTGAACTAAAATACAGTAAAGGAGAGGAACTATCGAATGCAGATGGGTTATCAAGATTGAAAGTATGATTTCCCCCAGTGTCAAACAAGACATGAAAAAGTCAAAGAAAGCAAATCAAAGATCATATATATATATATATATATATATATATATATACTATCAAAGAAACAGAGGCTATGCAAAAAGTATTGGAGCAGCAGCAGAAGGATATCAAATTTCAAAACCTACGAGAGATGTTGGAAAATGTTTTTCCGTTTTACGTTAAAAATAAACGAATTGATGTAGGATTATTAACAGTAGAAAAAAATAAAATTATCTTAGTTAGTCCTTTTAGTCCTTTTAGTCCCAGAAACCTTTGGTGGCTTACACCAAGAAGAAGATAAGAAATTATTCCGTTATAAAGTAAAGATATTTTACTGGTCAAAGATGCATGAGACAATTCAGCTTTGTCTACGATGTTGTGATATCTGCTCTAAGAGGGAGTTCGATCAGACAAGAACCAAGGAAATATTTATCCCTAGATATAGCTCTGAATTCCTAGAACAAATATAAAGAGGAATACTATAAAAAAATATATGATAGTAATGGTTTATCGTTTTAGTAAACTGATTTCTTTGACCGCAATCACGAAGCAAGATGAACGAAAAATTTTCAAGACAATACTTAACAGTTGGATCTATTGTTTTGGAAAACTAAAAAGCATATTGACTGACAGAGGTCCGAATTTCGAAGGAAACCTTTTAAAAGAGAGATTACAGGAACTTGGTATCATACAGGAATTCAGTTCACCTTAGCAACATTAATCAAACGGATTAGGTGAAATCCCATAAGAACTGTAATAGACGTTATTACTGCGACATTGGTAGGTTGGTGTAAAGAGAAAAACTGGCATAAACTTTTACCTAAGATAGAGTCAGACATAAATAGCAGTTGACATAGTGCAACGAGGCTTTCACCATTTAGATGATTTATGGGAGAAGTGTTAATTTACACTCAAACTTCAAACAAACAGATATATGGATAGAAGAATTGATAGAAAAGGCGATATATAACTCAGGTAAAGCGGCAGATAATGTGAAAACTATGAACACCAAAAAGAGAGGCATGGTATTTTGAAGTCGAGAAGAGATATTAGTGCACAAGGAGCAGCATAATAGGCACAAAGATGATATTCAGTAATAATGTCCATACAAAATCGTCAGGTTTCTATCTCCTCATCGAATCAAACTTCACTCACAAGGCAGAACAGAAGAAAGAAGAATAGAGTGGCTGAAGAAGTGGAAAAAATCTTAAGAAGGGGAGAGTTAAGATATATAATTATTTTATGCTTAAATAATTGATTATTTTGGCACTTTTATGAAATAAATCTTGATGAAAATGTATTCGTTAAAAAATGAGTTGGATTTATGATTTCAATTTGTTTACTTGATATCTTTCATGAGAATTTAATAAAAATAGTGGAATGTTAATTAGCAGCGAATGAAACAACGTTTTAGTGAAGAAGTAATATTGGTGGAAGAGTACATTAGGTGTTGAAATTAATGAAAAAGTAGGACAGCTAAAGATATCCACTAAAAAAATTAAATATCCATTGACAAATTGATACATTAAACACTTACAGTGGTAATATATTTGGACTAGATAATTGGAAAGAAAATCATTCAGTGAATCGAGAATTGATTGTTGATTACTGTATCTTTCGGACCATAAATAGCACTTAAAATCCCTTCGTTTTATCAAAAGTCGTCAGAGCGCCTTATTATGTGGTGCGCCTAATGTATTGTTGTGCGTTCTGGCTTTCTGACCTAGGACCTATTTTATATGGTACATGGAGCTCAAAAATCTGTCAGCGTGTTTTAGCATGGCCTTGGTAAGCTACAGAGCTGCACTGATTGGATTGAGCATTACAGCTATCGTAGTCAACAGATATGTTCATTCAAACATTAATTTTCTATATCAGCTGTCCCAAAAATGGCTTCTGTTAAGAGACATGGTTATAAAACGAATTTCAAAATCAACGCAGCACAACATGGAAATAGAGCAGCTGCGAGCGAATTCAACATTAATGAATTAATAGTACTGAAGTGTAGGAAGCAAGAAGATGACTTAAGCCACGTAAAGAAGACCAAACTGAGTTTCCGAGAGAACAAAGCGAGATGGCAACAGTTGGAGGACAAAATTGAACAGTGGGTTATTGAACATGGAACCGCAGGTAGAAGCGTCTATACGGTCTCTATTCGACTCAAAGCAACAGTGATAGCACGCGACATGGAGATCAACGATTTTCAAGGAGGCCCTATTGGTTCTTCCATTTTATGAAAAGACTTCCATCCGCACAAGAGCTACTATCTCACAGTAACTGCAAAGGATTACGAAGAAAAGCTGGCCATTTTCCGCATCTACTGCAAGAACAAGATCAATGAAAAGAAAATACAACTAGAACACATTTCCAACATGGACGAGGTCCCCCTTACCTTTGATATCCCTGTAAACCGTACTGTTGAAAAACGGGGACCAGTACGGTATCGATATGCACTACAGGAAACGAAAAAGTCATCCTTCACTGTAGTTCTCGATTGCCAGGCAAATGGTCAAAAACTACCACCCATGGTAATTTTCAAGAGGAAGACTTTGCAAAAGAAAAGTTTCCGGTTGGCGTCATTTTGTTGAGGATACCTAAATAATGAAATAAAATAATTAATAAACATGTAAATTGATTGAGGGAAGCAATGAGAAGTGAGTAAGATGTGGTTCTGGAGCCTCATAAAAAGAGAATTAAAAAGAAATGTTGAACAACGAGAAAGGAATAAGAGAAAATCAATAAAAAAGACAATTAAATCAAAGAAGGTCATTTATAATTAACAAGTGCAAATTTTGGAAAACAAAAACAAAAACAAAATTTGCACATTATCTCGAAAGCCCTTTCAAGATAAAATCTGGGAAAGGGCATCTCCAAAAAATGATTTATCTGGACAGCCGTCAGTGATCATGGTGGCCCAAAATGAATTAGCGATTAAAAGATATCAGAAATTCTATTCGACATCAGTAAGTGTTATTGAATGATGGAGTATAAAAAGGAAGCGCAATTGAAATCAACACCACAAAAAATTTAAGAGAAAAACTTGCGAAAGGCATAAACTACGAAAGACAAAAATTGTGAGACAAGAAATTTGCAGGAGACAAAGGATTGCAGAAGATAAAGAAAGACAAAAAGAAATTAAACAGAAATTTGAAACAGAAATTAAGCAAGGTCAAAGCAAAGCGAAGCAACTAAATCAGAGTTACCGATCTCAGAAACCCACCACAGTAGTCAGTTGATTGAAGGGTTCAAATAAGCACTAAGTGTGATCGATTGATAATTCATTGTGTCATTTTAAAGTGGAGATAAAGTGTATTAATCAATAAAGTTTATATCGTTTGGAGTTCGTTACTGTTGTTTAAAGCACGCTTGGAGTCAGATCGACAATAATTTCTACTCGAATTCACGGACAACCCCAACAATTTTAAAGGTTAACTCAAAAGACTGTATGAACGAGGAGAGGATGAGTGAGTGGCTGACCGAGGTTAACGTCAGAGACCGGATGGATTTTTCCACAAATCTCCGTCCTTATTGATATGTGACTCCATGCGCGCTCTTTAGACCGATACTGTCAAAGCCCAAGTGACGAAAACTAATTCTGTGCTTGTCATCATTCCGGGTAGATTAACCAAAGAACTCCAGCCGCTAGATGTTGGTGTAAAAAAGCCGTTTAAAGTTAAATTGTGAGCTGCGTGAGATCAGTGGATGACAGAAGATGAACACACATTCACAAGAACATGAAGGCAACACTGGGCAAGTAACACCACTATCTGCCAGTGGATCGTAGATGCCTGGGCGAAGGTAGCATTCTCCAGTGTCATCCGAGCTTTTAGGAAGGCCAATATCATCATTGAACAGCTAAGTAGCAGCAACGAGACTGACTCTGACTCTGACTTTGATGATGAGAAGAATCCAAGAATGCTTGATGCAGAAATTGCCCAACTGTTAAACTCAGACACTGAAGATGAAGAATTTGATGAATTTTTGGTAGAGCAATAGAATAAACCAAGAGTCAGTGTATTGTTTTGTATTTTATGTGTGTAACACTGAACAATGTTGAGAGTTATTGTAAAAGAGTTGAATCAAGTTGAATAAAGTTTGACTTATCAGAGTTTTGTGTCATTTAATGTGTGCGCCTTATAACCCAGTGCGTCTTATGTATGAAAATAAAACCGTTAGCAGTCGATCAATGATATTGCACCTTATAACACGGTGCCTTATGGTCCGAAAAATACAGTACAACAAGTTATACGCCAAAATTATTCAATGAAAAGGCGAAATATCATTTGGAAGAAATTAAATTATTCAAATTATACTTAAGAAAGATTAATTGAGAATAAATTGTACATTTAAGAATGGGTAGTTAATAAAAAACAATAAATAAAGGAAATGTACACTAGATACGTGGAGGATGTAGTAGACACAAAATATTAAATGAGGGCAATGTATTTTTTTTAAATGTGTGAGAATACGGGCGAATATACAATAAATGCGGATGAATGTACAATATAGGTGGATCTGGTGCAATTAATACTGGTAGATCTGGTATAATAAATATTTGATGATGTTCAATGCAATAAATAAATAGGTTATATTTTCGATGAATAAAGAAGAGAAAAAGCTACACCCTCGAATACAAAAAGGCAATAATGCAAAAATTGGAATTCTCCTCAATTATTGATGTTGCAAACGAAAGTTCTATCAATATTCGTATAGTTTCCAAGTGGAAACAGGAATTTAAAAAGTAGAAAGATGCACTAAAATATGTAGATTGCAGAAATATTGGTGGGGGAAGAAAACCGCTTCTTAGTGACGATACTATCTTTGAAATGATCATCGATAGAAGATGTTTTTGATTTTTTTGTGAAACGCAAAGATATCATGGAGTTTGCGACGACTCTTGCGGCTAATGGGGGTTATGATGGCTTCTAATCTAATAATCATTGGATATAAAATTTTATGAGCCGTTTTGGATTATCACTTCATCACTCTACCTCATTATTCAAGATAACTAATGAAGAAGTTATTAATAGAACTTTAAATTACAAACAATTTCTTGAAAATACTCATTTCAGCAACTATCATGACAGCCAAATCATATGCATGTATGAAACAGCATTATACTACGGTGATGCCAAGCAAACAACTGTCAATGTTGTTGGAAGCTCGTTTATTTATATTTCCTCAACAGGTTATGAATCCTATAGAGTTACTTGCGTTCCTGCTATCCACAGATTGCTCCAAAGTCACTCCAACTATTATTACAAAAGGAAATAAAATAGGCGTCTATCAACTGAATAGAGTGGATATTGTAGAAAGCGAGAAAGCTTGGGCAAGCAACATAAGAAGTCATTAAAAATTGGATCGACAGAAATCTTCCATGTGGATTTTTCAATAATTCAATTCATCTGCTCATATGGGACTTGGCATCCACTCATCGCACTAAGGAAATGAAAGAACCATTATCAAAAAGAAGAATTGATTATTTAATGATACCGTCTTGGGTGACTGCGTATCTTCAAAATTTGAATATCGTTATAAATAAGCCTTTCAAGGTATTTTTGAAGGATGAAATTAACAATTTTGTTAGTAATCGAATGGAACGCAATGCAAGAGGAAATCCAGTGAAACCTTCACTTCAGGAGGTTACCAGTTGGGTAAAAAATGTCTGCGCAAGATTCACAACTGAGATGATAAAAAATGCACTTATTATCGCATATTTGTATCCGAGTGGTACTTGCGAAGAGACTGGCATTACGAAACATGAAAATTTGGCATAATATTAATCAAAAATTTATCTCAGCCCACTATTCTTTCCAATGAATTCTACCCTGGAAGTGATAAAACATTTACTAGTCGATGAATAAATAAATGGATTTTACTTTGAGCCGTTTTGATTATTTATGTTAGTATTTTGCACCTATAAACTTCAAATAGAAGACAGTACCCGAATAAAATGCAGAGGAGTAGTTTTTCTAAAAAGGTTAAAGACAAGACAGTACCTTCTATTCGGGTACTCACGGTATATATTGTTTTATTTAGAGTTTAAATACCGTATATTTCGGCGTATAAGGCGACCGTCAGATAAGACGAGGTACAAAATTAGAGCAAATTTTTATGATTTATCATATATCGGTTGTATAAGACGACTGCTAAATAACGAAACCATGTTTGTTTAGCCTAGGCTAGAGATTGCAACACCCGGTATCTTATGAAATATTGGTTATGTAAAGATGATTTATTAGTATAGATTCAGTATAGATTGGTATAGATTGTGGTCATTTTATTATTAAACCCATATCAGGATTGGAACCGCCAACAAAAAGAAGAAAATATGAGACAAGTTTCAAGTTGAAAGTCGTAGACGTAGCCAAGGGTTCGAACAACTGCGCTGCTGCAAGACAATTTGATGTTACTGAAAAGATGGTACGAGAATGGAGAAAGAAGGAGGATGATATAAGACAAATGCCCAAAAACAAATGTGCAATGCAGCGAGGAATCACACGTTGGTCGAAATTGGAAGACGACGTTGCAGAATGGGTACTCCAGCAGAGACAAGATGGCTACATTGTGACCAGAAATAAAATAAGATCTCATGCTTTGAAATGGGCCAAGGCAAACAAAGAAGAAAGTAAAGACTTCAAAGCTACAGTGGGATGGTGCAGTAGGTTTATGAACAGAAGAAATTTAGTAATAAGAGAAAAAACAAAAATCGCTCAGAAACTACCAAAACATCTCGAGCACAAAATAACAAACCATTTCATAATTCAGCTAAGGAAAAGGCATAAATTTCCATTATCCCATATCGGAAATATGGATGAAACTCCAATGAATTTTGACATGCTTGGTAATAAAACAATGGATTTTAAAGGTGTAAGAACAGTAAACGTGAAAAGTACAGGACACGAGAAGACAAGATTTACAGTGGTATTAGGGTGCATGGCAGATGGTACTAAATTGAAACCAATGGTTATCTTTAAACGTAAAACAAAACCTAAAATAACTTTTCCTCCTGGTGTTTTGGTTCACTTCCACGAGAAAGGGTGGATGGACAAGAATGGTGTAAAGTTATGGATTGAAAATATTTGGAACAGACGGCCAGGTGGTATGCGAAAGAAACGCAGTTTGTTGGTCTGGGATATGTTTCGGAGCCATATAACGGCTAATTCTAAAACTCGTTTAGCGCGCAACAACACCGATATTGCGGTTATCCCAGGTGGTTTAACTT
Source organism: Schmidtea mediterranea (assembly GCA_022537955.1). Taxonomy (NCBI): domain Eukaryota; kingdom Metazoa; phylum Platyhelminthes; order Tricladida; family Dugesiidae; genus Schmidtea; species Schmidtea mediterranea. Next base: position 218,595,744 of record CM039679.1, on the reverse strand, counting down.
CTGTACTTCAGCCGCTTGACGTAAGCTTAAATAAGCCATTCAAGGATAATGCTAGAGTACAATGGAATGAGTGGATGATGAATGGTGAAAAGTCATTTACAAAAAACGGAGCTATGCGTGGTGTCTCACTTGATGTTCTTTGCGAGTTTGTTATAAAAGCATGGGATAATGTTAAGGTAGAAAGTGTCATAAAATCCTTTAAAAAATGTGGAATATCTAATGCCATGGATGGTAGTGAGGATGATTTATTGTATGAAAGCGAAGATGAAGCCGAAGTCGACTTGCCAGAACCAGAATGGAATCCCTACGATGATGGCATCTGTGATGAATCTCGTGATGTATACGAAAAACCTTTCGAAACAGACGGTGATGATGGTGATGAATTTGATGGGTTTTAGATATGCATAAAAGTAGTATAAATACAACTACCTGTACTGTAATACTTTCTTTTATATCGGTTGTATAAGACGACCCGCAATTTTCAAGGGTGATTTTTTGACTTTAAGGGTCGTCTTATACGCCGAAATATACGGTAGGTATTATTTAATAAATTATTAATTAATTCTTTTATTTGATGCTGTATTTTAAATTTAGTTTACAAAGTGATTGTAATTAAAATACTTTTTTATTGTTATTAAATAATTAGTAAACAGAATCTTTCATATATAATTCTACCCCCTCTTCTTATTTACTATGATGAATAATAAATTCTCAATAAAATATTTACCATACTTAATTCACATTTTTCACTCTTTAATGGATGCTTTCCTTTTCCATTCCAATCATATTATAACTTGAAAGTCTTTAATGTATCAATTGTTTAGTTGATATTTCATCTATTTAGTGTATCTTTAGCTGTTCTAGAGAGTGCCTAGATGGTTCGGGGCGGTTCTACAGTTTAAACTTTTTAATTTTCATAAGAGTAGTGTATAAATGATACCATAAAGAACCGGTTGGATAGACCTGAACGAAAGTGTTGAGGGAAAGTCTTACAGACTTTCCCGAAACAACTGAGAGAAAATATAGACGGCTGAAGCTTTATGGTACCATTTATACACTACTCATACGAATAGAATTTAATAATGTCTTTTCTTCTAACACCATTATTGTTGGTTGTCAAAATAATTATTAATAAAAAGTAAATTCAAATAACAATTCAACGTAGGTATCATTTCAAAAATTATTAATAAAGAGTTTGGGAATTTTAATTAATTTATAATATAAAAGCATGATGAGTCATCGAACAAAGAAATGAGTCACACAGATGAGTCAAAAAAATTTCAAAAGATTTCCTAAGTCAAAACAAAGACCCCTCTTTATCTTTTTCCTTTTTATTAAATGATCAAGATTTTTAGTGTCCATATAGAGTTATGTATGCTCGACATTATGGTTATACATAGACACCAAATGAAATATGCTTCAGAAAAAACGTGGTCTACTGCATCACGTGCAATGTATACAAAAAAATATACAATGGAAGCACACTCAAGAACCTACACCAAAAAATTAAAGAACAATTTAAATTTGACCCTACTGCAAAATCCTCGTTATACAGGAATCCCAACAATGCCAACCAAGGAAAGAAAGAAAAAGTATTTCAATCAAAATCTTAGCCACAGACAATTTCCATAAAAATTTCATATTCAAGGAAACAATTCTTATCCTAGAAAACCATCCATCATTAAACTCTAAAGAAGAAATCAGTGAAATCGGCAGTCTAATTTGTTGTTGACTCTGATACTTTGATATTAAGATTAAAACAATTTTATAAAAAAAAGACAACTTTTAGGAATGACAATCAGAGTGAAATGGTAATTATGTCTTGAAGTTGTTTGTGGAGGGTTTTTTGGGAGCTTTTGTATTCTCTTTTCTGAGAAGAAAGCTTTTTGTTCTCCTTTCATAAACTTTTAAAAACTCAGGAACTGATTATTAATTTTCTCTGAATTTTATTATAAAATTTCTTTATTTTTATTTCAATATTAAAATTTGTAGAAAAAAGAGAATTTAATTTAAGAAGGTAAAACAGTTTCTTAAAAACAAAAAAAGTTAATTAAAAAATTTAAAAAGTTTTAGAAATTTTAAAATTCGAAAAAAACTAGAATTTCATATTTGAGAATATTTAAAAAAATTATTAAAGCCCTTTTAAAAATAAAAAATGGATGAAAATTTAAACAAATTAAAAAAACAAATAATAAATTTTAAATGAATATCAGAACGTATTTTGGTCTTTGCAAATGCTGCTTGTGCTTGGTTGTGGCTCAGGTTCTTGATTTTTGTGGGGCTCTAAATGGTCAATCCATTGAGCCCATAGTTTTTGATACACCATTTTTAGTCGTAAAGCTTCTATTTCGGTTATCACGGTGGCTTTTGTCTTCGGGAATGGGAGGTTCAGTGTCTTAGCAACATGGCTGAAACGGTATGTATCATCAAACTTAGGGATATCATATTGTTGGAAGCATCAGGCCTTTGCAAGATCTCTTATACCAGCTATTCGCTCCATTGGCATTTGGATTATCTTCAACAGGTTCATTACTTTAAAACCCACTATTATTCTCCTATCAAAGACTGTTTGAAGTTTAACGAAAATTTCAGGCGCATCGATTTTTCCTAACATCTCTTTCTGTAAGCTGGTGCATATGTTACTGATAGTGTAAAAACAAATTCGCGAGGGACATTACAGTATTCATCATCCCTCTCTTTTCAGTAAGTACTAAAATCGCCACGGGATACTGCTTTAGTTATACCCACGCGCATCATGGGACTCTTTCATGCTTTTTGGGCGTATTTTATACTTAGTCCGGCCCTTCTATATGCTTCCTCAACGCAATCTTTCATTTTTAGAACATAACTCTCTGCATCTATCGGAGTTGACGTCATTGTATCGATTGTCAAATCAAGTGGCATATTGTTGCTTCGTAGGTACATTAGATAGTACAGAGAGTAACCAGTAGTTTGGTGTTTAGCTTTTCTATAAACATAGATGCAAGATGAAATGTGCACATCCCAGTCTGTTTGATGTGCATTGACGTAGGAGGCTATCATGTTAGCAAATGTCCCGTTGAATCGTTCCATTGAACCATCTGTTTGGGGGTGTATTGAGCTTTAGTATTCCTAATCCATACGGATAAGCAGAAACCTGGTGGATTTAGCTGTTTTTTATGGTTCTACTATTAGTTTATTATAGTGTGTTCCCCGTAGTAGTCATCACAACGCTCTATCCAATCAGACAGCACTCCAACCAATCCCCCTATGGTCCGTGCCAGTTTCAGACCAATATGAGCATCATTAGGCGTTGCTTCACGGACATACCTCTGATTGGTTATGTCCGCTGATGGGATGATATTGGCCAATTATCAACTCATTGTCTTCTAGGAAAAAGCAGTAGCAACTAGGTGCCAGTACGTTATTAGGAACTATTAGACTCTTCAAGTATTTATTACTTGATAAGAGTATGTGGGTTAGTTGGCATTAAATGATCTTAACCTCCATTAAAGTATATTTATTTAATGTACCTGTTGAGCATCATTATGCGATGCTTCACGGACATATCTGTAATTGAATAAGTCAGCTGATGAGATGATATCGGTCAGTCATCATCCCATTTCCCTCTACATAGTGGATAATAAGCATTTTCGTGCCATTATTTCACTTGGAGTTCAGGATCTCTATTAACAATTACATGTTGTTGGTAGAGAGTCATGAACCAGGAAGTATTTGATACCCCTGATACCATGACACTTTTATTCTACCGTACTTCACGCGTAGAACGCGGTATTCTTCCTCCAGCGGAGTCATAACAGAAACTGGCTCGCGTATTTTAAATATGCTAGCCAGCCATGTAAAATGTTAATAGTTTGTAAGAATGAATAAAAATTGTTCGACATAAGAAGTTTGAATATTGCTGACAAGGTTGGGTGGGTTAAAATTGCCTTATAATTGCTGACATAATTAGTGAAAGTCCAATAATAACTTTATCTCTTTTCACTATCATAATGAATTTTCCATCTTTAATTTAATTTCTACGTTTATTTTGCTTTTATCTTAATTTTTCTGAAATCTTTTCTACTCTGTATTTTTTGATTTATTCTTAGCATTAAGACTATTTTCGTGTTATGTCTGTCAATATTTCTTGTTATTGTAGGGTTTGGGGTATTTAACCTTGACCCCATGCATATAACGTTTTCTGCCCTCCAATAGTAACCCGTTTCTAAGCAACGTTGGTACTGGAACCACTGGTAATGAGACCGCCAAAGGTGAGCGTTACTAAAGAACTGCTAAGGCCCGGCCTCATGATGGGTTCAACGCACTACCGATAGAAGGTCTGTGTGCAGTTTTCTTACTTTCGGTCCCTTTCACATATACTTAGCACTTTCTCGAATAAGTTATTGCACGAACTCTAGTCCTTGACTTCCGTTAAACGAGTTTATTTTCCAACCAAAACATAACGACTTAAAGAAACAAAGAAACAAATGAAATTACACTGATAATTTATTTGCTGATACACTACTAAATTAATGAGAAGCTTTAATTTGTAGCGCGCGACGTTTAGTGCGTTCTGCCTTTTCTGGGCGTCGTTGAGAAGGCTTCGCCGCTGGCTTGGTTGTATCAGTTGCTTCTCTATAGGCTAACTGAGCCGGTGCAAATACAAGTTGGTACGTTACGGCATTGCCCTCCTGACAAGCCGATGACGCCACTTCCAAGCTGTGGATTTGTGTTTTTTGCGCTTGAACGAGCTGCTTTTCTTCCGCCCATCCACGCTGTGTGGCGGTCAATCTTTGGTAAAGCGTCTTCACCTTTGTGGGTTCCACCCATGACGCTTTAATCTTTTGAATTTTTCCGAGTCATCTGGAGCAATTGACGATGTAGTTCCGCGTTTTCTCTGCGCGATTTCACCAATTCTTTACTGAGGGTTTTGAACGGGTCCATATCTATAATTAGACAAATTATTCACGAGTAGCACATTTGAATTTGTAGAACTTTCATTAATTACGGCTACGTGAGGTTATTTTATGGGTCTAACGTTCATCTACGACAGGAATAAAACTACTAAGAGTCTGTATAATTATACTACACTAATAATCTAATCTCACTATTAATATGATTTCAATCTCAAAAGGTTAAATATGTATTAAATAATGAAATAAAATTTATTAAATTCAACATTTATTTCTCATAACAATCAACGTCTCATTGCATGTCGGTGGTATGGACTTGGCTTCCATCTTGTGCGTTCTCGAGCGTATGAATGGTCTTGATGTTCCATCGGGCTTCTATTGGTGACCCGCATGTCCTTGGGAAGTAATTTTCTTGGGATCACCACGTTCATAGATCTGGGAAGTTATGTTAACATTGGATCATCCAGTTCATATGATATGCCGTAAGATGGGGCATATCCATCCGTGCTGGGGATCCTTCCAGCTTTAATGTCTTCATGGATTTTGGCCATGTGTCGTCTTGCCATTGCCACCTGCCAATTAGTTTGACTCTGTATTTCTTCGAGGCAAGCCAGAATGTATTTGGCACGTTGCCGGCTATCATGGGCTGGGTTTCGGCCTGGTTCTCTCTTAATTGCAATGTAGGGGAGGTCGGTTTTTTCATAATTATCTTGACGTCTTTCTCTTGATTCCCTTACAGGGGAGATGGTGAATCCGGCATCCCACATCGCTTGCCTGCATCTGGCGGCGGATCGTGCTGGAAAATCCACAGTGATCCGGGACGCGTCGATCCATGATTCGTCTGTAAGATAAAACTTAAAAACACATAATTCTACATACGTTTTTCAAGATATAGGAACCTATATGATGCCACTCACGTAGGATCTCATTCTATTTGGACGGATAAAAGTGAGCATAATTGTGAATGTTGATACAATGGGTGAGTAAAGACAGGTTACGTTTTACTGTATTTGTAAGTCAGTGAATTTCTAGTATACTAGTATGCTGCGGGCAGTTGGTCGTGATTATGTCGTCTGTCTGGGGTTGTAATTAGTGGTATAGCGTTTGACGGTGGCAGAACTTGTGCGATGCGTTACTTTACGTTGGACTTTGATAAGCGGTTATACTGATTGATTCTCTAAATAAGCTGCATCGACTGATCTCTCTATTATTATTAAGTTAATGGGAACATTCGGTTTTCAAACGTCATTTTTATTGACTTCAAGTCAATTTGATTATTTAATTGATAGTAAAAACTCTGAATAATGGAATATCAATAATTATTATTTCTAACAATTTCAGTGTTGATTCACGATTCATAATGGATTAAGCTGACATAGTTCAATTTTCTTAACTGTTTTCTATCCGCATCAGTGCATAGATCTTGGATGGTCAAAAATTCTTTCTATTCATAATTGTTCCATGTTCCTTAGTCGTTGTGAAATAAATCCGTTAATATATTTAAATAAACGATTTCAACCATACCATCGTATTTGTCTCTCTTGATCCCCTCCGATTCTTTCCCTAGTCCTTATTTGTTCGGTCGTGTGCCATGATCCTCCATGGGAGTCGGGACTGTGTAAGATTGTCTATCTCGGTGATAAATTTCTTGGGTGACGCTGTTTGGAACAATAACTAAACACATCTGAAATATGATTAGTTATTTATATGGCGTCTCATGCCGAGTGTGTGTCAACTATAGTGAATTCTCTCTGTCTGATGAAATTTATATGTGGGTCTGATTGATTTACCCGATCTTTTCTAAATCTGAACTGCGTGGCATATTGATTCTTCTATATCGTCATTGATATGCTTGTTGAGTGTAGTGATTACCTACGACTTATTCAACACGCGTTGTTGACACATCTAATCTATGTTTATGTAGGCGATCAGTGTAGTAATATCGATTCATTTATTATGGATTTTTATTTACTGCAATCAGGACGGTTTGTTCTTCTACTTATTCTATGCATGGCAGATTTCAGTAAGCTATTTTTCACTTTTAATAGTTGTCAAGTTTTATAGTTAGGGTAGTTTGCTATTACGATCTTTGGTATGGCATCTCCGCACTCAAATCTTCCGAGCACGGCTAATAACTATGACTCTCAGCTGTCGAGTTACGATCAGATGGATGGGAATCGAATGGAGTTCAACAGCTACATCTTACCAAGCCTGCCGTCCGACCGTGGAGTTTTCTCAAGTCTAATGCTCTTCTCTCATGAATGAGTCGCCAATGATGTGACGTAGACTATTATTCCGATGGTTGTCATTGTATACACCTTATCGTCTAATTATGCATGAGGTCTTTTAGTGGGTTTTATTATCAAAATTGTGGCAATAGATGTGAGGGTGTATTTCATTTTATATTCATTATATTCTAAGTTTTCTCATGGTGTTTATATTTTATGGTAAAGTCTGGCCAGTTAATTAATCGCAATATCCTCGTGGTGATCGTAAAAATTGTTTTCTCTGAACTAGATTGCCGATGTTGTGGTACTACGTTAATCTTATCATCATGATTTTATGAAGGGTTTCATTCTGCTGAATATTATCATTACGAAGGGTTTTAATTTATCACTAAATTTCATTACGGATTTTAATAGTAGCTTCGTGGAAATTAACGCTCTCACTTTGGCTCTTCATTTTGGTTTAGATCAATTTTAATTTCTTAGAACGAACATATTGTAGATGTCAGGATTTTATTCAAACGTTCCAATTTTTAGTTATTGATTTCATACGTTATTGTCAATTTAAAATGTCGTTTTAGTGCTCTCAGTTTAACATTCTAATTTGAAAATAAATTATTCATTTTCAATGCAAATATTAGTGTTAATAAGGGTTTTCAATTTCACCTCCTAACTGATAGGGTTATTTAATTTGGTTAAACTTCAGTATAATTATTATTGTTATTATTATTATCAATTTGGTGTTACAGCTTGTACACTTACTAATTCTGATTCAATTTTTACCTAATTTTCATCGTTTAGAATTCTCTGACTAACCGTTTAATATTTTTTGGGGTTATTTCATTTGATTACGGCTTTAATACATACGTTATCGTTAGTAAAATTTTGTAATTATTTTAAGCTTTATTTTTTCAACGTAAAGATTAATTTTATTGTTTTTAAATTGGTTACGCCATAGAAATGTTTGGCAAGAACACAAATAGCCTTGAGAATTGTTTAAATGCATCAGTAATACAGCACGACAACCCAGCACCAAGATAACTTAAAATATAACATACAACACCAACTAAACATTTTAAAATCTGAGAAAATATAAATAAATATAAAATCATAAACATAAAAGTAAAATAAATACAAATTGCATCAAGAACCGCACGAAATTTACATAAAAAATAACATAATACTAAGAAAATTTGACCGTAAAATGACCATTTATATAAAAGTAAAAATTGATGAATTAAATGAATAAAAATAAAATATTCTTGGCTGAATAAATTTAATTAAAAATGTTAAAATAAATTACTAATTTAAATTAAGAAATTATTAAAAATTTAATTTAGATAACACAAATAATTTCAAGGTCGAATTTTGTTTAATCGCAATAAAAATAACACGCAAGGTTAGGGTCAAATTATAGGTATATATACTGATGTGTTTTGACAAATTTTCAACGTAAATTTGGTGCAAACTTAATTTCAGTCTTATTTTGTAGTCTTATTTTTCAACAGCAGTTCTAGTCTGATTCGAGTTAGTGTGCATAACTAACTAAGAGCCGTGCATTCAGACAATTAACACTGACAAGTGTTTTGTCTGAAGACGTTAACTCTCAGACAGTGTACAGGTATTGATTTATATGATTACTACTATGTGAATTTACGAAGTGTTATGAATTAATGACATATGAATTGTGATCAAGATGATTTTATGCCAAATTGCCGGATGAATTTATGGACGATGTGCGCCAAATTTAAAGCCAACAATTTTGTGCATTGAAACATTTACTCAACGGATGTGGTAAAATTTAATTTTTCTTTTTCGGCCCACAGCCAAAACATAAACCAAGGAAGTAAAATAACACATAACTATCGAACTGTGTAAGTGCGGTGTACGTCCGCCAACAGTCGTGCCCGTGAAGGTTCCGGCGTGAGAACGCAGGAACCCAAACGTCAAATTACTGAACTAAATAGCGAAAGAGAGTAGCTTGAGAGTGGGTTTTTTGGCTCAACTTTCTTGCACTAAATTTCGATAAAATCGACATAAAATCTTTAACAACACTGAGTAGTCCAGTGGGCACTCATTAAATATAACATGAACATACATAGATCTTAAAGACAAAGAGAGGGAAAGGGTAGTGGGTAAAATTGCAAAATCGTTGCAATAGTTAAAATGAATAGCCATCGGAAAAAGATTAATCTGAACGACTAAAATCATGAAAAATAATGTTTTAAATAATATATAAGAATTTAAATAAATTACGTGGAATTGAGACGGAAAATATGGACAGAACGCTGCGCAAATTTTCGGAAATAATTAAAACATTCATCATAAAACTGTAAAATAAGGGCGGAACGCTGCTCAAATTTTCCGAATCCATTAAAGTACTTATCGAAAATAGTAAAATAAAAGTGGAATGCGGCTCAACTGTTGGTATAAGATTATTATAAAACTGTAAAATAAGTTCGGTACGCTGCAAAAATTATCTGAATCAATTAAAATACTTATCAAAAATAACAAAGTAAAAGTAGAATACGACTCAATAATTGATAAAATATCAATAATAATAATAATAATAATAATAATAATAATAATAATAATAATAATAATAATAATAATAATAATAATAAATATAATGGTAATGGTACTAATAAGAATAATAATACTAATAGTAATAGTAATAGCAGTGATAATGGATTAGAATAATACATAGTAACCATGATAATACTAGTAATAATAATAGGAACATGGTAGTTATAATAGGGATAAGAGTAAGAGAGATACTGTGTGGATGTTTAACATAATGAATGGTTTACAGGCCATAGAAAAATCATCAACACGGACAACGATAAGAAGGACTAAGCGAATGGACATAAAGATAAGTGATATGAAAGCATAGGTTAACCTTTGAAGGAGATATGAGACTAATGGGACCTAAAAATCGAAATCGAGCACAGCCTTCTATCGGAAGCTCGTTAGACCTATGGATCGTTCGGTCAATTATAGCATTAGCAATAGCGCTCACTTTTTGGCGGACGATCCACCCACTCGAACACAGTTCCAACGTTGCTTAGCAACGGTGCCGAGTGGTAAGCGAAAGATATTTGTATGGGGTTGTCTTGGTAACAACCATATAGTTTCAAAATATCAGCACCCAGAAACCCCAACATATGTTGGACTCAGAGCCAAAATTAAAACAAAATTACAAAACCAATTTAAACAAAAAAGTGAAAATTGTATAAGTTAAAACAAAATAATTAATGTCGTTTGGAAATTGTCAATAGGGATGCCGTAACATAAACACGCACCGCAAGAAGAGACCAAAAATAAAATAAAAACATATTAATTAAAACAAATTAAAAATATAACAAAAATTAAATAAAACAAATAATTAATTAAAATTCGGAAAAATGCCTACAGATGCAGAAAGAAACATACGAAAAATAAAATAAACTGCCAAAACCTTGCAAAATAAGGTTTAGAAAAAGCACAGGCAGAAGAGGCGACCAGAAAACAAAATATTGGGGTTAAAAAATAATATTATGGAAAAATAATAATAAAAATAAAATTCAACATTGTAATATTAATATATCAAAAAATAAGGAAAAATATATAAAAAATTATAAAAATAATTTGAAATTAATAAAATAATTTAAAAACCCGAAAAATCGCGAAAAATCGCCCATTGGTCGCACACAGGCACAAAAATACTATATATACGGCAGTCATTTTCATAATTTTCAGACATTTTTTCAGTCAGGTGACTACTAGAAAACTTTTTAGACATTCTTAGATAAACAGTGAATCACTTGTAGTCAAAAATTTTTATGCCAATTTTTCAAATTTGGTTGCATGACTGTGGATTGTAAGTACTGTTATTTTTTGTGTAAATATATATTTCGGAGTTAAAGTTTTGATTTCATTCTGGATGGTCGTGTAATCTTTTGGTGCCACTGACAAGTCCCCCTAAAATCTTATTTATATATATGTATCGAAATAGCTTTCGATAGGACGGATCGCGTGCCGGCTGGTGGATTAAGTTCCCTAGTTGTGCTCGTGGGTTGTGTTCCATTGAAACTCGGCAGTCCGCAGTAGGGTCTGGCAATACGCACAGGACCGCTACGCAGGGCGCCGTTGTATAACTCGAAGCGACTGCTGAAAAGTGGCCGGAGCGAGTAGAAAATAAAATTCGGGATTGCGACTTTAGTTAAGCGGGATTAAAGTTTTGTAGGAAAAATTTAAAACATCGTCAGGAAATAATTGGGAAATCAAGTAAGAAAGGATAGGATAGTTTAGGAATGTAAAGTTGAAAGAAATTTTCCAAAAGTTTAACGATATAATCTGACAGAAGAGAGTAGCGTTTATTGAAGTGATCGCAGAGGGTTGTAATTACTTAAAATCATGGAAAATGTACCGGGAGTTAAGAAACTGTTAATCAAATTTAATATAGGGAAAGCTAAAGGTAAATTAGGAAAAATGTAGTCGATACCGGGATTAAACAAATGAAATAGGAAATTTACCAAAAAATAAGGGAAGAACGCTGCCCAAATTTCTGAAGGATACATTTATAAATAACGCGTAAAGATGACAAATAAGTGTGGAAATTGTAGGAATAGACGAGTAAGGACCAGGATAAAGAAAGAGAAAGACGTAAGACCTTCCATCGGCAGTCCAGAACCTGATAGTGAAAATATCATGAGGAGTAGTTCTAGAAATGGAGCTCACCTGCTCATGAATTTTCAACCTCTATGTACAGTACCAACATGGCACTCACCATGGGTACATAGGAGGGATAGAATAATAATCTTGCTGGCGTTTAGGGGGTAGTCACACAAAAAACCCTAGAAAAAATAAATAAAAACCAACCCAATTCGCCAACACATAAATGATTATCATTATACCCTCAATTTTACTATTCCGAACGTTAAGATTATTCATTTTATTCATTCTTGACATAACAACGCATTCCGACTCTTTCCCACACTCACCTCCCTTATTTGTCTTAATGTAGATAAGTTTATATTAGAATATTACGAGTGCCCACTGAACTGCTCGGTGTATATGATTTTGAGCAGATGTATAATAAGAATTTTAGGTCGATTTTTCGGTAATTAAATGTCGAAAGAATAGCCAAAAGACTACCCCCTCTTCTTTCAATTTCCCCTATAGACGAAAAATATTGACGCTTGGGTTCCTGCGTTACGCACGCCGGAATCTTAATGGGCACGAAATAGTGGCGAATGAACCGCACTTACATATTTCGATAGGTATGTTGGATTTTAATAGCTTTCCGGCCGGAGGCCGGAAAAATTTCGACATAACGTAATTTTCTTCTGAAGTATATATTTCGTCACATAACATAGTTGGCATACATAACAACATTTCTCCATACGAGCGTCAATTAGTGGTTACTTGAAGTTGCTTGAACACTGTATGGAAAAAGTTTTGAAATTGTCCAAAAGTTTTCAACTTGACGTTGTGCTTTAGCTAAATTGAGTTTTTTTCTGTGAAAATGAATCGGTATATATACCTGTTCTGTGACCCTAACCTTGCTTGTTAAATTTACTGCGATAAAACAAAATTTGACCTGAAGTTATTTGTATAATCTAATTCTAATTTTCATTATTTCTTGATTTAGTTTGACAATTCATTTCTTTCATTTTTAATTGAATTATTTCCAATTAAAATTATTTAATCTTACTTCTACTTTTCATTAACTCTTGCTCTTTTAAATAAATTGTCAATTTTCGTTCAAATTTGTATGTTCTTTTGTTATTTCTATGTTTACTTCGTGCTAATCTTGGTGCGTCTTGTTATTATTTTAATTTATTTTTATTTTGATTTTATATTTTAATTATTTCTTTCTCACAATTTAAGGTGTTTACTTGATGTTTTATGGGTCTGATTTTAAATCTGCCTGTTATATTTGCGTGTTATATCCAATTCATTTAAACAAAACTCAGTTCTGGCCCAACATTATACTTCTTGCTTTTGTATTATTTTTTTTTACTTTTATTTCTGTTGGATTTTGTGTTTATTTCTTTCATACTTTAGAGTATTTTAAAAGTGTACTGTGTTTTCTTACTGCTTTACCGATTAGTTATAACAAATCTCAAGGTCGATTATTTCTTGGTTCAATGAGTGCTATACTTCAATTATTTTTATCAACGCACAATGTGCATCATGAATAGAATTAAAATCATTTGACTTATTTCATGTTTGAAAATAGGTTCCGAAAGTAATTTTAAATATATTAAACAAAATAATGATCTGTAATCGAAGAATATAAAGGAAATAAATAAAATATAACTAAAATTTAGAATTGTATTTTTAAGCATATTCGTCTTAATGTAACAATTATAATAATTTATGAGAAAATAAATTTAGAAATCTATTCCTGTATTAAAAGTTCAGTATTACTTATAGTCAAATATGAAATATTAATTTAAAAATAAAATTAATTTGATTTTATAAATAATAAGAAAAACATAAATCATTCGTTATTGTTTTAACTAATTGATTTCAACATATAAAAGCAGCCTTTATTTAAATATTTAATTTACATATCGTGCAGTAATTTACGATTTATGATTTATTATCCTGTTAAAGATCAATACGTTAATTGTGTTGAAGAAGAAAATAATGCTGGAGCAGAGGAAGAAGAAGAAGAATGGGATCGTGAAGCTTTTCTTGATCCAATGTGGGAACTCCAACAAAAAAAAGTTCCTATATTAATTATAATGCATATTAACTCTTATTAATTTAATTAGACATTTACTGCATGGTGTAATTCTCATTTAAGAAAAGCTAATATTCAGATTTCAAATATCGAACAGGATTTTTGTCATGGTCTAAATTTAATTTATTTGTTGGAAACTTTATCAGGAGAATCTTTACCGAAACCTGACAAAGGAAATATGAGATTCCACAAAATTGCAAATGTCAATAAAGCTTTGAATTATATCGAAAGTCGAGGAGTGCAATTAATTAATGTAGGAGCAGAAGGTAAAGTGATTGAATATACAAATATGTAATAACAAAAACCAAAACTATTTAGAAATTGTTGATGGAAACGTTAAAATGACTCTTGGAATGATTTGGACAATAATTTTACGATATGCTATTCAAGACATTACAGTTGAAGGTATTCTAATTAAAAACTGTAATGACTCAAATATTAATTCATTGATTCAGAAATGTCAGCAAAAGAAGGACTCTTGTTGTGGTGCAAAAGAAAAACGGCACCCTATAAAAATGTCAATGTTCAAAATTTTCATATGAGGTATTAAATTGTAAATAAAATTTTCTTTTAAAAAATAATTCTCATTTAAATTTGATTATGTAATTGATTGATGTATCTTTCTGCAAATCTAATGGGCATTTTTATTTTATCTCTAGCTGGAAAGATGGCCTGGCATTTTGTGCATTAATCCATCGGCACAGACCTGAACTGATAGACTATTCGAAACTGTCTCGGGTAAGTGAAAATCGTATGCAATTTGTTGCACAATTTTGTTATGATTTACTGAATGAATTTTTCAATGTAATTTTGCCTGAATGCTATTGCCCGCACACAAATACCAATACACACACGCATACACACCAATTTGAGCGTGCACACATCCATACACTGTGATTTCAATTGCGTGCATTTGATGAATGGTTAGGCGCATCTCGGGAAATTTTATGGTAATTTTTTATGAATTTCTATTGAATTCTTTCAATTATGCACTCTTTTCAATCGGGGTTTTTATTAAGTGCGAACGGCAAACTGTGAAATGCATTCGACAGTAAACAAATTGCTTAATACATACTCACACAGATGGTGACACACTAACACGGATTTTAACACACACAAACAGCTTGATGCAATTGGAAATTGATTAAATAAACATTTATAAGCATGTTTATTCCCTGCGGTATTTATTAGATTTGTTTATTAATTATTTTGTCCAATGCTCAGATTTGAAATTGAATTTTAATCTGATATCTGTGCTCGGAGTTTTAGCTTTGTTATTATGCCTAATAGCATATTTACTGTAAAACGAATTTGAAAAGTTCATTATTTATCTTAAGGTCACGTTTTAATTAATAAATTCAGTTTAATTTAAAAATTTATAAAGACTAGATGTTTATTTATTCTTAATTTTCGATTTTAAATATAACAAATAAACTACTGATAAATTGTCAATAGACCTTAATTGATAGATCTATAAAATTAAATTAGTTGCCAAACTAACAATAAGAGTTATAAGATTATTTATTATTATTTTTCAATTTAATATATATATCACAAATAAACTACTGATAAATATTCACTAGACTTTATAATTTAAACATTATATATATATATATATATAAAGTCTACTGACAATTTATCAGTAGTTTTTTGTGATATAAATTAAATTGAAAAATAAGAATAACTTACAGTGTTATTCACTATGAAAGTGTATACACTAAACTTTACTTTTGAAAATATAACTTGTCAAAATTTCAATTACAAACAACCATATTTTTAATAAAATTATATAATTCGGTCAAAATTACCATAAAACTTCAAAAATAAATTTAAAGGTAATATTTCATTTATCTTCATTAAGTTCTCGACTATAGATCTATGCTTTTTCTATTTAACACCAATTTTTCAAATGTTATTTTAATAAGTTATTTCAAAAATTGTTTATTTTTCTGGTCATCTTTGACTTGTTTTCATTTTTTTATAATTAATTTATTTTCATTTTGACAAAAGATCAAACATTTGTGTTGCCCGCTCTTAACAGAAGTATCGCTAATTGCATGAAATGTAGCCTGAAATATGATATTATGGAATTCATTTTTCACTATTTTCAATTTACTTTTTCAGGGGTTTCAACCTTTTGTATCTAGTAACAAACTATTGGCTTTGATCAATGTCATTAAACATATATTTTATGAAAGTTTATTTTTACAGATAATCTATAAAGAATACTTTTTTTAATTTTGCTATGACAGTTATTTGCAAAAATGAGCTTTATTATTAACTTTCAGTGCTATGTCAATTAATAATGAATGAGAGTGTTTTGTTGCTCTAGCAAATAGTGATAAAATACGGAAATATTTTAGTTCACCTAGTTTTATGGAATATTCTCATCTATAATACAATTAGTATCAAGTTGATTTGTCTGATAATAGCATGTTCAAAATTGACTGTTTTTCGTGGCACGTAGAGTGTTAATACTTTAATTATTAATAGGCATTTAAAATCAATCTAAGTTTGAAATCAAAGTTTACCAAAAAGCTGTTCCGAACACTAAATCTATCTAGTTGACAGTTCTCTACTATAGTAATTACTTTTTAAATCAAAAAAATTACATTTAAATGTTTCTATGAATATTGAAGTGCAATATTTGTCCAAAGTCAGAAAATAAAGGTTAATTTAAGAGGTTACTATAAAACTAATATTTTCAAAGTGTCTAGAAAAACTTTTTATGCTACATAATTTTATGCAGAATTTTATGGATTATATTTATCTACAAGTGCAAGGAAAATTTATTGTTAGTAAAATCGGGAAATTGGTAGACACAATTGTAAATAGTGAAAAGAAATATCATAAGGCTTGGGCAAGTGCTGGTTTCTTTATCATTTTACTATTGCGCACATTTTCCGAAGAAAAGAATTTTAGCTGCCCAACTTTTTAAATTCGTGGATAGATAAACTTCTAAATAAATGAAAATGAAAATTTATTTCAACCAAATATTTTTTTGTATATAGTCAAACAATTTTTAAAACCAAGGCATAAAAAGTGGCAAAAATGAAAAAAATAATTTAAGATTTCTCAAAACTTTTAATTGTGGATCGGGAAAATAATAATTAGAATAAATTTTCTAATGTTTAAATTGCTTTATTTATAATTAGGAATTAATCCGGTTCATGGATAATGTTTTAATAATAAAAATTTTAGGATAATCCCATTGAAAATCTGAATTACGCATTTGACGTGGCAGAAAAATATCTTGATATTCCAAAAATGCTTGATGCTGAAGGTAAATAATTAGTGTTTATATTTATATTCGAGACAAAACTTTTATTTATATTGAGAATAAAAAAATGTTTTACTAAAAATAATTTTTATTATTAACTCGAAATATAAAAAAAAATCCAGAATCTCAATTTTTGCGCAATATATTCATCTATGTGACTCTTTACAGGAACAGAAACCATCTACTAACATTTATTTCAATTAAAATTTGCTTGCATTTAAGACATGAAAGTATAAATACAATATCCTTATTTCAGCAAATGCAGTCAATTGTCTGTATATAAAAACTTATTTGACTACATACACCAGGGTGACCAATCGTTCGACTGTGAAATTCAACATTTTTTCACATAACTATTTTATGATATTGTATGACTTTGTGTCCTGTAATCGTGACGAGAAGTTGCGACATCAACAACGATGTGCAAATGCTACTTTTGAGATTGACTTGAAAAACTAAATGAAAGAAAAGAGAAACAAATATTTCACTAATTAAATATTCGATTGCTTTATTGGTTATTAATGTTATAATATTTTCTACAAAATTTGATTATGAATCAGATTTTGTAGAAAATATTATGTGACTTATAAAGAAATCAGATGTGAAACACAAAAAAAGTCCTTATAATTTATGTTATAATTACGAGGTTATTCCATTACAAAAATATATTCATGCTATGATATAAATAGATTTTTTCCATAATATAAATATATTTATTTTATAATAAAAATATATTTTTCATCAGTAAAAAGAGTTTAAAATGCAATAACTAAATTAAAGTTCTTTATTAATTAAAAAAAAGATTCCGAATAAAATTCCGAGTTCTTTCAAAGTTATGAACAAAATCTCCGTTTCCGTTCCATTTCTGTAAGTAATGAAATAATGAAAAATTATTTGATTGAAAAATTAAGATTTAAGAATGTTTGAAATTTAAAAATATAAAATATTTATTGAATGCTTGTGTATTAATATTTCATTTTCAATTGTTAACTCGAGCTTGCTAGAATATCCTCAAAAATAAACTATAATTGTTAAAATAATTATTGTTCAAGATATTTGTTTTTTAATAATATTAAGGTTTGTGTTAAATATAAATTTTAATATGGAATTAACATAAGAATCAACAAAGTAACAGGAACAAAATTTCTTCTAAGAGAATTTTAAATTATAAAATATTTATTTTCAATCTTAATATATATATATATATATATATTTGAGAATTGATCAATCTTGGCATTTTAATCCGTTTTCACCCAGATATATTTTTTGTTAAAATGTATAGATTTTTATAATTTATTTTACTTAAGGAGATATAGTTCCCAATTAGTTAAAAGATAATTTTAGAAGTTTGACTTATATTGGAAGTTACCATTTAAACACTTCTACTTTTTTGTACGTTTTTTTGGAGTGACTAACTGGACAAATCGGGTTAAGCAATGATGATTTTTCTTTATTTTTATTTAAATTAAAAATTTTCTACTAGAAAATTTATAATTATGTCATTTTAAGATATGATAAACACTATAAAACCAGACGAAAGATCTGTTATGGCCTACGTATCTTCTTATTACCACGCTTTCGCCGGAGCACAGAAGGTCTTTTTTCAATTAATAAGTTTGATTTAATATTTTGAAGGCCGAGACAGCGGCTAATCGCATTTGCAAGGTTCTTCAAGTAAATCAAGATAACGAAAATTTAATGAATTCCTACGAGCATTTGGCATCTGATTTGTTAGAGTGGATAAATAAAAAACTACCATTCTTACGAGTTTGCTAATATATATATTTTATTTATAAGCTAGATAACTTGGTAAATTTAGAATAGAACAACTGATAACACTTTACTCGGGACAAAGTCAAAATTAGAAGAATTTCGTAAATATAGAGGATTAGAAAAGCCTCCTAAATATGAAATGAAAGGTGAATTAGAAACAATTTATAATACTCTTCAAACACGACTCCGGTTGAGCAATAGGCCACCTTATTTGCCAACAGAAGATCATATGATTAACGATATCCAAGGAGCATGGAAAGAATTAGATAAAAATGAAAAAGGATTTGAGGTCTAGATGATTTTACAATGATAAAATAATATTATTTCAATAATATCTTAGGATTGGTTGGTGGCAGAAATTCAAAGATTGGAAAGATTAGAATATCTTGTCAAAAAATTCAATTTAAAATGTGACACTCATGAAGCATGGGCTCACAATAAAGATGAAATATGCAAATATCAAAATTTCAAAGATATTGGATTATGTGAATTGAAAAATCTTTTAAAATTACATGTTGCTTTTGAAGCTGACCTAGGCGCCCATCAGGGAAGAGTTGAAAGAATCGTGGCTATTGCTGAAGAACTGAAGTGAGAAATTTTGAAAACTTCTATTTATATATATATATTTATTTATTTATTTATAATACGTTTATAATTGCAAGAGTCATTTTATTTTAATAACTAAATAAATTCAAGAATTAATAATATTAAAATTCATAAATCAATAATAATATTTACAATCATTAAAATTATATTTAAACAAAATTAACATTTTTATAAATTATTTTGTGTGATTGATGTGTTTAATCACAACTGTTTTACTCTCCTAAACTTGATTACTATGCTGGTTTTCGATGATCAACTGATACATTTTCCCCGTTTGATAGATTGAAGTATTTTGCCAGGTATATGAACTTGATATTAATATTTTGGTCCTTCATATTTCTGGATGAGCGACATCATGAAGTGTTTCAAAGGCTGCCCTTCTGAGGCTGTGATAAAATAAATTTCCCATTTTTCAGAAATATAATTCATCTTTTTTTTGGTTCACCTCTTATTTCTGCTTTTGCAGTATCTCTTGATTCAGCCTCGGGTAAGTGTTTTCTGAAACTAATTGAACGTCAGTTCTAGATGATGCGACAGAAACTTGTTTTTTAACTCTAGGGCAGTTAACACTCATGCATTAAAATTCTTGAATATATTGGAGATTTATCTTTTGTCTATTGCTTGTATCTTTAGGTTGTTCTTGGATACGCGGCTTGTGTCTGTAATTTTGGTTTTAAAGGAAAGATTATAGTTGTCGAGATATGATGGTCCAGAAAATTTACTTTGGATTTGCATTTCTCTGAATTAACTAACAAATCAAATTTATTCAACTCGTTTGCGATTACTTTCAAATGTTACTTTTCTTCCGTATCCCAATGCAAAAATTACGTCGTCTGTGTATGCCATTGCGTCAATTGTTCTTTGAAATATTGATGGAACATTTCATAATCCAAATGGCATGTAAAGGAATTCGTGCATACCAAACCGACTATTTTTACAGGTTTTTGGAATATCGTTTTCGTTCATTGGAATCTGTAAATATGTTTTTCAAGATCTATAGTAGAGAAAATATGTATTCAAATTTCGGTAATCATCACAAAATCTGTATTTTTCGTTTTGATTCACTACAGCTAAAGACGAATTAATTGGCGAGTTTGATAATCAACATTTACCACTATTTTTTAAACCAATTTTTGATTGCTCTTAATTTTTATCCATTTAACTGTCTTGCAGAAAATGATCTGACAGTATCATTTAATACAATTTTGTGTTGTTATCTTAGTGCAGGATTCTGATTTATTAAAGTAATCCATCAATTAAATTTAAATAAATAACAATGGTAGTCAATTTCCGCAATGTTTATTCATAAATATGAAATATTCCGACCGATAAAAAATATCAGAGAAGAGGAGAATTTTGGTTATGAATGACCAGGGTGGTTTATCGGTCGAAATATTTCATATTTTATGAATAAACATTGCGGAAATTGGCTAACATTGTTATTTATTTATATAAATTATTCCGCTACCGACAAAAAAAGATTTTAAAGTTTACCAGTATATCAGATTATTATATCTATTGAATTAATCGAAACTATTTCAAACTGTAATCGACTAAATCGTTATGTGCTACAAGGTTATATGCTCCAAGAATAAGCTGAGAGATATCACATACATGGAAAATCCAATTAATGGTTTTGTCATTGATTCGTAAATCAAATTTTCTATTCCCATAACATTTTATTTGAGTACCATTAGCAGCTGCAAGTTGATATGAGCACGGAATTTTTGTCTTGAAAGATTATTGTGACAGACGTGAAACAGACGCTCCATTTTCTAATAGAAATTTATCTCTATTATTGAAAATAAAAATTTAGTCTACTGTACAGTTTTAGATTACAAGCTTTAACACTGGTTAATGCCGAAAATTTAACTTAATTCAAGTTGACTACTTTATGAGTTATCGAGAAAATTAAGAGATAAAATAATCAATGCTGAAAACTAATTACATTTTAAACGATTATTACGAATACCAAAAAGTTCGTTTAGCTTTATAATGCACAATTTTGGAAAGATAAACTTTTAAAAGTTAATATCAAAATCATTATTTTCTAAATAATGATTTTTTTTCTAAAAATCCATAAATAAAAAGAAATTAGTGTTAAATAATTTTAAAACATTAAATTTAAGATTAAAAATATTAAAACTTATTTTATTAAATTGTAAAAAATCAAAAAACAACAAATTTTGTAAATTCATAATTTTAAAAAACTAATTTTTGACTAATTGATTCATTAATTGAATACACACCAATTCGCATTATAGATGAGTTTATTCCATGCAAACAGGTATATTATATAGAATGTATCTCAACATATTTGGAGTAAATGAATTAGCATTATTTGAGGTTGATAAATATTTTTATTTCCCTAATTTTGTTATGTGTATCAGTTATTTATTCTTATCAAATACCTTTTAACAGCACACTTGGGTACGATAAAATAGATACGATTAATAATCGCACTCAAAACATAGCAAACCAATGGGATATCTTGGGAGAAACTACTTCCAAAAATCGTGCAGCCCTATTGGTATGTTTATTTAATTTCTGTCATTTGTATATATACATCTGTATAAATTCAAAATCAAATTTAGGAGGCAATAAAGGCCAAGGAGGAAATAGATACGTTACAGTTAGAATATGCTAAAAGAATTTCTGTAAGAATTGGAATTTCTTTACTTAAGTGTAATTTGTATTTAGCCATTTTACAATTGGTTAGAACAAGCAGAAGAAGATCTACAAGACATGCTTATTATTAGCAGTCTGCAGGAAATTAATGTTGGGTTTTTTTAGAATTTATATTTCTGATTAATTTTGCTTTAAATAAAACCGTTTAATTTAATATTCCATTTATACAGAAAATAAACATATTGACATTTTAGTATATCATTTGAAATTAAATAAAACGAAAGTTTTTTTATAATATATTTTACAATAAACTTTTTACAATAATATTATTGAAACTTTTCATTTTTCGTTAAATAATAAAGATTCAGGGGTTAAAATAATGCTGAGAAAACGATAAAACCCCATTAAAAACACGTTTGGTTTAAACAAAAACTTTAAGGCTATTTTTAGAATGGAATTTTTCTAACTTGAACACGGCTCTGAAAACGCTTTCTTTAACAGTTATATCATACAAAATTTGGTTAATAGAAATACTAATATAAAACTTATGTAAATAATTTGTTTGAATATTCATAAAAAAATTATTATTATTTTAAATTATTGTCGAATGGATTTACTCAGATTAGTGATCATTTTAGGAAATGTACGAGTAAAAATATAGGTATGTCTGATTTCAATATAATTCAAAAAATCTCAGCAACTATTGTGAGGCGTTCTTGATAAGATCTTTAAATCCTATAATTAATGTTCAAAATGCTCAGTCTACAGGTATTTCGAATTTATTTAAATAATTGAATGTAAATTGTAAATATGATGTAATTTTTTGTGATGCTAAAACGACTTTATTATGTAAAAAAATTTTAATTTAATTTTTAAAAATTTTAATTGCTTTATAAAAAACTTGTTTTGAAATCCAATAATAATATTTTAGGTTTTTTAAAAATTAATTTATTTAATTTTCTTAAAATTAGTTTTGATTACAATTTAATTACGATTATTATTGATTAATTCCTTTAAATTTTCTTATTTTTATTCAGTTATTGTTAATGTGATTTCTAGTCTGAAGAAGACTGTTAAAATTAAATGTTTTTCAAAATTTGAAATGAGAGACATTTATTTCATGTATGGTAAAGCAAATAACAATGCTACTGAAACAAGACGACTGTATTAAGAAATTTTCTAAATTTCTGATATCTAAGCTGGCTAAAGTTTAGCAAAATCCATTAACGTTTGTGTGATAATGGGCAATTTGAGTGCAGTTTAATTGACTAACACATGGATTCCAAAAAACCTTTTTTGTAATGTTTAAATAAAATTATGAAACATCATACCAGAGGATTTCTCTGAAAGAACATATACCAAGTCATCACATCGTTTGGCATTTGGTTTCAAGACAACATTTGGCATCAAGACGGTTTGCATCCATATCGTGTGCAAGCACTTACGCTCTTTGATTATAAAACAAAAGTTCCCTTTTGTCAATGGCTTATTATTTGTTCCACTCCAGATTTACAGTTTTATCTAAAATTTTATTTGCCAAGATTCTTTCACTAGCGATGGCACTTATAAATATCACAGCATTCATGTTTGGACAGATGAGAATACTCATGCAGTTTAAGCATCGAGGCGCTCGTATCCTATTTTCTATTTTTGATTCTTTCATGCTCTTATATTATAAACAATTAAGAATTATTTTAATAAAATAAATAAATAAAATTTTACAAAAATAATATTAAAATAAATTTATTTAAAAAGAATTAAAATTAAAATATTTGATGAAATACTTTTAGTGTCTTCCTTTACATTTATCCACGCCTCTTGCCAATTATGATATTTTCCTTTAATTGGGTCTCAATGAATATTGTTTTCAATTTAAAATCCTGCAATTTTTATATTTTAATAAAATGCGATTTAACCTTTGATTTTTATTATTTCCTTTCAGAAATTAATTTCTGGCCATGAAACTTTCAAAACGACATTGCCAAATGCTGAGATTGAGCTTAAAGAGATATTGCAATTAAGAGATCGTATACATGCGCTTATTGAGAATAATGGCTTTTCGGCGTCGACTGCTGAGAATCCTTATTCGCCTATTTCTATAAAGGTATTATTAATGTTTTTATCCACTTTGATAATGTGGTGCTTCTTAATTTTTATAGCCCCAATCAACTTAATATCCATATTTTTTTTACTGGGAGCTTTTTATTTATATTTTTTATAAAATATCGGTTTTTGTCACTTTACTATTGATTGCTTGAATTTGGTTGGATTAGTTATATAAATTAGCACTTTTTCCAATCAAATTCTCTATTGGGATAAGAATTATTGATCTAGAAGTTTATCAACTAAAAATATTTACTTGTAAATTTATTAAAAAATGATGATAAACAAATTGTAAATTTGTCTTCAGGTAAATATTTTAGTATATTATTTTAATTTTTTGTTTTGGTGTTTGTTTAAATCAGATCTGACCAACCCAAATTATCTTGTGGTTTCATTTTGGTACTATATATGTAATTTTTGGGAGTAAAATTTCGAAACAAAAAAATCCTTTATATGTTTTTTATTTATTATTCATAAAACAATAGAACAATTAATCATGTATTGTTAATAATTATATTAATAATAATAATAATGAATAAAACAATCGAAAATTTAATCAGTGAGATATTTATTTCTATTTTCTTTTTATCTTTTTGAAGCAAGGTTGCCAGATTTTGAAAAAACCATGTCGAGAGTAACGAAAAATTTTAACTTCAAAATGTTAAGTGACACCAATTGCTGGAAAAACTTAATTGGGAAATCGGGAGCTTTTGCAATATGAATCGGGAGTCGGAAATATTTCCCTTTCCTAAATGGAGACTCTCGACGAAATCGGGAGTTCTGGCAACCTGTTTTCAAATCGATCTCAAATTTTGTATATGCGCATCGCAATTGACGCTACATGTTTTCGTCACGATTACACCGCTATATCAAAAAAATATCACAAAATAGTTTTGTCAAATTATGTTGAATCTCACAAACCGCATAATTATACACGGCGGACCACAATTTTAGACTATGAAATGGATAATTACAGCAAAAAATAATAATTTCATTTTTATCTTTTATTCACATCCATTTTTTGTGATTTTTTTACATAACAAAGGTTTATTTAATTACCAAAAATTACAATTTTAAAAAATCAACTTTTTGTGGAACAATCTTAGAATTTGATGATAAATATTGAGCAATATTTAATCCTTGATTTTAGTGATCTTGTGAAAGTAATTAATTTGAAAACCAAAATTTCACTCTAAAATATTTTTATATTATCAAATAATAGCATTTTTCTGAATAAATCTTTAAAATTATTAAAGTAGCTCAATTGTTTTGGAACGGAGAAAGTATTATTTTCTAAGTCTGTTTAAGCCTTAGTATACAATTTTAAAAATTATATTAAATTTTAAATGTTTTCGCTATTTGAAAGTTTTTCATTTGAATTGTGAGAATGTTTTGGATTCATATGATATTTTCTCTTGGTAGTTATTCGGTAAATCCTCATGTAAAGGTTGCAGCTGATTTGAAAACATTTAGTGAGACAAATCTACTACGAAACAAATATTTCTTTGAATTTACCTTTGGATTCATCCGACTTAAAACATAAAGTATTTTACATATTATACGAACATGTCCTCTTTTTTAAATTTTGCTAATTAACAATTATTTAATAATGCACCAAAGATAAATTTTTTCTCTAAATTTGAAATGTAAATTAACAACACTATTTTTATTGTGTAAAGGTAAATAGTATGTTAAATTTTTATCTAGTCATCTAAAGACGAAAGTGAGGATAAGAAATAAAAATTTTAAATTTTTATCTAAAATTTGAATTTGATTTAGGTAAAATCTCGTTTCCTTATCAAGCGATTCACTTATTGTTTTATTTTCAGGATCTAAAAGATAAATGGCTCGCAATGAATTATTTAGTGCCACAAAGAGATTCAGCACTGCAAGAGGAGGTGATGAAGCAGCAAAGGATTGATCAGTTGAGGCAACAATTTGCTCAATATGCTAACCAGGCTGGTCCTTGGCTTGAAAAGGAAAATGATATACTTAACACAGTCTTGGCGCAGTCTAAATTGCATTTAGATGCCCAAAGAGCAAAACTGACTAAAATTGAAGAAGAAATTTTGGCTTTTAGATCACGGGTCGATGAACTTGAAAACCTTCACAAAGTATTTTTGATTTTCATATTAATTCAATTTGTTAATTTTTTAATACTAATATTGATTATAATAATAATAAAGTAAAAGATAGATTCAATCAGAGTGCGAAAGACTTGTTAAATATTGTATTGGAGTGATTACAACCTATTTTAAGTCAAAATATTTCATATTATGAAAAACGCGGCTAAAATTGATTTACCTAGTCATTTATTGTGATTATATATTTATAATTGATTCCGCTATTCACAAGTTATTTTACAGTTATTATTATTAATAATTATTGATTATATTAATTATTATTATTTATTTGTATTATTTTACATTCAAATTGCATTTGGTAGGCAATGCAAAGTATGGTGATTCTGGACAATAGTTATACACCATATACAATGGATACGATTAGAGTTGGGTGGGAACAAAACTTGACCTCTGTTAGGAAAGCTATTAACGAAGTTGATAATCAAATTCTCACTCGTGATACAAAAGGTGTCAGTGAAGCTCAGATGTCCGAATTCAGAAAGTGTTTCAATCATTTCGATCGTAATCGCACTAGGAAATTAGATTTATCCGACTTTAAAGCTTGTTTGGTTTCTCTTGGTTTTCGATTAATGAAAGATTTCAAAGTACCGATTTAAAATTTTATTTCAAAACCAAAAAATGTGAAATATTAATTTCCAGAACGATTCCGACTTTCGTAGAATTGCAAATATCGTCGATCCTAATCATACGGGCTTCGTGACTTTTGAAGCATTTATCGATTTCGTAACAAAGGAAAATTCGGACAATGATTCGGTTGAACAAATGACAAAGTCTTTCAGTATTTTAGCTAATGACCAAGTAAATTATTTGTCAGAAAATTTTAAAACTTATAATTTATATTTAAATTAATTATTTTTTTTTCAAAATGCTAAAATTTAAATTTAAAATAATTTCATTTCATAACTTTTTTTGCTAAAAAAAACTTTAATATTCACAGTGCATTTATAGGATTTTTTTGATCCTTTTTGTAAAATTCGCAACCAATTTAGTAATCTTTGCAATTAAATTTAAAATTTGGCAATCAATTAAGTAATATTTTCAACCAATTTAATAATATTCATAAAATTTGGTAAAATTTTTTTGACAACCATCGTATCGACTTTATTTAAAAAAATAGATTTTTAAATTGATTGTGAAGATTATTAAATTGATTGCGAATATTACTTAATTGATTGCAAAAATTTTATATTGATTGCAAAGGTTACTAAAAGGATCGAAAAACCCTATATATAAATATTATTAGTAATATAAGCATTAAACACTATACGTCAGCTTTCACAAATTTTCGGCAGTGATGACAAATATTATGGACAGATGGTAAGTTAAAGGTTTTATTTTTAATTAACATTATATGTAAATATTTTTAATTTTATTAATATTTTTATTATAATTATAATTTCATATTTATTGTGAATTTCGGGTTATTTATGTTTTGTTTTCAAAACGGTAAGATTTATTAAATTTTAATATAAATACAGATTTTTTAATCTCTTCTAAAATGTTTTTAATCACAAATTATTTCGGTGAAATTTTTTATGTCGTTATAGTAATTTTCTCCCATCCAGTGGCTTGGAGCAGTCTTTTTTTCGATTTCTTCTACGTTTTCTATAATTTCCGGTAATTTCTTATCATTTTCCATATTTCTTAACTTATTTTAAATTGGAATTTGATTGAATAAATTACTTGTGGAAATATGAATGCTTGAAATATCCTCAAATTGCATATTTTTATATTTAAAAGTTTCCAAACAATTTTTGTCCAATCTGTGTATTTTTTGTGTTTGTATTTTATTTTTCTATTTTCCATAGTAAATGTCCTTAATTTATATCCTTGTTTTAAGTAGTTGTATTGGTCTTTTTAATATATAAATTTATTATTTATTATGGTAGACCTTAATTTATTTCACCTGGAGTGTAATTACAACATTTATATATGAATGGAATCAGATACTACATTGAATACTCGTTTGTAAAGTATTGAGTCGCATAGTGAAAAATGATTTAAAATTAGTCCAGAAGAGTGCCGGTTCCATAAAAAATGAATTGAATTTGCTATAGAGTTAAAATGTTAATTTCAACTTTAATTATTTTTGTATGACTAATTAATATCAATGTGTTTTATTAAAAATTATTAATTATGGTTTGCGATGAAATGTAAAAGTAATAATGATTATATTTAGCCTTTTATAACGAAAGATATATTACTACAAGAGTTGCCTCCGAATCAAGCCCAATATTGCATTGAAAGAATGCCCCCTTTTCGGGGCCCTAATTCGCAGCCAGGCGCATTAGATTATCGTCTTTTTTCTAATAGACTTTATGGTGAATCGGATTTGTGATTCTCTGAAAATCTAGTAATATTTATGAAATTTTTAATCTAGAAATAATTATTTTCCTGGTAACGTGAAAGTTTTACCATTAACCCCATACAATTAGTTTTGTAGTGGACGCTGTATTAGTGTCACCCGACATGGATATGAAATGGCAAATAAATTATACTTTTTCGTTCGATTCTCTTATTCTTATTTTTATATGGTTTTATTTCATTACATATAATATTAATATTAATATTGATTATTCAGTGTGCAATTTTGACTATTTTGTAAATAATTATTTAATCAGAAATATTTAATGACAACCAAAAAATAATTTTTATATACTGCCAATTTTTAAATATACAAAATTATTTAATTAAATAAATTTATTTTTAAATTTTATTTTACAGATTTTCTATTTAAATTAAAATTATAAATAAATTATTATACTTTATTAAACTAATAAAATTTTTAAAATTTTATTATTATCAACAAAACAAAAATTTTGATCTAAAAATAATTATCTTCCTGGTAACGTGAAAAAATTTTACCATTAATTTTAGTGATAGGCTATTTAAGTGAGGAGAGTTTGGTATTTATAATTATAATTTTAAATTTTAAACAAAAATTTTATGTAATTAAAATTTAAAAATTACTTCATTTAAATAAAAATAAAGACTTAAATTTTGTTTCGGAGTGATCAGTAACTATTTTAGGTAGAAATATATCATAGTGCATTTTATGAATTAACAATGTGAAATTTGATTAAAATAATAATTATTAAATTAAAATAAATCATATACACAGTAATAAATTGATAATATAATGTTTTTATTGAATTGGACAAGTGTAATAACTGTAAAATATCGGTGCATAAAATTGGTAATACCAATGATATTGTTGAGTTCCCAAAATGTCGAGGACATTTGTACTAAAATTAGCAATGAAATATATATAAATAGTAATTAATATACCTATTAGTTCTATAATTAGTAATTATTATATATTGATAATATATAATTAGGTTTTCCAAAAAATGACGTAATTACTAAGAATAGTAAATCTGACATACTGAAGGATGCTCAATATCTCTTTCTTATAAAGCTCGTAACAATCTTCTAAAATTTAAATTTAATCCTTATCGTCTTAAAAACAATCTCTCACCGATTTGTGGGTAATTCAACTTAGAAAATGAAACTCAAACCCATATCTTTAACCACTGCACTTCCAAAATGAATGCCAGGCATAACAAGTATGATAGAGTACTTTTATGCATAATTTCTTATCTGACTGAATTAGGCTTTTATTTTGAGATTGGACAAAGCCCAAAATACATCTCTACACCTACTACTCTTAAACCAGATATGATTATACGATCCAAAAAGAACAATTTTGTACATCTTTTGGACTTAAATGTACCTTATGACTCTAGAAATATCTTTAATTTAGCACGTTTGAAGAATTATATCAAATACAGAGAACTGACTACAGAAATTAGGGATGCCTTTAAGGTTGAATGTTCTATATCGGCTCTGGCAGTAGGATCTATTGGAACCTGGGACAAAGATGAATTGATAATAAAATCCTATATTGCCAACTTATCTAGGAAAGCCTGCCATGAAGCTATCGAATCCTGGTACCATATCTCACCGGCAATTAAATTTATATCACAATTATAAATAGTTCTATACTTTTGCAGCTCTATATACTGCAACTGATACATCCGTAGTTTGGATAGATCTAGTACTGATTGTCCGATGTAACTAGGCCTATCCAAACATATTGAATCCTTATTAGGATGCGCGGCAAACAGATTCTCATCAACTTCGATGGTTTTTCTGAATGCCGGTTTTGACGAATATGTAATTAACTTTTCAAGTGAATTACATAATCGCAAATTCATCCGCTTCTTAAGGTTTTCAACGGATTTACGTACAAGATGTTATTATATAATTTAAATAAATTTTATATATCTCGCTGCCTGCATTTACTCGCAAGTCAGTATTTTTATCTATATAATTTTTTAAAATAGATTTCTGTTTAAATTTTATACATCTATGTACATTTACAAGCTTACCCCAATCGAAAGATAGCCTGAGAAACCTTCAATGAAAAATATGGTTCTTCTTTGGATAATGCGTAAGCATCAGCTTCTCAAGTTTTGAATTTGGTGGGCACATCTTTTCCGGTCCAATTGAAAAGTCATTTAAAAAATCATGGAAATTTTCAGGGATATCAATATCAACTTCCATAGTATATCCATATGGAAGGGTTTCAATATCCCAACATTCATGCACTCATTCAATACATCATCCAAACCATCATAACCCAAACAAAATCAGCATACGACAAAGATTGGCTAAGAGCCAACCGTACAAATTATGTATATCTATATACAACAATTCGGCGTCCTCTGAAGAAGCAACATAGTGTTTGTTAACAAACGTTAACCCTCCTCGTATTCTTCCCTCGTAAAAATTGAACATTTCCATGTCCTGTAAAAGCTCTATGAGTTCTTCTAATGTAATAAGCGCTGACGCCCATGACATTCCAGGAATAACAAAGAAATTTAAATGTTCAAGACCATTGTACACAATGGCTTTTTCACGGAACTGCTGAGAGTAATCAGTGAGTAGAAAATGCATCAACTTTTAAATAATGCATCAAACAGTTTTGTTGCATCCAAACCAATTCAGCAGTCGCATACTCATCATCAGTCACACCCTCCCATTTAGGAGGCAATTGATAAGTAGTTTCAAGAACATTAAAAGAAGCGGCATAACAATAAGGAAATATATCTTTAGAATCTATAATTGAACCAGGAAAGGAAGATGTAGTAAGAGGTAGTGTAGTAAGTGTTTTTACAACCTTAGATAAAGAGCAATTTACAAATTGCATACTATCTATAAATCTAACAGCCAAATATTTTATATGTACAATTAAAGAAATAAATTTTTCAGTCGATGTAGAGATAATGTCTAAATTCCAACAAGGAAAACCGTTTAAACCATGTTTTAAAATATGATGCAGATCGTAATCTTTTAAATTATGAAACACTATCAAAGCAACTTGTATGTTTTACGCGCTAAATTACATTTTCGGCACACTGCACCAAGATATTTACCTATAAAGTGACAATGGTCTTTAGCAAGATTTACAATCGTTTTCTTGCAAAGATAGCAAGTTCGACATGATTTAAATTCTCCTTGTTCAGCGAAAGACATAAACTTATCAACTTTTTCCTTTCCACATCATAATAAGGTAGGACAATTGTGACAGCAGAAAATTTCTTTTTTAAGAAATAAAAAAATGCAGTCAGGTTCATAAAATTCAAAATATTGCTGTGTTTTTGTGTAGTTATTTAATAGTAAAATACCTGCTGAATTGCGCGTATGAATTTGGTGATGTCTAACATCACGTGGAAAAACCGACTCGAAATCGGCATAAATTACATCGGAAGGGGTGATGGTTTTCGAATAATTTTCAAATTTTAAATCTTTGCTATCGGGTAATGTGTAAAGGGTTGTACCCGTCTGATTTTTAGCTCATAGATCTACATATTTGTTAAAAGCATTATCCAGCCTGAAACCATTTAGGCATGGTGGGCACCATTTGCATCTAATTTGAACTGGACAATCGGGGTTCTGATGACAATTCATTAATTTATTGAGATCACTCACCGCAGTGTTGTGGTTCCTATCACTTTTCTCTAATAAAAGCAAATAAATAGGTGTTCCATCAGTGACCTTTGAACTTTGAATTATACTTAAATGAGGGTGATGGAAGACATAACTATCAGGATCCTTGTCAATTATCACAGTAAGAGTATAAGAAAGGACGTTTATTGCTAAATTTAAACTGGCATTTTACTTTTCAAATTTGGGGATATTTATTAATTTCATTGGACAATCCGTAGTTTCGTCAAATACTAATTCGTTTAAAAACTAGGTGTATTTTGTAGCTCTATCCCGATTTTCTAAAATTAAATCATTTTTAAGAATTGCCAGAATACTGTAAAGGAAACATTTATCGTCGGTATTTTTAACATTGATAATAGCTGTTTTAGATATAATAGCAGAAGGAGTCAGAATATATCGATGACCTGATAAACGAGTGATTGGGGAAAATTTGGTAAGTATAAAATCTATTTCTAAAATATTGATTACTCTCTATCCGCTGCCTAAATGGGTAAACTTTTCTTTTTTTCATTGAGTTTATTAACTCTTTCAGATAAAAAACGATCTGAAGTTTTTTCTGCATTGTTTAAAAAATAATTGTCGTGGATTTTCAAATTTTTTTCAAACTGTATTAAAACGGCAAATTGAATTTTTGCACACAGGGGCAAATTAAAACCTGGTGCAATTAAATCTATGGGCATAGTATAGTTTCATTTTTGGTGACATATTTCTTCACGATTCTTTGATACCTTTGATTCTTATTATTAATAAAGAAGAGATATTCATTAACCTAAAATTTAATTTAAAAAAACGACCT
Organism: Schmidtea mediterranea; assembly: GCA_022537955.1. Taxonomy (NCBI): domain Eukaryota; kingdom Metazoa; phylum Platyhelminthes; order Tricladida; family Dugesiidae; genus Schmidtea; species Schmidtea mediterranea. The sequence goes on along the minus strand of CM039679.1, from coordinate 218,562,549 downwards.
TTTATTATTTACAGAAATCATTCCCTAGAAATAGTTAATAATCAATTCTGCATGATTTCATAAAATTTTCATAAATTCTTCGCTATTTAATAATTTCCATAAAATCTTCTACTTTTCATAATTTTCAAAAATAACTTCATTAGAATTTTATTTAAATTCGTTACATTTATTTAAATATATTAATTTACATTAATTATATTTTTTAAAAATTTTAAAAATAAATAAAGTACTAACATAAATCACCATCATTATCATCAGATAAATCGCCATCACCATTAGATGTGGGAGAATTAGCCAAATAAGCATCTTCATCAATAGAAGTTGGGGCATTATCCACTGTATCATCCAAAATAATTATTGGTTAAGTTGCCGGAATCATATCATCATCATCTAAAATGTATTTTATATTTTGTAAATAAATAAATATTAAACTTATCGATAGATATGACCTCATAAACATCTTCATTAATAGAAGTAAGAGTATTTTCGATAATAATAGTTTCAATATTATTACGAGCTAAAGGAATATTAATAAAATCATTTAATAAACAAATAACTTTTACCAAAAACGTCATCCAAATTCAAAAGATCCTCATTTTCGGTTACATCGAACCAGTCGAAATTTACTAAAAAATTAATATTGATAAATAATAAATAAAAATTACCAGTGGATGAAGTCAGCAAACTTCTTAAAATATTATTATGTACTGCCATATTGAAATTTTCAATTAATTGTGGCAGATTGTGAATTTGCATATGTTTATAAAGAGAATAATATTTTCAGGATTTAGCCAATCACATTTTAGCAATACACAAATATAGGTGAGAGATTTTGACGCATGCAACCTATACTGTGTAGGTATGTATTCTTTGTAAAACACATGCAGCATATACTGTGTATGCATGTGTTCTTTGTAAATCATATACAATCAAAAGTATGTATGCAATTTCTTTGTAAATGACATATAGTCTTTAGTGTGTAAGCATGTATTCCTTGTTAATAATCACGCACTTATTCTGCACTGTCTTTGTAAATCATGTGATGATCATGCAGTGTCTTTGTAAATCACGCACTTATCACGAATTGGCTTTGTTAACATTAATTAAATATTAATTAAACAGATAATAATAAAAATAATTAAATAATTAAACACAACATTAATATATTTAATAAACATTTAAGCTAAACATCAAATCGCTTGGATAATAACCAAGCTAAACAGTGTTGACCACATGTTAAGGTCCGTGGTTTTTGATACATAGTTTTATTATAAACAATAGGTTTAACCCATTGTTTGCAGTTTCGAAACCATTAATGCCGGATAATAGAAACCCATAGGATCAAATACAAATATCTTGCTAGGTTTCATATATATTGCTAACCAATGTTCTCCACCGAGATGAGACGATTGAGTATTGACGATTACGGCTTGATTATTACGTAAATATGGAATTTTATCAAGAAGAAAAACCCCTAAAAATTTATGTTCCAGTATTTGTTTTCCAATTCGATAGACCTGAACAGAACTACATCAATAATATTAATAATACATGAAAAACTTACTTCATTACAAATTATCATAAATTATCTATACATTTATAACAACATTTTCAAACTAGTACGGTTCTGTTTGCAGTTATTTGAACTTCATTTTCAAATTCTCCATATGTTACAACATGTACCGGTTCAGTTGTAGCTTTAGCCAACTTTATGTCTAATCGTAAATTTCCATTTTGAGGTAATTGACTTTGATTTAAATCAAAATCGGGGGCTACAACAAATGCAAAGAATGGATATTTGCTTTTAAAATCATCAAGAGTTATACCATAATTAAGGTTTTTATCCAAACAACTCATATTTCTCACTAAACTCTGCATATATGTAGCACAATAATTATCACAATCGAAATCTTGAGTATATGTTTCTCTATAATTGCTATTTTTCAATAAAGTTAACGATGTTACACCAAAGTTTTTGAAAATAAAGCTTGATGTTAACTATGATCCATTATATTGAGATTCACTTTGAAATGTTACCAATATAAAGTTGGGCATTCTTCTATCTCCAAATATTTGTTCCTTATAGAAAGAAGCTGAACCTTTAGCAATAGTAAATTGAACAATTTCTTTTGTTTTCAATGGATATATTGCATGCTTAGAATTAAGCCCCAGTTAATGACCTGCTAATACAGAGGGCTCAACACGAACTCTTCTCACCAATAATTTTGCATCAACTAATTGAAGAATTGGTGTTGTGGTAGCACTTGTTAGTGATAATGCCGAATCAGATCTTTTCAATCTAATGTGTACATTAACACCTGGGAGTAAATATTTCAGTTGATCCATAAGATTGAGTTGTAATGATGAGCACATTGTAAATAATTTCGAGCCTTTAATCCACCTTTCCTTATCATCATCACTACCATAACCCATAAGAGTTAAACATGTATTTTTAGTATCGCTATTGTAATTTATATTAGTTTCTACTAGAGCTTTGTGAATATATGTACTGTTACCACCCTCAATCTTGATATTATTAAACCCGAGTACAGCATCTTTATAAAATGTATAAAACAAGAAATTGTTTGGTATTACATCACTAGGTTCACCCAAAGGTTTTCTATCTTTATTTACAACTTTGATCTGAACAGATAACAATGTATCGTTCAAATCTAAATATTCAGTTTGGGAACCATTAATATAAAATTCAATATCAGTTCTACTATCCATAATAGAATTCATCGGGAATACGTCTTCAAAGGCTCCCGTTTCAATTACTACCTGGAGAGATGGTCTATCAAATAAACACTATTCAGATTTACCGCAAATCATTTTTCATATTTAGTTCCATGTCCTTTTATTCGCTTGTTTATATGATGTTTATGATGTTTTCTACGTTTTGAACTGGTGCCGATGCCAGTTCCTGTTTTTAAAACATACCCGCAACATCAGGTAAAACTTTCACTAACTCAGATAATGCATTACATTTCAGAGATGGTAATATTTTCTGCTAATTAATTATCATCTCTTTAACAGTTTTCATACCAAAACTACCAAGGCGTTTAAGAATAGGAATTGGAAATCTACCAAGAGTTCTCAACCATCCTGATCCATACTGTTTACCAATAAAATATGGTAATTCATCACCACTTTGGCTACCACTATACATAATAATAATATCGTTATTGGCCATGTAATTTATGAAAATGTAATGTCAAATGAGTTTTTGTATCTTTTCTAAATTCAATAAATTTACCGCTATCATCACGAATATTTATTTCTATATTGTTTATACATGATGTTGATAACTGTTAGTACATGGGATTATCGATATTTATATTGACAATTTCATCCTGGTCAGGAATCAACAAGAACTATAGGATCGATGATGTTAGTTTATATATGAACATTTGTCTATGAAGTTTTATTATTTTTGGTTTGCGTACACCAAAAGCACTTGCCTGATATGTTTGTTTATCTAATCCCAATGTATTAGCCAAATTTTTTATATTATCCAGTAAGTAAATAGGATTTTGAAGATCGACCATAAATTTACTTGCTTAATTTGCCGAATGGATTAGTGGGCAACTATTGCTCGGTAAAATAGTATAGAAACTCACTTTACTAGGTCTTTTGATGATATCGATGAGGGTTTCTGATATCTATGCAATTTTACATAGTATTGTTTATTATTACCCACTTTTTTAGTTTTCAATATTTTCTGAATTCTGAACACCGTATGTTTGGAAATAACTTGTAATTCCTGTTCATAGAATTTCCCTTGTATTACATTGTTATCACTATCTTTAATAACATACATTACAGGACTCTGTTTAGTATTAATTTTAATAATTTAAAATACCTCATCACTCCAATTACTATCGAAATTTTTTGATGAAAGGTGAAGCAGATATTTTACTAATTCTAACGTGATCACCAACTTTATATTTTGGTTTTGTTATTTTTACAACTTTTATAGATCATACTGATTTAACTAATGTTTTCGAGCTAATATCTACGGATCTCAAACCATTCAGACCTCGATGTGATGAATTATTATAACTAACAAGTATTTTCGGTAATACATTTATCCATATTTTATATCCTTGGTGCACGAAATATTTCTTCAATATATCCCTCAATGTCCGGTTAAATCTTTCAACATGGGTGACTTTGTATTGAGAATGTACATAATAATGATTTATTTTGAGACGATCCAGGATTTGCTTAACTTTACTATTATAAAACTTCTTGCCTATAATAATATTAATAATAATAACAATACCTAAATCGGTTTGCAAGTTGTCCGGATGCTCATTTTTAAATATATTAATAATTCTTTTAGAAATTTCCTCAGCAGATTTTGTCTTGGTTGGTACTCCGAATACAAAACGACTAAAAACATATATACATGTTAAAATATATTTATAACCCTTATTAATCTTTGAATACGGTACCATCTCCAATAAATCTATTTTCCATAAATCGCTAATTCCGAGTGTCTTATAAGCTCTTGTTGGAAATCTTTTCCGCATTGATTTGTTTAAACTTTACGCAAGTCGATCTGATAACCTGTTTTGCGTTTCCTTTTTCGAATTTGGGACTCTTTTCTTTAACCTTGCTACTCCACCGAAACCTACGTTGTTTTCTTGGTTCGTCCAATTCTTCTCTATTCCAACAAGATGATTTAAATTTTAATTTAACATTAGGTAATGATTGAACCATCGTTTATTGTAATTCACTTAATAATGATATAGCTAATGGTAACATTGCTCCGACAAAATCGCTTTGTTGTTTATATATGATTTTTCTCATTTGCTTACGATTTTTATTATTTACTAGCGAAAAAAAACACAGTAACACCAACATGTAGACAGATTTTTGTGAATAAATTATTGAAATCCTGTTCTTTATTAGCTTCCCGATACAAATCATAAATAATGATGAAATCACATTTCCTTAATCGACTTGGCCAATTTTTATGTTTTACAATTTACAGAAATTATCTTGAGTTAATTCATGTTCTTCATCTGCACCCCTATGCCAATAAATCTTGTTGAAATTTGTTTGGAATAAATTAAATTTCAGTAATTTACACACAAACATAGTTTACCGCTAACACTTGGGCCGACGATTTGAAATACCGCATCTTTTTTCAATTCCATTATTAATTTGTATAAATATAGTTTTTGTTTATATTATACAATTTAATGAACTCCTTCTAAAATCATATATATAGATTAATATTTCATTATTGTTTAATTATGTTATCAAATATAAATTATAAAGGAACTTTCGACGTGTCAAAAATGACATTTCTAAATGGTAAACCCCAGCAAATTGTTGATAGGAGTTGAAAATACCCTATAATAATTTTCAAATTCGGTAAATGCAGAATCATGGGCTGCAAGATATCTTTAGATATTAATAAATTACAATAAAGGATATTAAAATCCAGTCAATTACGGTTACCATGGATATGGGACATTCTATCAATCTATACAACATGTCAACAAAATATCTTTGTATGTTTGAGCCAAAATTATTTCCTGCACTGAGGCTTTTAAAATACGACCCCGTGTGGGGTAACGTGTTTGCCAGTGGAAAAATAGTCATAGTAGGGTTACGAAATCTATAGTACAAAAATATTGTTACAGACATACATAATGAAATCGCAGGATTGGTCGACACCTGATTGGCTGATGTTTGGTTAAAACGACTTGCTTATTCATTTATTATCAGTATTTTCATATGTCAAACTTAAATAACGAAAATTATAACATGAAAAGTTTATAAAATCAAAGAACGAAATTGAACATTATAGTAAATTTATTATTTATTATTATAATTATTATTTACAGATAAATATCAAGAAGTAATTTTAGAGCGTTTTTTCTTCTTTTACGCTCAAATGCGAACAATTCTGAAAGATCAACCAGCATCGATGATTCTCGATCTCGTATACACCGAGACAAATATCTGGATATTCAATATAATCGATCAAGCTTTATGGGATGTCAAGTTAAATCAAAAAATGAAGGATATGGAACCCGAATACGGTTTCAAATACCAAAGATATTTGGAATGGGTTCAAAATCTTTTCAAAATGTTTGTAAATTTAAACTTTTTAGAAAATAAATGTTTTATTGTTTATTTTGTTGATTTGGTTTTTCGGTTTTATTAGTAATAATTATTTTTAATAATCTGGTTTTAATAGTATAAAAATTTTAAATAGCAATAATATTAGTATTTGTTTGTTTTGGTTTTAATAGTATTAATTTTTTAAATAGTTAGTAGTAATATTAGTGATAACAATGATATATTAATAACAATAATAATTGTAATAATTAGTCTAATTAAAACATATATAGAGATAATCACATTGAGGCACACATAAAATGCAATATCCATGCAATATCCATGCATGATTCTGATTGGTTAATCAGTATCTAACATAAGTTAAAAAAACTCTTCACCCCCTTATAAAGATCATAATTCAAAAATGCCAAAAAAATAGTGAGCTCTGCTAAAGAATTTGTCCAACCAGTTCAATTGTTCCACAATTATAAAATGTATTTTTTAAAGGAACCTATCAATATGTAATGAGTAAATCCAGTTAAACTCAATCGAACTCAATTTCAATCTCTCGCTGGGACACTCTCAATGATAGATATCAAGGATATTGATACTGTTAAATAAGATCAATTCGAATTTAAAATCCAATCAAAATGCATTCTTCACCTGTCAATATACCAGATATTATGATGCATTTGCAGAAATAGGTTTCAAAGAACAGGAAAACTGGTATTTAACAATAACAATACAATGACATAAAGCCGATCAAAATGATGTGCTTTCTTAAATCTGGAAAATTGTAACTGCTAGACTTTCACAATTATTTTAATGTATATTTTAGTGTTTAATGTTAATAAATGTATTTAATCAGATTTTGTTTGTTTTCTTTACAACATATTCTATAAACAAAATTATAATTAGGTTTAAAATTGTTTAAAAATAATGTTTGAAAAAGGTAAAATATAAAATAATTAATTAATTATCGTTTAGAATATTTAATAAACTTTTTGTTCGATAAACTCGAAAAAATATCAGGTGTAAAAATTAGAGATATGTTGACTCTAGTTGAAGTATTTGGTAAAGAGGATTCAGGTTGTAATTCTGAATGTCCGAGTGACGATGAAGAAATTGTTAATGATGCAGAAATCCCTACTGAAAATTTAGTTGACTTGTGTTGATCATGTTATAGAAAATATAATGATAGAATATTGTAGTGATGAAGCCTGTATATCTTAAAAAATATAGTTTTATTACTAATTCAGTTAATAACAAAGAATAATACATTTATTAAAATTAACTGTAAATCCTATTACAAATAAATATAACAGATGCACCAGTTATAAGTTTTTATAAATACTTACAATTTGAGATATAAATATCTGAACATTTAGCTTCTGCGGTAACATCAGTAATTAATACCCATCCACCGTTGGCTTCTACCCATGGATCTATTATTGTCTCAATTACCTAAATAATGATAAAAAAATAATATAAAGTAATATACACTCTATGGACCATTGGAAATAATTTTCATAGGTAGAGCCGGGTTTTAAAATATGTTTCATGTACATTAATCCGGTGATTATTCGCATACATTTATTATTCTCGTCAGACATAACTAAATATCAATTGGAGTGAATTTTTCTTTCTCTCTAATGTTGGCAAATTGAGAATGGGTTCAAATGGAATATCTTCTACGATTTTTTGATACGGTTGACTATGAATTTTATGTTTTTAATGATATCATCACCCTCTCCATTTTTAGAAACCAGCTCATTCAACAAAGTTATAAAAAATTTAGTTTCTGGCATTTTATAAAAATGTTTAAAGGTGTAGGCTTATTTATATTATATTCGACCAATCAGAATCATGCATGGATATTGCATTTATATTGCAATGTCTTTGTTTAAGAAAAAATAGTTTAAAATGGAAATATTTGTTTAGCGAACTTCTTTCATTATACGATTGAACTGGTCGTTTGTTTTATTGAAATAAGCTTTTAAATTATATTGTAGTACATTTATTATTTCTTCATAAAGTTTTCCATTTTCATTCAATTTGAATATTGATTTATTTAATTCATTTTTGATAATATCAATGTTCGTATTTAAATATAGAATATCGTAATATATTTTGATTCGAGCACTTTTAAAAGTCTCATGTTTCACTTGAAACCTGTAACCAAAATTTTCAATTCTTTCAGCTAATATGATTACTGGAATTTTCGTATTTATTGGCCTGTCTATCATTTTTAATATTTAATTCAACATACCAATATCTGGACACATACATCTTGTTTTATTTCGACCTTCCACAGCTAACATAATTGACTTGTTTGCATTGGTTACTTTAAAATAACTAGCAATTAATATTATTAATAAAATCTTTTTAATCATTTTAAATCTCTCTAAATTAATATTTATTGTTTATAGCTAATTATTAAAATAAGTAACATCCATAATACATTTATTTAAAAAAATAAGTAAAAATAAATAAATTGAAATGTGAATATTGATGATTTATTGCCACTGTTTTGCATAACCGGTTGCATTGGTTTCATCGGATGTTGAACTTCTTTCATTATACGATAGAACTGATCAGTTATTTTATTGGAATTAACTTTTATACTATATTGAACTTGATTTATCAAGTTTTCGATTTTCATTCAATTTTATTATTGATTTTTTTAATTCATTTTTGATAATACCAACGGTCTTATTTAGATATAGAATATCATCATATTTTTCTAAGTTACTCATTCTTTCAGATAATTTTTTGACTGGAGCAAATGTCTAGGTCTATCTATCATATACAAAATATCTATCAACACGGCAGTATCAGGACATACACATCTAGCTAAATTTTTACCTTGAACGGTTACAACTATTGAGTTAGCAATTTTAAAATAACTAACCACTAATATTAATATTAAAATTTGTTTAATCATTTTCAAATCTATATAAAATAATATTTATTGTTTATAGCTAAAGGTTTGTGTATTTAACTTCTCATTGGTTAAAATTAGTAAAAAAACTAATTGTTATTTCAATTTTTATCATTATAATGGATGTTATTCTACCGAGCACAGTTCAAGCTATGAACGAAATTGAACATTGTGGTAATTAATTATTATTATTATTTTACTTGTTTTGTAGATGATTATTTTAAAATTATCAAATTACGTCTGAACTTCTATTATCCGGATATATATGAAATATTGAAGGATAAGCCAGCATCAATGATTCCAGACTTGGTCTTTAATCATACATCTATATGGATATTTTCCGTAATCTATGAGTTCCTATGGAATGTCAAACAAAACAAAATCTTAAAGGATATGGAATACAAATGTCCATATGGTTATGGATATCATTGCTATGCTGCCCGATATCGGAAGTATGTTAAATGGGCTTTGAATAAAGCTCTTCGACAACATTGAAGTCGAATTATTTCTTTTTTATAAAAGTTTTTGTTGTTAATGACTTTGTTTTTATTATATAATAATAATCATAATAGTTAGTAATAATAATAATAATAATAATAATAATAATAATAAAAATGAAAAATATTATAAATTGTAACACTACTTATAACATTAAGTAGTAAATTATATTTAAAAATTTTTGAAAATATATGATAACCTTGAAAAAAGTCGAATGACCCCGAAACATTTTGAATTTCCTTAAAAAAAAATTTAATGACCTTGGGAAAATTTTTGATGAGTCATGGTCTTTGTTTGAATGAGCTTGAAAAACTTTGGTGAGTCATGGTCTTTGTTTCAATTACCTTGATAAATTATGATGACTCATTCAATGACCTTGAATGAGTCATTGTCTTTGTCTTGCAAAAAATTGTACTTTTAGACTTAACAAATGTTTACCTTTGGGGGTTAAGATTGCGGTGACATCATCTTTTTTCAAATGACCTTGAAAAAATATGATGAGTCATCCAATTACCTTGAACGAGTCATAGTCTTTTTTAATGACCTTGAAAAATTACGATGAGTCATCCAATGACTTTAATGAGTCATTGCCTTTGTTTTGATGAACTTGAATGAGTCATGGTCTTTGTTTAAATTACCTTGAACGAGTCATTGTCTTTGTCACAGAAAATATTTCTACTTTTAGAAAAAATTTGTACGGATATGTTGTCCAGCGGTGACATGGTAACATAACCATCTACTGATAGGATTGATTGATGCTTGGGAAACTTTATTATTGGTGGGTTACTGGGTTCTATGGTTTGTTTTAATCTTACTGTGGTTACCCAGGTAACACCATATAAATATTTCTTTGCTGTCACTCGGCACCCGTTGCTAAGCAACGTTGGAACTGTGTTCGAGTGGGTAGATCGTCCGCAAAAAGTGAGCGTTATTAATAATGCTGTAATTGCCCGAACGATCTCTGGGTTCAACGAGCTGTCGTTAGAAGACTTGTGCTCGCTTTAGATTATTAGGTCCCCTTTATGTCGTAGATTTTATCGTTTGAGTTCATCATAAAACAAAAAAAAATTCGACAATTATATATTAAAATTAAAACAAGTGGCTACATTTCGTAATGATGCATTTTAGTGTGTTGGTTGCGGGTTTTTCAATATTCGAGCGGCTCGGCGTTTTGCCCGCTCATTTCGTCCAGGACGATAACTGTTCGTTGTTCGTGTCGTTTTTGGAGTTGCTACCGTCTCTCGATAGGCTAATTGGGCAGGAGCAAAGACGGGGGGGTAAGTTACAGCTGCCCCCTCTTGACAGGCAGATAGTGCAACCTCCAGTCCCCTTATTTGCGTTCTGAGGCTCTGATTTAATTGCTTTTCGTCTGCCCATCCCTTTTGAGCTGCCGTATGCCTTTAATACATTAACCTGGCCTTCTTTGGGTCCACCCATGTGGCTTTTGTCTGCTGGATCTCGTGGGACAGCTGGACAATTTGATCGTAAAAGTTTTTATTAGTTTTTCGTGCTTGCGCTAGTTCCGTCTGTAATATTTGCAGGGGTTCCATTTTTGTAATACGAAAATTAATTTTTTGTTACTGAATCAGAATTATTAAACATAAATTTGCAAACGTTACACTAAGAAAAGAAAAAAAACTTAAATCTTAAACAACAAGTTATTTATTAAGATGAATTTCAAGTTTATTAATGTGACGGGCCAGATCAAGAAATCCACAGTCCACAGAGGAACGGGATCAGAGATCTTTGAAATATTTCTCCACCCCTTCGTCGGCAGAGTAGCCCGAGTACACGAAGATGGACCGTTTCGTGTTTCGCATGCGACTGGTTAGGGGCATCGGATGATTATTGCTGCGACTATCCAATCTTTCGCCAGCATGACCAAGCGTGGGGCTGTGAGGCGACGAATAACCATCGGTGTTGGCTATTCTGCCAGCCGCTATATCTTCTTCCACGTTTGCCAAGTATTGTCTGGCCCAGATCACGTGCGAGTCGACCCGGCGGTGGTGGTCTTGGAGGCGTGCCAGAAGAGATCGGGCCCGATTAAGAATTTCTTGGGCCGGATTCTGACCGCCTATTTGTCCGTTCTGTATAAACTGTCTCCAATTATTCTCTCCCGAGGGTAAGACGTTCCCTTGGGTTTCTCTTGGTTGGGGCACATCGGGGTATTTTTCTCGCCAGACGCGTCTCCAAGCCTGCCGCCACTGATCTGCAACGTGCGTGATTTTTCTAAATAAGATTGTGATCATTTAAGTTTGTCACTATAATTATAGAGAAAATTCTAAAAATTCCCTATGGTATCTCTTCGAGTCGCCATTTAATAGAAACTGTCTGAATATTTAATTACCCCTCATTTTAGTAATCCCACTACATATGTATACTTTCAATTCATATGTACAATTTAATAAGGGCTTTGAGTAACGGGAAATTTAAATTAAATTCTATTTTATTGTGGTTTGTAACTTTTCTAAAAATATCTTGCTACAAAATATCAGGGCACTTTACTATAATAATAATAAAAAATTATTCAATAAAATTTCCTTTTTTGGTTTGTAGTTTTTAACTTACTTTACCCATTAGTTAAATTTCATCAAAGATATTTGTTAATTTTTTGTAATACCAGATAATATTCAAAATACCGAAATATTTGCAATTTTTAAGTAAGTTCCATAAATCTTTTGGGTACAATGTGTTTCAGGTCTGATTTAATGTCTAACTTGGCTAGAGGATTTGAGAGTTCATAATGAAATGAAGTATCACCGAGAAAATTGTTTAAAGCATAACTTAAATATTTCCAAAATTACGAGTTGCAATTGAATGATTGTGAAACTGCGTTGAAAAATTCTGCGGAACATACATTAACAGCAAATTTATTTAGAAAAATTTTTATTTGACGTCTTTACAATTTTTATTAACCATGGGACAAACTGATATGGTGGCGTCGGAAAACATGTACAGAAGGCATATCATTGCATTTGGTCTGCTTCGATTAACAACTGCATTTAAATTTTAACGAGCTCGAGGAAATCTCTATCGACATGGAATCAGTGACTTAGGATGCTTGTAAAGAATAAATCAATTTTTCGAGTGGCGCTTGGGTGACTAATGATTGCTATAAAACATAATATTTAAACAATAAAAAGAAAATCTATCAATTCTAACTTGTAGGAAATAAAATGATAATAAAAGGAAGGGATGTTACTAAATTATTTATTAAATGATAACAAAATGAACCGTAAATAGATAAATCCTTTGCGAGATTGGTAACTATAAGAAATATCAATAACTCTAGGACAAATGTCAGTGAAAGAAATTATTCTTTGAATTAAATTCTCGGGGAACTTGTCATATCAGTAAGTATTTTCAATTTGTCATTTGTGTTCGGGTCAAATGGTGAAGCAGGGTTATCGTTGGTTATTGATTTTAGACATTAATGAACACTCGTTTAGCTTGGCTCGGTGGATTTTTCTGGCGAAGCAAAACATAATGATCACAGGTATTAGTGGATAATTAGGGTCGTTTATTTTAATAATATATATATTATGATATGCTTATTTTCTTTTCTATTAGGGTCGTCCTGTAGTGGGTTGGATATGCCGGATAATGTTTTCTAAGCTGTCAGTTGCACTCTATTTAATAAATAGTACGATTTGATTTTTTATTGAAATTATTAATTTTTTTGGATCCTTTAGTACTATTTTCCAGTTGTCGGATTGGGATCCTCAGCAACAAGACTCTTGACTACGATTTCGGTTTATTTATTTCAATAAATTGTTTAGGGATATTACTAGTTATTGATTTTTACAGGGAAATAGTTTAGAGAAAAAATTGAATGTAATCTTGGCTTATCTCCTGCCTAATGCTATAATTGGGTAGTTACTATTATAATATTGATTTGGAATTTCAATTTGTAAATAGAATATAATGTAAGTTCGTCTTATCTAATTGACTTCGCACTCTATATTTAACGAAATCTTAACAAAATCATTTTTTGGTAAGCCCTAATCCTATATGTTCTACACTTTCCTTGGGGTTTTATTGAATTTTGTACTGCTTCGACGCCATATACTATTCGCATTACCTATTTATTACCATTTGCGGAATCTCGCAGGGTTTAAGTGGCTATGATATTTAAATTGACTGCTTCTTTATTAAAGGTTTGGTAAATTTTAAATTATTAAATCAGTTTAGTTCCAAACATCACATCGAGAGTTTTTGCTACTAAATATTATTTTATGGCTCCTCTCTTGACTCTATTTTAATCAGTATCGGGAATTGTAATGACTCTCATATTTAAGAGGCTTTCATTGTCTTTCATATAGGAATTTTGGATTTATAACAACTATATTATTGCATCCTCCCACTTCCAACCTTAACTTGGAAATTTTCCCTCAATGATTGTTCATCATTTCGTCTGAAATTTACGTTTACTCAAAGAACTTTTATTGACTCTCGATATGACATTAGCAATTAATAACCGTTGCGGAATTAATTTGAGCAATTTGGACTATCTATATTGAATTAAAATCTTACAATGTCAAAAGTTCCTAACGATTATTTTATTGAGGTTTGTACGAAGCAACAACTCAAAATTTTATGTTTCATTTTACTTAAGAATATCCTGTTGAGGTTATAACGCCTACTTGAATCTATAATTTTATTTAGATTCGTGACCCTAATTTAAATTTATCAATTATTAAGAGTTTGTGGCAACCGCTCAATATTTATGATTACTCTAATCTCATATACTCAATAACTTGAAATTTATGATTATATTAAATTTATAGTAATGGTTTGAATTTTTTTTAATTCATAACAACGATTTCATTTTATATTTCCCCGTTACCTTTCCCTTGGTTGACCTTAGGCGCATTGTGTTCATGTTATAGTTAATGAGTGCCCACTGGACTACTCGTGTGGTGATTTTGAGCCGTGTGTAAATATAATTTAGGTCGAATTTATGGGAATTGAGAGACGAGGAAATGGCCAAAAGACCACTTCCTTACCCCTCTCTTCCCCTATACGGAATTAATATTGACGTTCCGACCCCTGCATTCCACACGCCGGAGTCTTCACGGGCACGAATCATTGGCGATATTCCACGCACTTACACGAATTCGAATAATATCTCTGATTTTATTAACTTGCGATGTGTCTTTGGCTGTGGGCCGGAAAAATTTTTAAAAAAATAAATTTATGCATTATAATAATTTATTAAAAAATAAAAACATAATATACCCGATACATTCAACAAAATAGCATAAATACACCGCTCTCCCCACGCTGACACACAAGCAGAGCTCCATTGAGGTAGAGCTCCATTGAATTGAGAGTTCCAAATAAAACTCTCACTTACATCGTAATTTAAAGTTTCTGAAAACTGATTCTGGTTAAAAACCGATTAAAATTGTGTAAAAATGAATCGGTATATATACCTATTGTACGACCCTAACTTTGCGTGTTCTTTTTGATTTAGTAAAACAAATTTTGACCTTGGAATTTTCTGGTATATTCTAATCTTTAATTTTATTATTTTGAGATTTTATTTGACAATTTTTTCTTTAGATTTTTAATTGAATTATTTCTAATTCAAATTAATTGATTTTTATTTCATTTTCATGAAATTTTGTATTTTTTAATAAATTGTCAAATTTCGGTCAAAATCGTTGGGTTTTCGTGTTATGTTTATATTTAATTCGTGCGGATCTTGTTGCATTTTGTTATTATTTTAATTTATTTTTGTGTTTATAATTTTATATTTTATTGTTTTCTCTCTCATATTTTGATAGGGTTAATTGGTGTTTTAATAGGTTTGAATTTAAATCTGCATGTTATATTTGCATGTGTGTTACCGATTCATTTAAACATTTACAAGGCCGTTTGTGTTCTGGCCCAACATTATTTTCGTCGAAATACAAATTTAATTTTTAATTCAGGATTTCTCTCTCATCGCAATTTCCCAAAACTAGACATCCAAGGTTTCCTTTAATGCTTGGGTTTTCTATTAGCTCAAGTTTCTTTATGGCTAATTAAATTTTAATTAATTTTTCTACACTACATTTGCATTAGCTCTGCTTTCTGATTAACTCGGACTTTCTATAAGATATTTTATTTTAAATTAATTTTTAGTTTTCTTTAAGTATTTTTATCTGGGATCCCCCATTGATTTGTTCTACTGGTTTTTGTAATTTTCCCTTTATATAGTGCCTGTTTTGTTAAATCCCAACACTATTAATAATGAAAACGAAGGTGAGGATCAAAGATTAGCGGGTTTTAGAATAATTGCAAGATGGAAAGACATGAAATGTAAGATAAAAGGTCAGCATCAATATCATGTAGTCAAGGTGGCGTGAAGTAAATATGAATGTAAAATTATGTAATAGTATGTAAGTGAAATTTATGTTCAATCCATAGATTCACTAATGGGGTCATCCAAGTCGCAGAAAAAATTGATTATGAAAATAACAAAACATTAGTCAGTTCAGATAACTCGATGAAAATAACGAGCACATTGATGCAGAAAAATTTATCTTTCAGATTGATTACATTGTCGATTTCGATCATTACATATGATTAAAATACTGTCATGAAGGACCTCGGATTTAACATTCATTCTCTGATTTTGTGAGTTAAAACTGTTTCATACATAAATGTTTTGAAATAAAAGCCTTATTGTTATGATTTCCCTTCATATTTGTTAATTTTCACAAATCAATCTTAGTTTTATTTGTAGATTAAATCTGAGTAAATAAGGGCAATTTTGGCAAATTAAGTTTATTAATATACGAGTATAAAATAAATTTAAATAATTATATAGGCAAAAAATAATAATTTTACATGAGTTTATTGCCAATTTCAATTTTTATTAAGATTTTTAGTATTCCAGTTATATATCTCATATATATTAACATGTTGAAATGCATTAGTATTTTTGTTTTAATATTTAAAGAACTTTTTCTAGTTTTCACTTCTGATTGCTTTTCATTTTTCAATGACATACAGAATTTTTAATATTTGTAAATAAATAAATATTTTATATTCAAAATTCTTAGTTTTAACTTCACAACAATAGTGTGGTTATGAGCGCCGAACCTTAACAAAGTTTAAGACTGCGATCAAGGTGTTTGAAGCATTATGTTGATTAAAAACTTGAGAGATGAGTTTAATTTAATATTCAAGTTATATCAGATTAATAAATATTAAATTAAAAATAAAGATATTAAATAAATTTTTTATTGATTATTTGTTTTTAAATTTTTCGTGTTTCCATTTACAATCTAAGATTTAAAACAAATAACTGGAACTTTTATCAAATATAAAAATAAGAGTTTGTTACATATAGCCCTATGGAAAAAGTGAAGAGCACCCGCGAACCACTTTTAAACGAAGAAACATTGTATTTATATATGCATATTGTTGGGCCAAGACTGAATTTTGCTTAAATTAATCGGAAATAACAATCAAACACAACACTACAAATTGAAAATCAAACTCCTAAAACCTGAGAAAGATACAGATAAATACAAAATCAGAAAGACATAAAAATAAAATAAACACAGAGCTCATCAAGAACCGCACGAAAGTTATACAAAAATAACAGGTTAACGATAATTTGACCGAAATCGACAAATTTTAGAAAATGATTTTATTGAACAATTGGATTAAAAATAAAAGAAATAAATCGTCGATTAAATCAAGGGATAATAAAAATTAAGGAATTAGTTAATACAAATAACCCAAGGTCAAATTTTTTTTAACACATCAAAAAAATACAAGCAAGGTTAGGGTCACCGAATAGGTATATATATCGATTCATTTTCTCATAGTTTCAATCAATTTTGTGAGCAATCAACATTTCCTTGTGAAGATCAGATTTTTCTACTACACGTATTCAAGTAAACTTCAAGTAAGTCCTACTCAATAATTAGCAAAGAGATTAAAACCACATTCAGATTGTCAATTTATAAAAGAGTCCCTAATTGTGTTTGTAGGTGTTCTAGTTCCTGTGAAAGTTAATATTTTTTAAGCAAATTAATTTATCAAGAAACACAAGTTGTCGAAGGAAAGGGGATCCACGTCAAAACCTAAAAAATTCGAACTCAAAAGAGATTGATTAGAACACGAAATTTAGATCTATTTTTAGAACTGAATTTCTTTTTTTCAACCACAACTGGTGGTGAAAAGTAAATTTATTTTAATTTCCGTATTATAGTTATTGATTTTTTTCTCCTTTGCGGGAATTCCCAAAAAATATGCTCCCGATTCTACTCTGGAATTTTATCATTGAATGCGGATTACCTTCAAGGATCCTAGTTTATAACTTTAAAAATGTTTTATTCAGATATTGGTCTTTTTATAATTCTCATTTTTAATTAAGTTAAATCCACTGAGCCAGTGGACTACCGTCACACTGCTACCTTCCTTCCAAACCACTAGACTGAGCCCAAACTATCAATTCTATTGATTTTTCTATATTGGATGCATGTTATTACTTTTTGAAACACCAAAATTTATTTTTGGCATAACTAAAACTTCATGAATATATATATTTATCATTAAATCCTGAACATAACTATAAAATTTATGATTATAAATATAACGTTATTATAACTTCAATGATCAATATTATGCATGTAAATGTCATTCTGTGAACACTAGTTATCGAATTATGAGTCCATTCACAACTCGGCGAATCGAAGTTGTGAATACAAATACAATACTAAGACGCTCATTTCTCTTAGTGATGAGTATCAGATTCCGAAAAACAACTAAAAAATTCATTAACCAAAAATTAATTATGAAAAATTCAGTATGAGAAAATTGAAATTAAAATCCCTGATAATTCTCAACTCTCTTATCTCATTTCCAACCTATTCTATATATGAACCTAAAAATGCCTATAAATTAAAACCATATAAAAATCTAACTCGTTAGTTTAAACTTTTTTTTTGAAATAAATTAAACATCATAAATTAAAATTGACTGGGTATCTTCTCATAAAAACCGATAAGAAGATAAATCAATAATAAAAAAATTAAATCGTCCTTACTCAGTGTTGGATCGCATAAGTTTCGTAAAAATCAAATAATTTATAGATTCATTATGACTTTGATAATTAATTTATTATCGATTTGGCATCAATTTATATAAGGTGGTTTTCCACGTACTTTTTTGATGCGGTAAGGCAAACCGTTCACATGTTTTTTCCAAAATTTCATCAGTTTTCTCCTACTTATTTTCTCCGACCCATAAAACATCAAATAAACAACCTTAAAATGCGAGAAAGATACAATTAAAATATAAAATCAAAAACATAAAAATAAATTAAAATAATAACAAAATGCACCAAGAACCTCACGAAATTAATTATAAAAATAACAGAATAACATAAAGATTTGACCGAAAAACGAAAATTTATATAAAAGCAAAGAGCTAATGAATAAATTGAATTAAAATAAAATATTTTTGGTTGAAAAAAATCCAATTAAAAATTTAAGAAATAAATTGTCAAATTAAATTAAGATAATAATAAAAATTAAAATTAGATAGCACAAGTAATTTCAAGGTCAAATTTTGTTTTATTGCACTAAAATTAACACGCAAGGTTAGAGTCACAGAACAGGTATATATACCAATTCATTTTTGCAGAATTTAACACTTGTGACGGATCACTTTTTCTCAAAAAACAGTATTGTATCACAGGCGTCCGAGACGGTCTCGAAGTATTATTAGCAGGAACTATCGAAAACTATCGAAGTGAGCATGTATGAGCAATTATATGAGTTCGAAAATATGAATTTATTGATTAAATGACTTGTGATGAAGCGAGTGAACAATGTTTATGCAAATGAACTTCCAATTATTATGTGAAATGCCAAGTAAACAATTTTATGTTTCGAAGCTTTTACCCAATTTATATGGTAATATTTATTTATTTTTCGGCCCGCAGCCACACACCAGCAAGTAATTAAAATCATACATCCCTATCGAGCGGTGTAAGTGCGGTTCATCCGACAACAGCTTGTGCCCGTGAGAGACCTCGCCGTGAGTAACAACGGGCTCGAACGTCAAATCATTGAACTAAATAGCGAAAGAGGGTAGCTCGAGGGTTGGTCTTTTGGCTCAATTTTCTTGCAATCAATTTCGATAAAATCGACAAAAATCTTTACCAACAATCGGCTCAAAATCACTAACACAGAGTAGTCCATTGGGCACTCATTAAACACAATGTGAACATAAATAGATCTTAAGGTCAAAGAAAGGGAAAGGTTAGCGGGGAAAATTGCGAGATTGTTTCAACAGTTTAAATGAATAGCCATCGGAAAAAGATTAATCCGAACGACCAAAATCATGAAAAGGAATATATTAAATAATATGTAAGAACTAAATAAATTATGTTGAGTTGAGACGGAAAATATGGACGAAAGATATTTGTATGGGGTTGTCTGGGTAACATCCATATAGTTTTAAAATCTCATCACCCAGAAACCCATCATCAGTGAGTTATAGGAAAAATAATTAACGGAATGAATGATGATATGATTGCAGCGATTTATTTAATGAAAATATAGATAATTGATGTGACTATAAAGATAACTGATAAGACTTTACAGATAATTAGTGAGAGGCAAATAGATAATTGATGCGAGATATAGATAATTTAAAATGGGCTAAAAATGATGGGGTCGAAACAAAAGAAAAATAATCAGAGCGGATAAAGTTTAATGAAAAAGACAAGATGATTTAATAAAAAAAGGCCCATAGAGTGCCAGTAGATAAAGTTTAAGGAAAAAGGCTAGAGGATTTAATTAAAAAGGCCCATAGATCTCCAGTGCATAGAGATTAAAATCCTTTTTTGGAAATATTATGAAGAGATAAAGGAGAATAATTAACGAGACAATTGTTGATATGATTGGGATGATTTATTTGATAAAAATAGCTAATTGATATGACCATATAGATAACTGATGCGACTATAAAGATAATTTATAAGAAGCAAATATATACTTGATACGAGTTATAGATATTTCAAAAAAAACTTAAAATGAAAAAACAAAAATTAAAAAGATAAAGAAGTTGACGAAGCGAAAAGAATTAAAATAAGGAGAAACAATGAGAATAATACACTAAAATTAAAGCGAAAATATATGTAGAATAATATGTACTAGAAGTGATTATTTATTTTGAGATAATTGACAAGGAATAAAGAGATCAAGTAAACGACGAATAATAGAGCCGCTAGACTAGAACTAAATCAAGAAAACGAGTAATGAGAAACCGGAATCAAGGAAACCATTGAGTAGAGAAACAGAAAATATATCAAAACGAACGGAGAACAAGGATAAAAAAATAGACCATTTTATTGGAAGTCAGAAAAAGTGAAAAGCAGCAACAGAAAGAAAACTTAATACAGTAGTGACAGCAGAACCAATGAGTACAACAAGATTTGAAAGTTTGGAAACAGAAGCCAATGAATACGATAAATTAAATGAAAAGTTAACTGACAAAGGAAACAATGTGAAATCACCCAAACCAAAAATTTATGGATGTTCTTTAATAACTTTAAAATAATCATCTATCAAATAGTAATTAATAATAATATTAGTAATTATTAATTACCATAATGTTTAATTTCATTCATAGCTTGAACTGTGCTCGGGACATCCATTATAATGATAAAAATTGAAATAACAATTACTTTTATACTAATTTAGACCAATGAAAAGTTAAACACACACACAAAACCTTTTAGCTATAAACAATAAATATTAATTTATATAGATTTGAAAATGATTAAAGAAATTTTAAAAATAATATTAGTTTTTAATCTGGTCAACTCAATTGTTGTAACCGTTCAAGGTAAAAATTCAACAAGATGTGTATGTCCTGATACAGCAGTATTGATGGATATTTTGTATATGATAAATAGGCCTAGATATTTGAAAACTCCAGTCAAAAGATTATCTGAAAGAATGAGTAATTTAGAATTCCGATTTGAACATATATATGAGACTTTAAAAAGAGCTAAAAACGAATTATATGATAATATTATATGTCTAAATAAGACCATTGGTATTATCATAAATGAATTAAGAAAATCAATATTAGAATTGAAAGAAAATCGCAAACTTAATGAAAAAGTGATGAATCAAGTTCAATATAGTATAAAATTTTATTCTAATAAAACAACTGATCAGTTCAATCGTATAATGATATTACAACAACCGGTTAACAGTGGTGGCAACAACTTGAAAGAAGTTAACAGTGCCAACAAATCATCATTGACATTTCCATTATACATTTTTACATACTTCCTTAGTATTACAACTTAAATGCATGATTCTAATTGATCGAATATAGTATAAATAAGCTTACACTTTTAAATATTTTTATAAAAGGCCAGAAACTAAATTTTTTATAACAGTAGGTAGTTAGGAGCACACGGGAACCTAAAAAAACATAGGGGGAGGGGGGGGATTATTGCAGATTAAATTTCGGATTATCTTGATTACATAATGATGTAATCAACTTAATTAATTTTGTGTGTATTAAATTTTTTTTTCGAAATTTTTGTGTGTATTTTTTTCGAAATTTTTTTCGAGTTTTTGGCGCGATTTTTTTTTGAATTCAAATTTTTGGAACATTTTTTTTAAATTCAAATTTTGGCGAATTTTTGAAATGAAATTGAAATATTTTTTTTGAATAAATTTTTTTTTAATCACACTATAGTCAGGGGGTATTTTTGAAAAAGACTAAAATAAATTGGCTTGAATCACCTAACGATAAAAAAGCATAAAATTAAAATCGGCTCAAATCGCCTAAGATAGTCAGAGAGGGTATTTTCATTCACAAAATTTTTTTTTAATCACACTATAGTCAGGGGGTATTTTTGAAAAAGACTAAAATAAATTGGCTTGAATCGCCTAATGATAAAAAAGCATAAAATTAAAATTGGCTCAAATCGCTAAGATGTGATATAGTCAGGGATATTTTTAATTCGTAATAAAAACTAATGCAATATTTGGTCTCAATACTCAAATAAAAATGGCTTGAATCGCCTACTGATAAAAAATTGACAGGGGTATTTTATAGGCTTGTTAAAAAAAAACACTTGAAATATTTGTTCACACAATTTTCATAGGCAAATTTAGGCTCTAGATAAAAATAATTTAAAATACCTAAAGTAAATTAAGATAAATTAAAGTACATTAGGATACATTAAAGTATATTAAAGTAAATTTAGATAAATTAAAGTACATTAGAATACATTTAAGTATATTAGAGTAAATTAAGGTTCCTCAAGTAAATTAAGATACATTAGAGTACATTAAGGTAAATTAAAGGGTCGAAAGTCAATTTAAGTACATTAGGGTACATTTAAGTAAATTAAGGTTCTTAAAGTAATCTAAGGTGCCTAGAGTAAAGTATGATAGGTTAGGTAAGAATTTTTTTAAATTAAATAGAGTCAACAGTTAAGTTACATAAGGGTAATTTTTAAAGCTGAAAATTTTAAAAGCAGTTATAGTAGGCAAATTACATAAGGTAAGAATTTTTTAAAAGTAAATAGAGGGTCAAAAAGTAAATTACATAAGGTAAGAAGTTTTAAAGTTAAAGAGTCGACAATATTGCATGATAAAATTTATTAAATAAAATTTTTAGTATAGTTTTATCGATCAATTTTTATACATATTTTTAAATGATAAAATTTTTAACATAATTTTACAATGGAATTTTTTATACATGATTTTTAAAGATGAAATTTTTAGGATAATTTTAAAATGAAAGTTTTTATACATGATTTTTAAATAGAATTTTTAGTATAATTTTATCGATGAATTTTTTATATATAATTTTTAAAGATGAAATTTTTACGATAATTTTACAATGAAATTTTTACACATGTTTTTAATTGAAAAAATTTTTAATGTAATCTTACAATCAAATTTTTAGTATAATTTTTACTATTACTTTTTTATACATGTTGATAACGATCAAATTTTCAAAGAAATTTTTCAAAAACTTTTTTCAAAGAATTTTATTAAATTAAATTTTTGAGTTTCAGTGTTACATTGCCTAAGGTAGGTAGTAGTCATTCGCAAGAGCAACCCATCTCCTCCACTCTGCAGCAACCCATCCTTAATAAAAAAAAATAATAAAATAATAATAATAAATAATAATATTAATAAAATAATAATAATAATAATAATAATAATAATAATAATAATAATAATAATTATTATAATTATAATAATAATAATAATACTTTCAGAAAATATAAAAAGTTAACTTACTCGGTATCAACTTCTGAACTCTGATAACCCATACACAGTGAATAATTCATTAATAACTGAACAACAATCACTAGGTACTGTATACAAATAACCGAGTACTGTACAGCTCTCTATATACATATTAGGCATTGAATAATTTACTTATTTATTAAAATGACATATTTAAATAATATTTACTCTTTCAACACAGATATTGAATCAACTCAGCCCACTTAAAAAATAAAATTTTCTCTCAATCATTTCCCTTTAAAATACTTAGTTATTCACACACTCACAATATGTTATCAATAACTAGTTACTGAACAAATCAATATCAAAAACTAATTACTGAACCAATAAATATTAATGATGGGTTACTGACCAACTAATTTTGAAATAAATCACATAAAAGGTTAACAAAAAGAAGTACAAGTTGAAACTTTATTAACTTTTCACTATTTTAAAATTTTTGGTTGCTTAGTTACCTTGTCGTTATCAGGCGATAATTAATCAAATTCATTGAAACCAAATCCATTGTTATATTTACTTGGTATTAACTTCTGAATACTGATACACAGTGAATAATTCATTAATGACTGAACAACAATCACTAGGTACTGTATACAAATAACTGAGTACTGTAAACCTCTCTATATACATACTAGGTATTGAATAATTTACTTATTCATTAAAATGACATATTTAAAACATATTTACTCTTTGAACACCGATATTCAACCAACTTAACTCATTTAAAAATAAAATTTTCTCTCAATCATTTCCCTTAAAATACTTGGTTATTCACACACTCACAATATGTTATCAATAACTAGTTACCGAACAAAACAATATCAAAAATTTTTACTGACCAAGAAATCTTTAAATAAAAGCACATAAAAATTTGAACAATCAAAAGAAATACAATTTTATTAACTTCTTGACTTTTTTATCGATCATTGATGTCTCCAAACTGTTTTATTGTTTAGTTACCTAATTGCTATCAAGAAACTATTAATCATTGAAGCTCAATCAATTGTTGTATTTTCTCTGAATAAAAATTTATTTCTTTACAGTCTTGTATGGGATTTATTGAAATTATTTTGTAAAACTTAGTTTTGAAATTTTCTACCATTTTTGTAATATTTTTAATTGCGTCCAACAATGAACATTTATTAAAAGTTATTTTCAAAGATGAATGTCAACCTTTTCATTTATTTTTCACATGCCCTAAATAAATTAATTGCTAACAGCTCAAAAAAATTACTTAAATTTATTTTTATAGATTTTCTTTTCACTCACACTCTTGTTGTTTACTGAATGACAAATTAATTAGTAAGTATAAACTTGATTAGAAAAATATTTTTAAATTAATTTCACAAAACATACATTACTTTCACAGTACTTGAAATAAATTTTCATATATTTATTGTAAATTATTAGATTTTTAAGTTTCTAAACATTAAATAAAGTTAATAGATAAAATAATTATCATCTACCACATTACTAAAAATTAAATGGTTATCGACCAACCACTAAATAAGTTGAATTTCTAACAAAGCTTAAAAAACCACATGGAACAGGTACTTGTGTACTGATTGATACCGATAAAATCTACTAAAAATCCAAATATGTATGTTTAATTTTTGTAAAATATTTGATTTTGTAAAATAAGACTTATCCTTAAATTATGATTAGCATTTGAATAGAAGTTGATTAAATTTATATATTTTAAGATGTTAAATAAAACTGATTAATTTGTAAATAATGTTAGTACTTTGAAATTTTAAAATAAGACCTTCGGCAAATTGGTAAGAAAATAGTTGTTATTGAGTAATACATATTAAAATTACCAAAGTTTTATAATTTTTGTCAAGTTTTGATAGATCTTTAATAAAATTTGTTAGTACTTTGAATAAAAATTTTAAAAAAGTTTCAACATACTAGCAAATTGTAAAGAAAATAGTACTTATCAATTAAAAAGTTAAATAAACTAAGTTGTAAAATAATTGAAAAAATTTGTTAGATCATTTTTTAAAATTTTATTCAAGGTACTTGTTGAATAAAAATTAGTGTATATTATCGACTTCTTATAGTATTTAATCGTACAATTTCTCTTCATTCCTGGAAATAATCGTAAATATTTAAATTATTCAGAAAATTGTCAATAACAACATAAGTAATGAGTAATAAAAAGCTTTTAAATACTAGTTAATTTAGTTTTTAATTAAATTAAATTACAAATTTATAATAAAATCAAATAAATACTTACTTGTATACAAATAGTTACATGAATCAAACTATTTCTTAGAACCGAACACGTATCGTATATTTTATTCAGATTCCAATAATATCATTAAAATTAACCAAAATCTTATTGATATATTTTGATAACCCTAAAACCAATGAAAATGTATCGATTTCACTAAGTATCCATCCTTTAACATAGATATTTAAACGAATAAATCCCCATAAAAATATCATAAATTCCCCTCTTATCTTATCGTTTCCCCTTAAAATATTATAAAATTTACTGTCAACCAATCATTTCCCTTTAAAATATCAACAAGCCTGTTTTTAATCGATCATTTCCTATTAAAAAATCATAAATTCTCTTCTTAGCCAATTGTTTTCCCCTAAAATAAAATTTACTCTCAACCAATCATTTCTCTTTAAATGAGATTAATCCCAGTTTTATTCATTATTTTCATAAAAAATCACCGACATATTGATATTCAACCGAATAAATCTCTTGAAATCATCTTAAAATAAAATTCCTCTCTTGACCAATCAAATCCCTTTAAAAATATTATAAATTCGCCTCTCAACCAATCATTTCTCTTTAAATTACAATAATCCCCGCTATATTCATTATTTTCATAAAAATCACCAACATATCGATATTCAACAGAATAAATTTCTTGAAATCCATCTCGTGACCAATTATTTCCCCTTAAAAGATCATAAATTCTCTTCTTAAACAATCATTTCTCTTTTAAATGACAATATTTCCACTCTCTCAAAAGATTTACACACATCTTGATATCTATCTGAACAAAGCCCCTTAAAAATATTATAAATTCCTCCTCTATATTCTCCATTTATAAAATATTTATTCTTTGAACACAGATATTCAACCAACTCAACTCCCTTAAAAATGACAACAAACTTGTTCTTAATAGATTATTTCCCCTTAAAATATCACAAAATTTCCTCTTAACCAATCATTTCCCTTGAAATCACATTTCCCCCACTGCACCAACAATACACATATTTTTGGTAATAACCTACAAGGTAAAATTTCTTTAGAAATCTATATTTAACCGAATAAGATCTTTAAAAATTCATCATTTGGATCATATTTACTATATGTATTCAACCAATCAAATTCCCTTAAAATAAAAATCTGAATTTTACCAATAAAAATAAATTTTCTTTAAAGTATTACAAAATTGTTATCGATACCCAACATTTTCCGTCGAAAATCACCACGATTTGATTCTGGCAACAAATTCAATCAAATAAAAAATTCATCAAAAATGACTAAAATCGAATAAAGTCTATGTTTCCCACATAAATTTAATTTCACTAAATTAATGTAAAATCATAAAATATATATCATGTTGCTCAAATAATTAAAATTAATCAGTAAATCAAGTATAAATTCAATAAAAATTACCAGTCAACCCATAGATATAATTCAACGATTTTCATATGTATATTGTTAACCACACTGAGCATCCTCTTAAAAATCTCTACAATATACTACTTTTGTGATTGATATCCACAAAATCAATAAATGGAAAAATGATAATAATTAATTGACCATCCTTTTTTTACTGTAAAATCAATTAAAATTTTCTGTTTCACTAAAATATTTTTAAAAATCAACTGATTTAATCAACTTTTTAAATATATCATAAAATTATAATTTAAATATCATTTAATATTCAAAATCTATCAGTCAAATTGGAATCTAATTGGTAAATAATTATCATAAATATGTTTCATAAACATTTTGTTCCTAAAATAAACTTTTATTTAAAATAATCCTAAAATCAAGTAAAGTTTATTAAATTATCAAGAAATTAAGTGCTTCTAAAATTATAGATTTACCCTCATTTCTTCAATATTTTCTACAAAAACATAATAGTCCCCAAATCCATTAACATTCAAATGAAAACCATAAAATTCACATAGATGATTAAAATTTACTAAAATAAATACCTCGTAAAACTAGATATCACTTAAATTATCATAAAATTTTCCTAAAATCTCTAATTAATTTACATAGCCTAAAAATATTTTATTTTTGTCGATTACAACCTAATCTATTTAAGTGTGTAATTAAATTTATTAAAAGTTAATTAAATTTTCAGTGAAAATGACAAGTCAATAACAAGTCAACAAATGGAATTTTAATTAGTAGAGATTATATTCTATAAAGAAAATTTCCAGTGAAGAAGTAATATTGGTGGGAGAGTACATTAAGTGTCTAAAATCGTTGAAATTACTGGAAAAAGTGCGATAGCTAAAGATATCTACTAAATAGATGAAATATCAATTGATATATTAAAACCTTACAAGGGTAATATACTTTGAATGAAGAAAATATACATCGAAGAGGAAAAATATTCATTAAAGTGAGAAAATATTAATTAAAGTGAGAAATTATTCATTGAAGAGGAAAATATTCATTAAGAGAAATTATTCATTGGAGAGAAAAAATATTTATTGAAGAGGGAAAACAATCATTGAATAACGTAAAATATTGATTGAAGCTAAGAAATATTCAGTGAATCGAGAATTGCATATAATAAATTAGACGGTAAAATTTCTCAATGATGAGATGAAATATCAATTAAATATTGGAAATACTTGAAATAAATGGAGTCTGTATTATTCACTGTTCAACAAATATACTTAAAAGATGAAAATATTCACTGAAAATGAATTGTGCTTTAAGAGTGGATGAATTACTATTATATTCAATTAAAAATTATTAACAATTGAGTAGATTTTGTCGGTTAATTATATTTAAATAGGATATATATTATTGATGGGTACGCGGATGAATAGTTATTAAAAAAACGCGCGCGCGTATATTAATCCAACGAATATTCAACAAATCCGGCGAATATATTCAAATCCGGCGAATACATTCAAATCCGGCGAATATTCAACAAATCCGGCGAATATTCAACAAATCCGGCGAATATATTCAAATCCGGCGAATACATTCAAATCCGGCGAATATATTCAAATCCGGCGAATATATTCAAATCCGGCGTATATTCAACAAATCCGGCGACTATACCAATCCGGCGAATATTCCAATCCGGCGAATATATTCAAATCCGGCGTATATTCAACAAATCCGGCGAATATACCAATCCGGTGAATATATTCAAATCCGGCGTATACTAATCCAATGAATATTCAACAAATCCAATGAATATTCAACAAATCCGGCGAATATACCAATCCGGCGGATATTCAACAAATCCGAGAAATATACATCAAACAATGAGATTGTAGAAATCAAATCTAAGTCTCTTACGTTCAAAGCACTTTGAATGATATAGTTTAAATGAACATTATGGAATTTTATTGGTATTAAGAATTATTATCTACATGTAATAAATTTTTGAAAATCTTATATTTTAATACTATTTTAGTTGTAACTATTGACAATATATTATTTTAAATTCTTAAATTTACTCTATTATTTGAAATTATATTTGAAATTTGGTTAAAAAAAAATTTTTTTTTATAATGATTAGTAAATAGAATATTTGATTTAATTTTATACTCAAATAAAACCTTTTGACAAATTAAAAATATTTTCAATAATATATTTATAAATTGATGGTTATAAATAAATATTATCCAAATGTAAAGTTAATTTAAATAATTTATTCAATTGTAACTAATGACAACATAATAATTTAAATACAAAAATAATAATAATAACATCAAAAAAATGATTATTATTTCTAAAAGTAAATTTATAACATTTTATAAAAAGCAATAATTAATATAAAACATACATCAATTTTCTGAATTTATTTAATATTACAAAAAACTAAATTTTTCTTATAATCATAATACCAAATTATTCATCTATTCATTGTATTGTTTACTACATTCCATTATTTGTTGGACTTTCTGCTTCGTTCTTTCTACTTATTAAATTGTATCTGATCCACCCGTATTTATAGTATTAAATATGCTGGATTTGTTGAATATTCATTGGATTAGTATACGCCGGATTTGAATATATTCGCCGGATTTGAATATATTCGCCGGATTTGAATATATTCGCCGGATTTGTTGAATATTCGCCGGATTTGTTGAATATTCGCCGGATTTGAATATATTCGCCGGATTTGAATATATTCGCCGGATTTGTTGAATATTCGTTGGATTAATATACGCGCGCGCGTTTTTTTAATAACTATTCATCCGCGTACCCATCAATAATATATATCCTATTTAAATATAATTAACCGACAAAATCTACTCAATTGTTAATAATTTTTAATTGAATATAATAGTAATTCATCCACTCTTAAAGCACAATTCATTTTCAGTGAATATTTTCATCTTTTAAGTATATTTGTTGAACAGTGAATAATACAGACTCCATTTATTTCAAGTATTTCCAATATTTAATTGATATTTCATCTCATCATTGAGAAATTTTACCGTCTAATTTATTATATGCAATTCTCGATTCACTGAATATTTCTTAGCTTCAATCAATATTTTACGTTATTCAATGATTGTTTTCCCTCTTCAATAAATATTTTTTCTCTCCAATGAATAATTTCTCTTAATGAATATTTTCCTCTTCAATGAATAATTTCTCACTTTAATGAATATTTTTCCTCTTCGATGTATATTTTCTTCATTCAAAGTATATTACCCTTGTAAGGTTTTAATATATCAATTGATATTTCATCTATTTAGTAGATATCTTTAGCTATCGCACTTTTTCCAGTAATTTCAACGATTTTAGACACTTAATGTACTCTCCCACCAATATTACTTCTTCACTGGAAATTTTCTTTATAGAATATAATCTCTACTAATTAAAATTCCATTTGTTGACTTGTTATTGACTTGTCATTTTCACTGAAAATTTAATTAACTTTTAATAAATTTAATTACACACTTAAATAGATTAGGTTGTAATCGACAAAAATAAAATATTTTTAGGCTATGTAAATTAATTAGAGATTTTAGGAAAATTTTATGATAATTTAAGTGATATCTAGTTTTACGAGGTATTTATTTTAGTAAATTTTAATCATCTATGTGAATTTTATGGTTTTCATTTGAATGTTAATGGATTTGGGACTATTATGTTTTTGTAGAAAATATTGAAGAAATGAGGGTAAATCTATAATTTTAGAAGCACTTAATTTCTTGATAATTTAATAAACTTTACTTGATTTTAGGATTATTTTAAATAAAAGTTTATTTTAGGAACAAAATGTTTATGAAACATATTTATGATAATTATTTACCAATTAGATTCCAATTTGACTGATAGATTTTGAATATTAAATGATATTTAAATTATAATTTTATGATATATTTAAAAAGTTGATTAAATCAGTTGATTTTTAAAAATATTTTAGTGAAACAGAAAATTTTAATTGATTTTACAGTAAAAAAAGGATGGTCAATTAATTATTATCATTTTTCCATTTATTGATTTTGTGGATATCAATCACAAAAGTAGTATATTGTAGAGATTTTTAAGAGGATGCTCAGTGTGGTTAACAATATACATATGAAAATCGTTGAATTATATCTATGGGTTGACTGGTAATTTTATTGAATTTATACTTGATTTACTGATTAATTTTAATTATTTGAGCAACATGATATATATTTATGATTTTACATTAATTTAGTGAAATTAAATTTATGTGGGAAACATAGACTTTATTCGATTTTAGTCATTTTTGATGAATTTTTTATTTGATTGAATTTGTTGCCAGAATCAAATCGTGGTGATTTTCGACGGAAAATGTTGGGTATCGATAACAATTTTGTAATACTTTAAAGAAAATTTATTTTTATTGGTAAAATTCAGATTTTTATTTTAAGGGAATTTGATTGGTTGAATACATATAGTAAATATGATCCAAATGATGAATTTTTAAAGATCTTATTCGGTTAAATATAGATTTCTAAAGAAATTTACCTTGTAGGTTATTACCAAAAATATGTGTATTGTTGGTGCAGTGGGAAAATGTGATTTCAAGGGAAATGATTGGTTAAGAGGAAATTTTGTGATATTTTAAGGGGAAATAATCTATTAAGAACAAGTTTGTTGTCATTTTTAAGGGAGTTGAGTTGGTTGAATATCTGTGTTCAAAGAATAAATATTTTATAAATGGAGAATATAGAGGAGGAATTTATAATATTTTTAAGGGGCTTTGTTCAGATAGATATCAAGATGTGTGTAAATCTTTTGAGAGAGTGGAAATATTGTCATTTAAAAGAGAAATGATTGTTTAAGAAGAGAATTTATGATCTTTTAAGGGGAAATAATTGGTCACGAGATGGATTTCAAGAAATTTATTCTGTTGAATATCGATATGTTGGTGATTTTTATGAAAATAATGAATATAGCGGGGATTATTGTAATTTAAAGAGAAATGATTGGTTGAGAGGCGAATTTATAATATTTTTAAAGGGATTTGATTGGTCAAGAGAGGAATTTTATTTTAAGATGATTTCAAGAGATTTATTCGGTTGAATATCAATATGTCGGTGATTTTTTATGAAAATAATGAATAAAACTGGGATTAATCTCATTTAAAGAGAAATGATTGGTTGAGAGTAAATTTTATTTTAGGGGAAAACAATTGGCTAAGAAGAGAATTTATGATTTTTTAATAGGAAATGATCGATTAAAAACAGGCTTGTTGATATTTTAAAGGAAATGATTGGTTGACAGTAAATTTTATAATATTTTAAGGGGAAACGATAAGATAAGAGGGAATTTATGATATTTTTATGGGGATTTATTCGTTTAAATATCTATGTTAAAGGATGGATACTTAGTGAAATCGATACATTTTCATTGGTTTTAGGGTTATCAAAATATATCAATAAGATTTTGGTTAATTTAATGATATTATTGGAATCTGAATAAAATATACGATACGTGTTCGGTTCTAAGAAATAGTTTGATTCATGTAACTATTTGTATACAAGTAAGTATTTATTTGATTTTATTATAAATTTGTAATTTAATTTAATTAAAAACTAAATTAACTAGTATTTAAAAGCTTTTATTACTCATTACTTATGTTGTTATTGACAATTTTCTGAATAATTTAAATATTTACGATTATTTCCAGGAATGAAGAGAAATTGTACGATTAAATACTATAAGAAGTCGATAATATACACTAATTTTTATTCAACAAGTACCTTGAATAAAATTTTAAAAAATGATCTAACAAATTTTTTCAATTATTTACAACTTAGTTTATTTAACTTTTTAATTGATAAGTACTATTTTCTTTACAATTTGCTAGTATGTTGAAACTTTTTTAAAATTTTTATTCAAAGTACTAACAAATTTTATTAAAGATCTATCAAAACTTGACAAAAATTATAAAACTTTGGTAATTTTAATATGTATTACTCAATAACAACTATTTTCTTACCAATTTGCCGAAGGTCTTATTTTAAAATTTCAAAGTACTAACATTATTTACAAATTAATCAGTTTTATTTAACATCTTAAAATATATAAATTTAATCAACTTCTATTCAAATGCTAATCATAATTTAAGGATAAGTCTTATTTTACAAAATCAAATATTTTACAAAAATTAAACATACATATTTGGATTTTTAGTAGATTTTATCGGTATCTATCAGTACACAAGTACCGGTTCCATGTGGTTTTTTAAGCTTTGTTAGAAATTCAACTTATTTAGTGGTTGGTCGATAACCATTTAATTTTTAGTAATGTGGTAGATGATAATTATTTTATCTATTAACTTTATTTAATGTTTAGAAACTTAAAAATCTAATAATTTACAATAAATATATGAAAATTTATTTCAAGTACTGTGAAAGTAATGTATGTTTTGTGAAATTAATTTAAAAATATTTTTCTAATCAAGTTTATACTTACTAATTAATTTGTCATTCAGTAAACAACAAGAGTGTGAGTGAAAAGAAAATCTATAAAAATAAATTTAAGTAATTTTTTTGAGCTGTTAGCAATTAATTTATTTAGGGCATGTGAAAAATAAATGAAGAGGTTGACATTCATCTTTGAAAATAACTTTTAATAAATGTTCATTGTTGGACGCAATTAAAAATATTACAAAAATGGTAGAAAAATTTCAAAGTTTTTTAACTAAGTTTTACAAAATAATTTCAATAAATCCCATACAAGACTGTAAAGAAATAAATTTTTATTCAGAGAAAATACAACAATTGATTGAGCTTCAATGATTAATAGTTTCTTGATAGCAATTAGGTAACTAAACAATAAAACAGTTTGGAGACATCAATGATCGATAAAAAAGTCAAGAAGTTAATAAAATTGTATTTCTTTTGATTGTTCAAATTTTTATGTGCTTTTATTTAAAGATTTCTTGGTCAGTAAAAATTTTTGATATTGTTTTGTTCGGTAACTAGTTATTGATAACATATTGTGAGTGTGTGAATAACCAAGTATTTTAAGGGAAATGATTGAGAGAAAATTTTATTTTTAAATGAGTTAAGTTGGTTGAATATCGGTGTTCAAAGAGTAAATATGTTTTAAATATGTCATTTTAATGAATAAGTAAATTATTCAATACCTAGTATGTATATAGAGAGGTTTACAGTACTCAGTTATTTGTATACAGTACCTAGTGATTGTTGTTCAGTTATTAATGAATTATTCACTGTGTATCAGTATTCAGAAGTTAATACCAAGTAAATATAACAATGGATTTGGTTTCAATGAATTTGATTAATTATCGCCTGATAACGACAAGGTAACTAAGCAACCAAAAATTTTAAAATAGTGAAAAAGTTAATAAAGTTTCAACTTGTACTTCTTTTTGTTAACCTTTTATGTGATTTATTTCAAAATTAGTTGGTCAGTAACCCATCATTAATATTTATTGGTTCAGTAATTAGTTTTTGATATTGATTTGTTCAGTAACTAGTTATTGATAACATATTGTGAGTGTGTGAATAACCAAGTATTTTAAGGGAAATGATTGAGAGAAAATTTTATTTTTAAATGAGTTAAGTTGGTTGAATATCGGTGTTCAAAGAGTAAATATGTTTTAAATATGTCATTTTAATGAATAAGTAAATTATTCAATACCTAGTATGTATATAGAGAGGTTTACAGTACTCAGTTATTTGTATACAGTACCTAGTGATTGTTGTTCAGTTATTAATGAATTATTCACTGTGTATCAGTATTCAGAAGTTAATACCAAGTAAATATAACAATGGATTTGGTTTCAATGAATTTGATTAATTATCGCCTGATAACGACAAGGTAACTAAGCAACCAAAAATTTTAAAATAGTGAAAAAGTTAATAAAGTTTCAACTTGTACTTCTTTTTGTTAACCTTTTATGTGATTTATTTCAAAATTAGTTGGTCAGTAACCCATCATTAATATTTATTGGTTCAGTAATTAGTTTTTGATATTGATTTGTTCAGTAACTAGTTATTGATAACATATTGTGAGTGTGTGAATAACTAAGTATTTTAAAGGGAAATGATTGAGAGAAAATTTTATTTTTTAAGTGGGCTGAGTTGATTCAATATCTGTGTTGAAAGAGTAAATATTATTTAAATATGTCATTTTAATAAATAAGTAAATTATTCAATGCCTAATATGTATATAGAGAGCTGTACAGTACTCGGTTATTTGTATACAGTACCTAGTGATTGTTGTTCAGTTATTAATGAATTATTCACTGTGTATGGGTTATCAGTGTTCAGAAGTTGATACCGAGTAAGTTAACTTTTTATATTTTCTGAAAGTATTATTATTATTATTATAATTATAATAATTATTATTATTATTATTATTATTATTATTATTATTATTATTATTTTATTAATATTATTATTTATTATTATTATTTTATTATTTTTTTTATTAAGGATGGGTTGCTGCAGAGTGGAGGAGATGGGTTGCTCTTGCGAATGACTACTACCTACCTTAGGCAATGTAACACTGAAACTCAAAAATTTAATTTAATAAAATTCTTTGAAAAAAGTTTTTGAAAAATTTCTTTGAAAATTTGATCGTTATCAACATGTATAAAAAAGTAATAGTAAAAATTATACTAAAAATTTGATTGTAAGATTACATTAAAAATTTTTTCAATTAAAAACATGTGTAAAAATTTCATTGTAAAATTATCGTAAAAATTTCATCTTTAAAAATTATATATAAAAAATTCATCGATAAAATTATACTAAAAATTCTATTTAAAAATCATGTATAAAAACTTTCATTTTAAAATTATCCTAAAAATTTCATCTTTAAAAATCATGTATAAAAAATTCCATTGTAAAATTATGTTAAAAATTTTATCATTTAAAAATATGTATAAAAATTGATCGATAAAACTATACTAAAAATTTTATTTAATAAATTTTATCATGCAATATTGTCGACTCTTTAACTTTAAAAATTCTTACCTTATGTAATTTACCTTTTGACCCTCTATTTACTTTTAAAAAATTCTTACCTTATGTAATTTGCCTACTATAACTGCTTTTAAAATTTTCAGCTTTAAAAATTACCCTTATGTAACTTAACTGTTGACTCTATTTAATTTAAAAAAATTCTTACCTAACCTATCATACTTTACTCTAGGCACCTTAGATTACTTTAAGAACCTTAATTTACTTAAATGTACCCTAATGTACTTAAATTGACTTTCGACCCTTTAATTTACCTTAATGTACTCTAATGTATCTTAATTTACTTGAGGAACCTTAATTTACTCTAATATACTTAAATGTATTCTAATGTACTTTAATTTATCTAAATTTACTTTAATATACTTTAATGTATCCTAATGTACTTTAATTTATCTTAATTTACTTTAGGTATTTTAAATTATTTTTATCTAGAGCCTAAATTTGCCTATGAAAATTGTGTGAACAAATATTTCAAGTGTTTTTTTTAACAAGCCTATAAAATACCCCTGTCAATTTTTTATCAGTAGGCGATTCAAGCCATTTTTATTTTATGCCTATATTTACCTATAGAAAGTATTGAGACCAAATATTGCATTAGTTTTTATTACGAATTAAAAATATCCCTGACTATATCACATCTTAGCGATTTATGCCAATTTTAATTTTATGCTTTTTTATCATTAGGCGATTCAAGCCAATTTATTTTAGTCTTTTTCAAAAATACCCCCTGACTATAGTGTGATTAAAAAAAAAATTTTGTGAATGAAAATACCTTCTCTGACTATCTTAGGCGATTTGAGCCGATTTTAATTTTATGCTTTTTTATCGTTAGGTGATTCAAGCCAATTTATTTTAGTCTTTTTCAAAAATACCCCCTGACTATAGTGTGATTAAAAAAAAATTTATTCAAAAAAAATATTTCAATTTCATTTCAAAAATTCGCCAAAATTTGAATTTAAAAAAAATGTTCCAAAAATTTGAATTCAAAAAAAAATCGCGCCAAAAACTCGAAAAAAATTTCGAAAAAAAATACACACAAAAATTTCGAAAAAAAAATTTAATACACACAAAATTAATTAAGTTGATTACATCATTATGTAATCAAGATAATCCGAAATTTAATCTGCAATAATCCCCCCCCTCCCCCTATGTTTTTTTAGGTTCCCGTGTGCTCTTAACTACCTACTTATAACTTTGTTGAATGAGCTGGTTTCTAATAATAGAGAAGAAGATGATATCATTAAAAATATATAATTCATGATAGACCGTACCGAGAAAATCGTTGAAGACATTTCATTTGATTATGAAAAAATTCTCAATTTGCCAACATTGGAGAGAAAGAAGTCATTCCAATCGATATTTATTTACATTTTCGATGAAAATAATAAATGGATGCGAATAATAGTAGGATTAATGTATATGAAACAGATGATATTAAAATCTGGATCCGAATATGCAAATTATTTCTAATGGTCTATAAAGGTAAATTACTTTATATTGTTATTAATTTATCATTATTTACGTAATAGAAACAAAAATTGATCCGTAGGTAGAAACAAACGGTGGATGGATAGCGATTATTCAAGTTGCCCCAGAAGCCAAACGTTCAGATATTTATATCTCAAATTGTAAATTTTTATTAAAACTATTAACTGGAGCATCGGTTTTATATTTATGTAAGAGTTTATCATAGATTTTAATAAATATTTCTTTGTTATTATTATTAATAAAAAACTACATTTTTTAAAATATTTATTGATTATTACATGTACATTCTTCATCACCACAATATTCTATCATAATATTTTCTATAACATGGTCAATACAATTCTTAAATTCTTAAGGCTCAACTTCATCTTCAGTATTAATAATTTCAGTATCCTCAATAATTTCTTCAGTATCATTAATAATTTCATCAGCATTAATAATTTCTTCAGAATCATTATTAAATTCTCCAAATTTAGAGTATAAGATCGTCTCTAATTCGTGTAAGGTACGCAATATGTTTATTAATAAATCAAAAACTCCTTTGGATTGTGTTTTGATCTCGTTTATCAATTTACATGTAATGGGTGTAATGCCACATACATTGGAGAGACTTCCCGTCATCTCTGTACTCGAGTTCTAGAGCATTGTCGATTGAAGGGTTTGACCAATATTAGTGAACACAATAGAGGCTGTAAAAGTGATATCGGAATGTCTGATTTTAGAATTTTGTTGAGAAGTTTTAATAGTTATTGGGAACGAGTGATATGTGAAGCATTGCTGATAAGGTCATTGGATCCAAAGATTAATGTGCAGAGTGCTGTGACTACGAATGTTTTGAATGTTTTTAAATAGTTTACGTATGTTAAATCATGTTTGTTTTTTTAATATTATTAAAATAATTGAAAATTTTAAATTACATTAATTTTTAAAAATTAGAATATAAGTAAAAAATTTAAAATTTAAAATTAATTTAAAATATATTTTTAAAAATATTTATTTATTAAAAAATTAAATTAATAAAAAATAATTTGTTTAAATTAAATGTTAATTCATAATATTTTTAGTTGGTTTTGAGTACCTGAAGATGATAGCTGTGCTATCGAAATATATCGTACGAAAGGTTTTTTATTGGCGTTATCGTTTAATTTCTCCATCATTAACAATTTCTCCATCGTCACTCTGACATTCAGAATCACAACATGAATCTTCTTTACCCAATGCTTCAACTAGCGTCAACATATCTCTAATTTTTACACCGGTTATTTCTTCGAGTTTATCAAACAAAAAGTTTATTAAATATTCTAAAAGAAAATTAATTAATTATTTTATATTTTACCTTTTTCAGACATCATTTTTAAACTATTTTAAAACTAATTATAATTTTGTTTACAGAATAACAAAGAAAACAAAACATTAATACATTTATTAAACACTAAACATTAAAATATACATTAAAATAATTGTGAAAGTCTAGCAGTAACAATTTTCCATATTGGAGAAAGCGCATCTTTTGATCAGCTTTATATCCTTGGATTGTTATTGTTAAATACCAGTTTTCTTGTTCTTTGAAACCTATTTCTGTAAATGCATCATAATATCTGGTATATTGACTGGTAAAGAATGCATTTTCATTACATTTTAAATTCGAATTGATCTTTTTGAACACAGTATCAATATCTTTGATATCTATCATTGAGAGTGTCCCAGTGAGAGATTGAAATTGAGTTCTATTGAGTTTGACTGGATTTGCCAATTGCATATTGATAGGTTCCTTTAAAAAATACATTTTATAATTGTGGAAAATCTGAACTGGTTGGACACTGATAGCATTGATTTTCTTGGTCATGTTTGATTTATGATATTTATAAGGTGTTGACGAGCTTTAATACCCTTGACAGATACTGATTAACCAATCAGAATCATGCATGAATATTGCTCTGTTATTGCATTTATGTGTGCCTCGATTATTTCTATATATGTTATTGCATTTATGCGTGCCTCGATTATTTCTATATATGTTATTGCATTTTTTGTGTGCCTCGATTAATAATGTTTTAATGTGCCAAATTGATATTACTATATTATAACTAATATTAAAACTATTTAAAAATTAATACTATTACTATTTAAAAGATTTCTACTATTAAAACAAAGCAAAGCAAAACAAAACAAAGCAAAACAAAACAAAATAAAATCAAATTCTAAACATTTATTTCCTAAAAAGTTGAAATTTACAAGAATTCTTAACCGATCTCACGAGGCACCATTCGATATATCGCTGGTACCGAAAATCACAGCAGCTGCAACCCAGAATACAGGGTTATTCGGGTTCCATCTCCTTCGGTCTTCGGTCAAGCTTTATATCCCATAGAGCTTGATCTATGATATTGAAGATCCATATATTAGTCTGGAATCATTGATTCTGGCTGGTCTTTCAGTATTGCTCGTAGTTGAGGGTAAAAGAAGAACAAACGTTCTAAAATTACTGCTTGATATTTATCTGTAAACAATAATAATAATATTAATAAATAATAAATAATAAATTTTCCATATTTTTCTATTTCTTTTTTTGATAGTATTGTGCTTGTAATCGGCATAGTTTTTTCCATTTTTAAAAAATGAAATAAAATGAATAACCAAGTTGTTTTAATCACTCATTAGCCAATCAGATGTCGACCAATCCCGAGATTTCATTTAGTATGTCACAAACAATATTTTTGTACTCTAGATTTCGTAACCCTAATATGACTATTTTCCCACTGGCAAACACGTTAACACACATTGGGTTGTGTTTTAAAAGACTCTGTGCAAATTCTGGCTCAAACATACAAAGACATTTTGTTGACATGTTGTATAGATTGATAGAATGTCCTATATCCATGGTGACCGTAATTGACTGTATTTTAATTTCCTTTATTCTATATTGTAATTTATTGACGTCTAAAGGTTTCTTGCGTCCCATGATTCTGCATTTGCCGGATTTGAAAAATATTATAGGGTATTTTTCACTTCTATCAACAATTTGCTGGGGTTTACCATTTGGAAATGTCATTTTTGATACATCGAAAGTTTCTTTATAATTTATATCTGATAGTATAATTAAAAAATAATGAAATATTAATCTATATATATGATTTTTAGAAAGAGTTCATTAAATTATATAATATAAACAAAAACCTATAATTATACAAATTAATAATGGAATTAAGAAATGATGCTGTATATCAAATCGTCGGTCCAAGTGGTAGTGGTAAAACTATGTTTGTGTGTAAATTATTGAAATCTAATTTATTTCAAACAAAATTCAACAAGATTTATTGGAATAGGGGTGAAGATGAAGAACATGGATTAACTCAAGATAATTTCTGTAAATTGAAAAACATGAAAATAGTAAAGAGTTTCGATAAAAACTGGTCAAATCGATTAAGGAAAGGTGATGTCATCATTATTGATGATTTGTATCAGGAAGCTAATAAAGAAAAGGATTTTAAAAATTTATTCACAAAAATCAGTAGACATGTTGGTGTTACTGTAATCTTTATTACTCAAAATTTATTTCATCAGGGTGGCGCACATCGAACAAGGAATTTAAATGTTCAATTTTTAGTTATTTTCAAGGATCCTAGAGATGCAACAGTTATTGATTTTCTTTCTCGACAAGCATACCCTAATAATCGTAATTTTCTCATCAGTGCATTTCAAGATGCTACAAAATCACCACATGGATGCATATTTTTTGATTTCACACAACAATGCAATGACGATTTACTGGTAAAAACAGATATTTTCAATAAAGAAGGTGCCATGGTATATAAACAAAGTTGAAAACATTAACATGTAAAAATGTTTATGAAATCCAGACTTAAAAATATCCGAAAACTTAGACAAAGTATTAAAAAGTTCCACCAAAAACCAGTTATATACCATCTAAAAAACTAATAACCGAGAATTACCCTGCAATGAATCTAATTTCGAAAAACATTATTAAAAAGAGTAAGAAAACAGTTAAAATTGTAAAAGCTCATAGGAGTTTCCCATATTTTAATGCATTGTTAAAGGCATCGAGTATGAAAGAATGTCTTTTTTACAATCATTTCCAAATTTTGTTGTCGATGATTTACTCAAAATTCTATTAAAAGTAGAGGTAAAATTAAAATCAGTAAATCTAAAAAACTAGTTTTGAGTAAACATCGCAAGCCTTTGTTATCGCTAGTAAATAATAAAAATCGTCATCAAATGAGAAAAATCATATATAAACAACAAGGCGGTTTTATCGGAGCAATGTTACCATTAGCTATATCATTATTATCACAATAAACGATGGGGCAATCATTACCTAATGTTAAATTAAAATTTAAATCATCGTGTTGTAATTGAGAAGATTTGGACGAGCCCAGAAGACGAAGCAGGTTTCGGTGGAGTGGCAAAGTTAAAGAAAAGAGTCCCAAAGTCGAAAAAGGAAACGCAAAAGTGGTTGTCAGATCAGCTTGCGTACAGTTTAAACAAACTAATGCGGAAAAGATTTCCAACAAGAGCTTATAAGACATTCGGTATTAATGATTTATGGCAAATGGATTTGATGGAGATGATACCGTATTCGAAGATTAACAAGGGTTATAAATATATTTTAACGCGTATTGATGTTTTCAGTCGTTTTACTCGCGTTGTACCGACAAAGACAAAATCTGCAGAGGAAATATCTAAAGCAATTAACTCAATGTTTAAAAATGGGCATCCTGACAATTTGCAAACCGATTTAGGTATTATTATTATTATTATTATCGGCAAGGAGTTTTACAATAGTAAAGTTAAGCAAATCCTGGATCGTCTCAAAATAAATCATTATTCTGTACATTCTCAATTCAAAGCCACCCATGTTGAAAGATTTAACCGGACATTGAGGGATATATTGAAGAAATATTTCGTGCACCAAGGTAATAAAATATGGATAAATGTATTACCGAAAATACTTGTTAGTTATAATAATTCATCACATCGAGGTCTGAATAGTTTGAGACCCGTAGATATCAGCTCGAAAACATTAGCTAAATCAGTGCGGTCTAAAAAGATTTTAAAAATTACAAACCCAAACCAAAATATAAAGTTGGTGATCACGTTAGATTTAGTAAAATATCTGCTTCACCATTTATAAAAACTTTCGATAGCAATTGGAGTGATGAGGTATTTTAAATTATTAAAATTAATACTAAACAGAGTCCTGTAACGTATGTTATTAAAGATAGTGATAACAATGTAATACAAGGGAAATTCTATGAACAGGAATTACAATTTATTTCCAAACCTACAGTGTTCAGAATTCAGAAAATATTGAAAACTAAAAGGGTGAGTAAGGATAAACAATAGTATGTAAAATGGCATAGATATCAAAACCCCTCATGGATATC
The DNA here is from genome assembly GCA_022537955.1 of Schmidtea mediterranea. Classification (NCBI taxonomy): domain Eukaryota; kingdom Metazoa; phylum Platyhelminthes; order Tricladida; family Dugesiidae; genus Schmidtea; species Schmidtea mediterranea. The sequence continues at coordinate 218,519,161 of CM039679.1, read as the reverse complement.
ATCAAAAGACCTAGTAAAATGAGTTTCTATACAATTTTACCGAGCAATAGTTGCCCACTAATCCATCCGGAAAATAGAGCAAGTAAATTTATGATTGATCTTCAAAATTCCATTTATTTACATGGAAATTGGGAAGTTGCTTTGCAAGACTTTACATTTGTGTACAATACATTCCTATTTTATAGTCATTGTAAAATCGGTTACAAGAAGCGTGTTCCCAAAACCTGTAGTGGTATTTTCTCAATCAATAATTTTGAACGATATTGTAATATTCCGAATCAAATTTTAGATGAAAATAGTGGCATGTTTTTCAAAGATGGATTGAATGTTATTTGTGATTTTAGCCCATTTACAATAAAGTTTGAAAGTATTGAGGATGCCAAGCGAATGGGTTGTGATAAGCTTAGCATTGTTGTTCCTGGAACTGAATACCTAATACGATTCAAAACATTTGATGAGAAAAGTGTAACGACCGAACACATCAAAATATCTGTATCATATATTAATGAAGTGGAACATACATTTACATTTACTAAAAATTTATATATTGAAACACTTGAAGAATTACATAAATATATTTCATTCAATTGTTTACATATATTTAAAACTATTGAATTTGTTAAAGATGGATTATCTAAATTCAGTCTGAAGTTGATTTGATAAAAATTTGGCTAATACATTGGGATTAGATAAGCAAACATATAGGGCAAGTGCTTTTGGTGTACGCAAACCGAAAATAATAAAATTCCTAGACAAATGTTCATATATACTAACATCATCGATCCTATAATTGTTGGTGATTCTTTGGTTCCTCTATTGAAATCTGTTTGGGTTGATAAACATGACCAGGATGAAGATGTCAATATAAATATCGATAATCCTATGTACTTACAGGTATCAACATCATGTATAAACAATATAGAAATAAATATTCGTGATGATAGCAAAAACTCATTTGACATTACATTTTCATAAATTAGATGGCCAATAACGATATTATTATTATGTATAGTGGTAGCCAAAGTGGTGATGAATTACCATATTTTATCGGTAAACAGTATGGATCAGGATGGTTGAGAGCAATTGGTAGATTTGCACTTCCTATTCTTAAACGCCTTGGTAGTTTTGGTATGAAAACCGCTTAAGATGTGATAATGAATGAGCAGAAAATATTACCATCTCTGAAATCAAATGCATTATCCGAGTTAAGGAAAGTTCTACCTAGTGTTGCAGGTATGTTTCAAAAACAGGAACCAGCACTGGCTCAAAAACGTAGAAAACATCATAAACATCTTATAAACAAACGAATGAAAAAATATCTGTTCAGATCAAAGTTGTAGATAAAGATAGAAAACCGTTGGGTGAACCTAGTGATGTAATATCAAACAATTTCTTGTTTTATACACTTTTTAAAGATGCTGTACTCGGGTTTAATAATATCAAGATTGAGGGTGGTAACAGTACATATATTCACAAAGCTCTAGTAGAAACTAATATAAATTACAATAGTGATACTAAAAATACATGTTTAACTCCTATGGGTTATGGTAGTGATGATGATAAGGAAAGGTGGATTAAAGGCTCGAAATTATTTACAATGTGCTCATCATTACAACTCAATCTTATGGATCAGCTGAAATATTTACTCCCAGGTGTTAATGTTCACATTAGATTGAAAAGATCTGATTCGGCATTATCACTAACAAGTGCTACCACAACACCAATTCTTCAATTAGTTGATGCAAAATTATTGGTGAGAAGAGTACGTGTTGAGCCCTCTGTATTAGCAGGTCATTAACTGGGGCTTAATTCTAAGCATGCAATATATCCATTGAAAACAAAAGAAATTGTTCAATTTACTATTGCTAAAGGTTCAGCTTCTTTCTATAAGGAACAAATATTTGGAGATAGAAGAATGCCCAACTTTATATTGGTAACATTTCAAAGTGAATCTCAATATAATGGATCATAGTTAACATCAAGCTTAATTTTCAAAAACCTTGGTGTAACATCGTTAACTTGATTGAAAAATAGTGATTATAGCGAAACATATACTCAAGATTTCGATTGTGATAATTATTGTGCTACATATATGCAGAGTATAGTGAGAAATATGAGTTATTTAGATAAAAACCTTAATTGTGGTATAACTCTTGAAGATTTTAAAAGCAAATATCCATTCTTTACATTTGTTTTGGCGCCCGATTTTGATTTAAATCAGAATCAATTACCTCAAAATGGAAATTTATGATTAGACATAAAGTTGGCTAAAGCTACAACTGAACTGGTACATGTTGTAATAAATGGAGTATTTGAAAATGAAGTTCAAATAACTGCAAACAGAACTGTGTTGGTTTGAACAGAGTTCAAACATTACTAGTTTGAACGAACATTACTTGTTTGAAAATGTTGATATAATTGTATAGATAATTTATGAAAATTTGTCATGGAGTAAGTTTTTAAATGTATTTTTTAATATTATTGATGTAGTTCTGTTCAGGTCTATCGAATTGGAAAACAAATACTAGGACATGGATTTTTAGGAGTTTTTCCTCTTGATAAAATTCCATATTTTCTTAATAATCAAGCCATTATCGTCAATACTCAATCGTCTCATCTCGGTGGAGAACATTGGTTAGCAATATATATGAAACTTAGCAAGATATTTATATTTGATCCTATGGGTTTCTATTATCCGGCTTTAATGTTTTCGAAACTGCAAACAATGGGTAAACCTATTGTATATAATAAAACTATGTTTCAAAATCCATGGACCTTAACATGCGGTCTGCATTGTTTAGCTTGGTTATTATCCAAGTGATTTGATGTTTAATAAATGTTTTATTATTATTGTTATGTTTTAACTATTAATATTTTTTAATTATTATTATTATTAATATATTTATTATTATTATTATTATTATGATTAATATTATTATTATGTGTTTAATTAATATTTAATTTAAGATAATCTAATGCGTGATCATAAAGAGAGTACATGATAAGTGCGTGATCACAAAGACAGTGCATGATAAGTGCGTGATAATCACATGATAAGTGCGTGATTAGTAACAAGGAACACATGCATACATGGTATAGACTGTATGTGATTTACAAAGAACACATGCCTACACGGTATAGACTGCATGTGTTTTACAAAGAAAACATACCTACACAGTAAAGGCTGCATGCATAAAAATCTCTCACCTATATGTGTGTATTGCTAAAATGTGATTGGCTTAATCCTGAAAATTAGATTGTCTTTATAAACATTGAAAATTTTCAAATTTGTCATAATTATTTCAAAAATTTGCCAATTCAAAAATTAACCAAATTCAAAAATGAACAACAATAATATTTTTAGGAATCTTTTACAAGTGATTTTTAATTTTATTTTTATTATATTATTTATTATTTTAAACTGGTTTACAATAACTGAATTGCAAGATCAGATAGATATTGAAAATGAAGTTATCATTATCGATGATGATATAAGTAAATTTTAATATTATTAGTGATTTATTTAATAATTATTTTAGAAAATGACGTTATTGTTATTGAAGATACCGAAGTTATCATTATCGAAGAAGATGAAAATGATGATGTTATGATTATCGAAGATGATGAAAATGATGTTGTTATCATTATCGAAGATAGTGAAGTTATTATCAATGATGGTAAATTTTTATTTTATTTTTTCTATATATTTAAAAACCAGCTTAGTTGATTTGGATGCCAACGTTCCTGATGTTGACAACGTTCCTGATGATGCCCACATTTCTGTGGAAAATATGATTGTCAATGTTCCTGATGATGCCCACATTTCTATGGATGCCCCGTTTCTGGGGAAGATATGAATGACTCTTCTATAGAGGATGATGATTCTTCGGATTTAGAGGATAACTTTTAGTTTTTTATTTATTTTTATTTATTTATAGAAATTAGGTTAATGACATTTGAAGTATTATTAAAATAATACATCAAATATTAATAATTTATAATAAGTTTTATGATGTTATATTTATTTTTTAATAATACCTATAAGTTGAGAAATATATTTTAAGTTGATGAAATTTAAAGTACGATTATAATAATACTTCAAATATCATTAATTTATAATAAGTTAAAATTATAAAGAAATAAATCTATTGATATTACCATAATAGTTACTGAATTATAAAGGTATTATTTTAATTAGAGATTTATATAGGTTTTATTTAATAGTTTGCAGTGATCATGCAAATATTATTATTTTTTATTAGATATTTTATATAGGTTTTATTTAATAGTTTGCAGTGAGCATGCAAATATTATATAGGTTTTGTATATATATATATATATATATATATATATATTAATTTATTCTATTACTTATTTTTATAAGATATTTAATATAGCTTTTATAGGAATTAATAAAAGGAATATTAATAAAAGTTTTAATATAATAGTTAGAATTATTAGATACTTTATATAGGTTTTGTACATTAATTTATTATTTTTATTAGGCACTTTTTATCCGAGATATTGCATCTCATCATTGCAACATAATGAAAGATGTCATAAAGAAATGAAAACATATTACCGCCATAGATTTAATGGCATCGACTTTTTTATCTGCACCATATGCAAAACTTCCCAGAGCATTAAATATAAAAAAATTTATAAGGAACATGCGATTCATTTAAATTCTTTTAAGTCTAATAAAATTAAACTGTTTAAGGAAATTAATAAAAATAATATAGATATTTTGAATATATTGCAAAATAAAACTGCATCAAATAAAACGAATAAAAGGCCTGCTGCAAATATTAAAATTAATATCCCTAATAAAATAATTAAAAAAGAAGTCATCGAAATCAGTGATGATAATGGCTCTAATATTTTAAATAATGTAAATAATGAAAATAATGAGAAAATTATAAATAATGTAAATAATATACCTATTATAAATAATGTAAATATTATACCAGAGATAAATAATGTAAATAATATACCTATTATAAATAATGTAAATATTATACCAGATATAAATAATGAAAATATTATAAATAATGATATTATATAATTCGGAGGTTCTGTATTAGAGAATGAGCCGAAAATAACAATAAATTTAAATGGCGCTATCAAAACTTTACGTTTTGATATATCTAACGCGCAACTAATTCAAACAACTTTAACTGAGCGAATCAGTAATAAATTAATTTTAGAAATAAATAAAATGGGGGTGTTAAAATTCAATTCGCAATATTAATTAAATTTGAAAAAGATGGGGAGATCCGTGACACGTATTATTCGAATAATGCGGAGACATTTTTGGATAACTTTTTAAGTAAAGGGGTTAATAAGCTTAATGAAAAAATAGAACAATTCACCCATTTAGGCAGTGGATGGCGTGTTATTAATATTATGGAAATTCATTTTATTTTAACTAAATATGCTCCTATTAATCGTCTGTTGGGACATAAATATATTAAAACCCCTTCTGAACTGAAAAATAAAGGAGCTATAGTAAATATAAAAAACGATGACGACAAGTGCTTCCTTTACTCTATTCTTTATTTATTAAAGAAACATGTAATTGGTGAAAATCCTCAGAGTCTCTAAATATACAGAGTTTTTAGACGAGTTAGAATACGATGAGGTCACGGATTGTCCCATGAAGTTAATAAATATCCCAAAGTTTGAAAAGAAAAATTCTAATTTAAAATTAGCAATAAATGTGTTTTCGTACACTCCAACTGTTATAATTGATGAGGTTCCAGAAAATTATGTCTTTCACCATCCTCATTTAAGTTTGATACATAGAACTAAAGTCACTGACGGAAACATTATTTATTGATTATTGCTTGAAACTAAGGATAGATATCATTATACCGCAGTGACCAATATCAACTGGTTAATGAATTGCCATCAAACCCCTGACTATAACATTCAAATTAGATGCCGTTGGTGCCCACATTGCCTTAATGGGTTTAGATTAGATAATGCATTTAATACACATTTTGCATTATGCGCCAAAAATCAGACTGGCACAACCCTATACACGCTCCCCGAAAATAAAAATTTAGAATTCATAAATTATTCAAAACATATCGCCCCACCTTTTGTGATTTATGCCGATTTTGAATCGGTTTTACCTCCTGATGATAGCCATCATCAAATTCATATGCCTATTGCAGCAGGCCTTTTATTAATTAATAATTACACTAACACAAAATCGTATTATTACTTTAATGGATTGCATTCCTTTTTTTCTTAAGAAAATTGAGGAAATTGCAACTAAAATTGTTATTCCGTACTATGATTCGGAAGATGATAAATTGATAGGGCCTATGTATTTCAATGAGGTTCGACAGTTTAAATCTTGTTGAACCTGTTATTTATGTAAAAAACCGATTGTACATCCGGTTAGAGATCATTACTAATTTACTGGTAATTATCTAGGGCAGCTTGCCGAAAATGTAATGTAGCTCGTAGAATTTATCGATTACTACCTATAGTTTTTCATAATTTAAGAGGATATGACCTTCACCATATTTTAAAGTATGGTCTCGATCGCTTTCCTTCATGGAATTTAGATATCATACCGACCTCAACAGAAAAATTTATTTCGTTAATTGTTCACATTAACAAATTGGCTGTTCGATTTATCGACAGTATGCACTTTATTAATTGTTCGTTAGCTAAGGCTGTGAAAACACTAACTTATCTTCCATTGACTTCTTTTGTCTTTCAAGGTTCTATAGTTGACTGTAAAGGTATTTTTCCTTATAATTTTGCTATTTCTGAGGAAGTTCTTGAGACTACTTAAGAGTTGCCTCCTATTTGGGAGGGCGTAAGTGAAGATGAGTACGATAGGGCACAACTAATCTGGACGCAGCAAAACTGTAGGACTTTGCGTGATTATATGTTAATTTACCTTAAACTTGACGTACTCCTTCTTGCGGACTATTTTCAACAATTCCGTGCCAAGGCTATTGTTTACAATGGTCTTGAACCTCTAAACTTTTATGGAATTCTGGGTATGTCATGGGCTTCAGCGATTATGACATTAACAGAACCCATTGAACTTTTACAGGACATGGAAATGTTCAATTTTTACGAACGTGGAATACGGGGTGGGTTAACATTTGTTAACAAACATTACATTGCTGCTTCGGAGGATACAGAATTATTATACATAGATATAAATAATCTGTATGGTTGGGCTCTCAGCCAAAGTCTTCCTTACGATGATGGTTTGGATGAGGTTTTGAGTGAATGTACGAATGTTGTGGATATTGAAATCCTTCCATATGGATATACTATGGAAGTTGATATCGAGATTCCAGATTATTTACATGATTTTTTAAATGACTTTCCGATTGGACCGGAAAAGATGTGCCCACAAAACTCAAAAGTTGAGAAGTTAATGCTCACTCATTATCCCAAGAAGAACTATGTTCTTCATTGGAGGCTTCTCAGGATTTATCTTTCTCTCGGGGCTAAGGTTGTATATATACATAGAGCTATTAAATACAAGCAAGCTCCTATTTTTAAAAATTATATCGATAAAAACACTAACTTGCGTGCAAATGCAGTTAGTGAATTATATAGAGATTTATTTAAATTGTATAACAACAGTCTGTATGGTAAATCCGTTGAGAACCTTAAAAAGAGGATGAATTTGAGATTATGTAATTCAGCTGAAAAGTTAATTACATATTCGTCAAAACCGGCATTTAGAAAAACAATAGAGATTACTGATGATCTTTTTGCCGCTTATCTTAATAAGGACTCAATATCTTTGGATAGACCTAGTAATATCGGTCAATCAGTTCTAGATTTATCCAAACTACGGATGTACCAGTTATAGTATGTTGAATTACAAAAATATCGGGATATTTATAATTGTGATATAAATCTAGTAGCGGGTGATACAGATAGCTTCTTTTTGGAGATAAAAAATTTAAAATTAGAAATTTTATTAAAAGCGATGATTTCGGATGACCTATTAGACACCTCAAATTATGATCCTTCTCATCCATTATATTCTAGACGACTTGACTTGGTTATAGGCAGGTTCAAGGATGAGAGTAAATGGTTAGGATATAGTGAGTGGGTTTTCTTACGCCCTAAATGTTATAGCTTGGAAATAAATCAACAATGTGAGCTAAGGGTGTAAAATTACCGGGTATTTAGGAATTTACGTAGGCCGAGCTCAGAGCTCGTTTACCGGGTTGTAGTTAGGCTCAGGACTTAAATATTATTCCAGCCAGTACCTCCCTTCAAATCCAACTCCACCACCACCAATTGAACCTCCATAGAACGAAGTGACGGGATCTAGACCAGGAATATCTCGGTGGCGACCAAATCGAAATCGCCATCGCCGCGAACGACTCCGGGCAGAAGCCAAATTACTCAGGGCGACTGAAACAACGAAAGTAACCATCCGAAAAAATGATTTGCCTCCGGCCTACGAACAGTTCGAATTTCCGGATTTCGACCCTGATGTAGTATATGCCCCAGCTGTGACGATCCACTATCCACCTCCGTCTACCTATATCGATTTGGTGGAGAAAGTAATCGAAGCTCCACTAGTGAATCACGCCCTGGAATAATTAGGCCTCGATCTAGAAGAAATCGCTGTTCTTAGCGGGCGCGTTCCGACGAGTTCTGCCCGGTTTGTGTTCCCGGAACTTCAACCATGTGGGACAAAACTCAACTACCAATTCTCCTCTCTACCGTCAACCGAAACGTCAATGTCTGCCGGTAGATATTGACGCGGAGGGCAAATACGACGATGGGCGTAATCTTTCGTAAAAAGTTTTACTTTCTCACCTCGGAACTGCGGTCAATCAATGTGTCAAAAACGCGTGGCCATTAAAACTTTCCGCATCGTTCACTTAATGTTGTTGTCGTGTCGTTTATTATTTTTGAATGGAATTAAATAATTAAACTTGTTAATCGTTTTAATCTTTTAGCTGTATGAACTTTATTTATCTATGCAAAAATAAATCGATTTTAATAAAATTTCTTTTTTCCTTTATAGTAAGTTGATAGTAAATAATTAGATTAAATGTAACTACGGGATAGTATAGAATTAATCTGATGAATTGAAGGATCCATATAATTTTTGGTGAGGGGATAGTTCAATCCAATCACAACGTTAAACTCAGCTGAATGGTATCGAGATTCTCATAAGTCCCCCAGGATAGAGTGCGTGTAGATTCCAGAATGTTCTAGACGAATGTAGTTTATAGATTGAGAGCGTAAGTCCTTCTAACGGCCGCCAAGAACCGGGAAAAAACAAAGGTCGTTCGAGGAGTAGCATTAGCAATAGCGCCCACCTGCTCGAATAGCATTCGGCTGTGACGTACAGTACAAACATGATTTCGATCATGGGTACGTGACAGTAGATCTAAATCGTGGGAGAACGCGGATAAATCAACCCTAGAGTATACCTAGAACGATTATCGACCAGGGACGCGAGTTAGTCATCAGGTAAGTTTTCCCGTACGTCCAACATGATTTTTGGGGGCTCAGCCGGGATTTGAATAAAAGCTATGCCACTTGGAAAGAAATAAGGATAATATGAACCTGGGAAGGAATTGTGAGAGTATCGAAAATATCAAAATTAAACCGTTAAAATAAATATGTCAAGACGACACCCCAAAAATATTAAGGGATAATCGGTTAAAACCTTACAATAAAAAGTAATATAAATAGCTCTAAAATGGATAATAATATTTATAAAAGTAATAAAATGATAAAAGTATTAATAATTAAAAAGGGGAGAATAATAAAAAATAAAATAATATAAGTAAGGTAAAAGTATCAGTCAAATTATAAAATAAAATTAAAATGATAAACTAATGAAGAATAAAGGGAATAAATTTAATAATAATATTAGAATAGTAACACAACTGATCAAGTGTAAATTTTGTAGATGATTCAATTCAACAAGAAACTTAACCAGTTACAAACATTCATAAATATCGAGAAAGACCCAGTGGAAAAACTAGCCAAAAAATGAAACAAATCAACCTAGCAAAGCAGAATAACCTACAAACGATAAGTCTTGAGAATACTCAAACAACACTAGGATTGATGCAATTTGAGCAAACGGTAGAGATAGAAACCAAATACAACTGGTACAGAGAGAGAGTAAATAACCCAGAACTGAACCTGAGATATCACGCCATAGAGCAACAAGTAGAAACAATACCCGACGCCATACAAAATACAATACGCCAAGAAGTAGAACAGTTACACAGATGCTACCTTTGTCAAATAGAGAGAATAAAAGTGCTGACACTTCCCTGCGGACATTTTGCTTCCTCCCGCCCATTTATCTATATATAAAATATATGAATAATTAAATATAAAAGCTGAAAATTAAAAGAGTAAAAAGAAGCAAAGCGAAACATTACGAACATGAAAAATGGAGTTGTAAAGGGAAAATACCTTTGAGCTACCTTCGGGTAGTACACATAAAGCCAAATCGGGAAGGAATAACCGATCACCCAGAAGAGAGATATAGGACGAACTGTCGACAAGTTTTGCCCAGTTGAGGAGCTACTGTGGTAAGGCTGATCACCTTACCGTTGCAGTGGTAGATCAACGAAGCCGTTTTTGTATTTTAAATCTGGGGGGTAGGCGAATAATTCTCGAGGAGGCAAAATGGAGAGCGCGCGTGTAAACAATAACCAAAGGAATAAACAAGGAAAATAGAGAATAATAACAACGAAGAAATGGTTAATGAGCTCAATTTAGGAATGAAAAAAAATTGGAAAACAATACGATCACTTTATCGGGCACACAAGTTAGGTATTAACGGAACCTATCTCACGTTATCGGGTACAAGGGACAGGTATTAACGGAACCTGATCTCACTTTTCGGGTATAAGAGACATGTATTAACGAAACATGATCTCAATCGGAAATTAATGAGATGTGTATTAACGGAACACAGTCTCAACTCGGATTAATGGGATATGTATTAACGAAACATAATCTCAACTGGAATAAATAAGTTGGATAATAAGAAATATCCGCGCACGGAGAAGCGATTGTATTGTATAAAAGCTATAACAGATAACGAAGTTGAAAATAAAAGATTAAGAAAACGAAAAAACAATATAACCAATGATAATTATCGACAAGAAGTATCGAAAAGGCGAAATGTGATCAAGAAAACGAAACAATAAGACAGAAAACGAAACTAAGATAAACCAGGTGAGGTTAGAGCAAAATTAAAAGAGAGGAAACGGTAAAAATAAAGAGAAAAAGGGGAAAATAAAACTATATAAGATAAAATATAGGGGGTGATAGGATCTGGGAAACGGCTTTGATTTTACCGAGTAATATTTTTTGCGCTCTTCGTCTATCTGCTTTGGTTGGTTAGACCGCTTCATCCGGTTCGGTTTGATTATTTCTTTGTTTCTCAGGTTCTGGTTTAGCGAGCTTATCTTTCGGTAACATTTTATGTATGTTATAACAATATTGCTCTTTGACATCTTTGATCATTCTCATCATATTTATTCTGGGTGGATTGTCTTGTCGCTGTCTAAATCTTTCTTGTTTCACTAGTTCTTCGTCCATTTGTAGTTGTTGCCAATCTTGTGCATGTCGTTGTTGCGTCATTTCCGTTTATCTGCTTCTCGTACCCCCAACTTTTTGCATCATGTGAATATTTGATTGTTGTTGTTGTGGTTGGTTTGTTGGCATCATATTTGACATCATGTCTTTGAGGTACGATATTTCTTGCATCACATTAACTTGTTTCGTCTGTTCGACATTTGGTTGTCTGGGTGCCATTTGCACATAGTTTTTGTTTCTTGGCGGTCCTTGGTTTTGATTGTTTCCTCTTCTGCAATCCTTTGACACGTGACCCTGTTTTCCACACGTAAAACAGGTTCTAGCTTCGCATCGATTAATAGTATGTCCCTTTCTTCCACATCTACCACATGGTACATTTTGATAGCATTCATTTTCCCAGTGCCCGATTTTCCCGCAAGTTCTACATTGTCTAACCTGATTTGGGTTGTTTGTACTACCGTAGTTTGATCTCTGGTTATTATCGTAATTGTTGTTCGGGCGATTATTATTTGTTCTTTGAACTGGTGGTTTAAATATTTGATGCGCTACTGGTATAAATTGGTTCATTTTTGCGCCATTTGTCTCATATTCCTCCGTTTTTGTTACCATTGTCACTATCATTGATTCATCCTGCATAAGTGCTATCTGCGATGGCAAGTGTATCTCCGCTTGGTTTGCCCTGGCTACTGCTTCATCCAGAGTTGTTAAAATCTGCATTCCCACCACAGATCTTAGTTCTGGTCGTCTTAGTCCGTCCACGAATATTCCGATTAAGTGAGCTTCGGCTAATTTCCCATCCGTTGCCGTTTTCGCTAATCTTCTGATTTCGCTTGCAAACATTGTATTCGACTCTCCATGTCTCTGTTTCTACTGAATAATTCTTGTATTCTTTGATTTGTCAATTTCGCCACTCCAAACGTTGTTTTTAGGGATTCCTGGATATCTTTCCACTTGTTCAGTGCCTTTTCTCTCTCTTTTGCTTCTAGGAATATGTCTAGCGCACTATCGCATAGATACAATGGCATTCTGCTTTTTACCATGTCATCTGTCCATCGGCAGACCTCAATATACACTTCGAAATTTCTTATAAACGTATTTAATTTATTTGCATTCCCGTTGAATGGTTCTCCCCCTGAATTTCTCTCGGTATTCTCTGACTGTTTCACTCGTTGTTGGGGGGTTTTGTTGGTCCTTTTCCATCATTGTCAGTGTTGTTCCCCGATTTCCGTTTAAGTTTTCTTGACTTTCGGCCATGTTATTTTTATTGGTTGATTTAAGATTATCTAATTGGTTTTCTGTTGTTATTGACACGTTTGATGTGATTTGATCTTGGATTTCTACGTCGCTTTCTTGGTGGGTATTGTTTTTGCCTTTGCCTGCGATATTTGATTGACTTATGGCTCCCGCTAGTCCTCGGTTCTCTTTATCCCCTGATCCTTGACTGCTGGATTCGATATCCTCGAGTGATTTAGTCTTGTGTAATTTTCTCGCGATTGAGGTTGATCTAGCTTTCTTGGCGTTTTCCTTTGAGAGTAGGTAACTGTTACGCGATCGTGGGGTTACTTTGTCCTCGATATTTTCCGTTTGATTGGCGCCTTTTAATTTGATGGATCTGTTGCGGCGGTGTTTGTTGTCAGTCGATTCGTCTGAAATTTAGTCCGTTGTTGGTCCCTTTCTTGCGAATATTTCACTGAACTTTTGTTTGTTGTCGGTTCCTTGTTATCGTCAAATATCGCTTGGTTCGATTCTGTGTTTAATTGTGTGTATTGTTTTTGTTTGTGCTTGTGAATGCTTTGTTGATTTGTTTGTATTGGCTATGAATTGGTTGCGTTGAATGCTTTGATTGCTTTGTTGAATTCTAGAACGAAAAAATGAACCGTGTAACATCTTCTCCGAAAACCCGTATGCAAAAACCTAAATCTACATCTATTGCAGAAAATAAACCAACTATCCCAACTTGAAAATACCTTCGTGCAAATGGTAATATCGTCACCTCACCCAATCTCGAAAAATTCGAAACTAACAACATTTGAAATCGCTACTTTCACAATCGCAATAATCTACAAAGTCACCCAGATCGCGAAATCTTATCGAAAAGCTCAACTCAATCGAAATCGAAGAAGAAGAGATCAAAACAATCGAACAATCCGCTTCATAAAGCCTACTAATCCAAACCCTCAATATCAGAATAGCTCTGCAATAATCAATCAAATCCAAATCATCGAACCTCAACCCAAATCAATCAACCAGGACGACATCCCAGGTCCAAGTTACAGACATTAACCCGCAAACTATGGAAATAAAAATCAACGATTTTGTTCATTTTGGACAAAAATGTCCAAGTACACAAAAAGGACAGAATACCAAGAAATAAAGCTATAATTTATGAGCAATTCTTACAAATGTTGTGTAAATGTTCTTTGCATATAAATCTGTTACATTTAAAACGTGTGACAGTGCACCGTTTTCAATCAATACACATGTAGCAGTCACCACGCTTACATGGAGTCGACGATAGAGAGTCGGCGGCAGCAGTCTTTCTTCTGTCTTCTACATACGCACTTATTAAACTGTTTCCAAGTTCAATCAGGAATAGCCTTCGTCTATGTGACTTGTTCGCATTCCATTGAGGCTCCACGAGATAGTGCAAGGCAAATGCATTGAATGCTGAGATGTCTAATATATTACAAAAGAATGCCACATGCCATCTTCGACATTTAAACTTTGTAGTATATGTTGCAACTCTTTCGTCCATTGCGTCAACTCCACCTTTTGTAGCATTATAAAAGGTTTATGCTTTAAACCGACATATCCAGTTATTTTGTTATGGGCAGTAGATAAGATATTGACAACTTTGTTCTTTTTAGCAACATAACTAACCAACAAGGCTTTATCTCTACGATCTGCTGTACTTGTTGTTATCAATTCAATTGTTAAAAAAACTTCACGTCCCTGGTACCTCGTCAAATGCTTTGGTATGTCACGCCTCGATGCACGAATGGTGCCTACCATGGTGATACCATTTTGGAGCAATTGCTTTGATAAATTCAATGATGTGAAAAAGTTGTCACACGTTACATTTCTTCCACTACCATATAGTCCCTGCAACATATCCATTGTTATATAATCACCGTACGACACTTGCATATCTCGATCATCTTATTTTTTCATATAAAAATGTAGATTCCAGCAATAATAGTTTTGTGAGTCACAAACAGCCCAAAATTTCAAGCCATATTTGGATGGTTTAGAGAGCATATATTGAACAAATTTGCAACGTCCACGGTATGGATAAAGTTGCTCGTCTATAGTGACAGATTCACCGGGCATATAACACTTTTGGCTATTTTCAACAAATTTATCGATCAGCAATCTAACAGCCGCCAATTTATCACGTAACAGCCTTCCTTTTCTTGTGTCGGGATTATCAAACCGCAGAATACGTCGGATAAGTTTAAATCGATTGAGAGACATAGTATTCCGGAAGATAAAACGTCCATGTTCAGCTGACCACAATTCATCTATACTTTTTCCAGCAGCACGATATACTCCTCGAAGAATGAGAATGCCAAAAAAGGCATTCAACTCATTTAACGAGAGCGCTGTAAATTTTTTTTTTATACAACTTTGATCCTTCTCGATTTGTCTCAATCAAAATTGTTTCCATTGTTGCTAAAAGTCAAAAGAATATTATAACTTTTATTTAGTGTACATAATAAATTGATTTACATTTTATGAATAGAAGATTAAAGCAGTCTAACACGGAATTTTCCCCAATCCTTTGAGTAGCCCAACGGGTTATACCAGGGGGATGGGCGGAGACACAAAAATAGTATATAAGCAGTGACCAATTTCATTATTTTGGCTTTACAGTTTTGACTTTACTAAATTTTGCAACTGAAAATTTTATTTGATTCTGAAAAAGTGAAGAAGTTTTTGTTTGTTTTTCTTGTTTTATATGTTAATGGATTTTGCTTAATTTTAATGAAATCATGTAAAATAGATATTCGTAATGTTCTCTTGCTCTTTTACGTTAAATAATCATATATCTTTATTAATTATATACGAGGTCCCAAGTAAATTAGTATATAATATACGTATTGAAATAGCCTCGGATAGGCAGATCGTCGATCCGGTTGGTGGATAAAGTTCCCTCGTTGCGATCGCGGGTCGAGCCTATTCGAAATCTCGGTCTGTCCGCGATGGGGTCTGGCAAAATGGCACAGGACCCTCCCTGTAGGGCACCGTTAAACGACTCACAACGGCTGATGGAAACGTCGGTCGAGGCGAGCAGAAAATCCTAAATTGAAGCGAAGAGCACCATCAGTTAAGGGAAATAGGGATAATCGTCCAACGATCGGCTAGAATTCTTTTTATAAACCTTGAAAACCGAGTTGATATGGGCAGGAGTGATAAGCAACGACAACAATTGATTTTATAATAATTCTAAAAGGAAATGTAAAATTAGGAAAGTGTCAGACATCTTTATTAGAGTCACATATCGCAAAAATTTACGTTCGTAACCACTAGTAATAGACTTGGCACGTCTGACCAGAGTTCACAACGACCCAAGTAACATAGTACAGATTTTGACCATAGATTCAATCACTAATATCATCGAGAATACATGATAGGCACAATTAAACCAGTATAGTTACTCTCGATTCCCATATAACCCCGAATATTGAGAGCATACACGACTAAGCTCCAACGCACTACCATCGATGCAATAATCGCGAACGTGACCCTCCAATGAGTATTAAACGAACGTCTAAGTAACCCGAATCAGTTATCGAAACGAGCAAAATAAGTGGAAATTGTCCAATATAGATAATCTTAATTATCATCAAAATCTATTAGTTACCATAGTAACTAGGATAGTGTTGTAAAGATTCATCTTCCCCAGTTAGTAAACGAGGAAAATACACCACCTCACGTCGAATCTACATACGGATTTTTTCTCTCCAGTCTAAATCGACATTCATAGTTGCGGGGAAATAGTATTGACCTCACATTTATCAATTTTCTTAGCGTCAGTTTTATTCAGATAAAATTATTGTTATCGTGGCTACTATTGGTTTCCCATTTTTAGTGTCAGTTTATAGTTATTATTGTTCCTACTGTCATCGTTAACATCGCATTTATCATGCTTAACATTTAAATTATGCTTATTATTATTATTGTTATTATTATTATTATTATTGTTATTATTATTAATATTGTTATTATTGGTATTATTATGATTATTATTATTATTATTATTATTATTATTATTATTATTATTATTATTATTATTTTTATTATTATTATCCCTATGAGAGTAGTAGGATGTGAGCCCGTCAGATACAACCCCCCTTGGCTTACGTAATTATTACATAACATTTGCCCTCTGCACGCGCTGTTGCTACATGGAGATTGATCTTTGTCCACTAGTTGCTACGTAGTAATTGACCTTTGGTCAATGACCTCATTATTACGTCCCTTGACCACTGGCCACTTATTATGTCACCGGTCACTACCCGGAGACACACTTATTATCTAACTGTTATTATGTCGCGTAGTTCTGGATCAACACACCTACCTTTTAGAACATTCCACACATCTACCAACTTCCACACACCTATCTTCTAGAACCTTTCGTTCTTAAACACTTCACACACACTCACACCAATCAACGATTAACGATCCGCACCGATCCATACCCATCCATACCCATCCACACTCATTCACACCCATCCACACCCATTCACACCCATCCGCACCGATCAGCACAACTAAGTCTACGACTAAGTCGTAGACTTACCAAAATCACTCATATAAAAATTTATTAATATAACAATTTTGAATTTTTCATATCGGGCACAGCTCTACATGGAGCTTGCCGTTCTGAGACTCTCCAAAAGCAAAAGATCCAATTGAGTTTCGATATTTTATCTTATTGTTGAGGAACTCTTGACGCAGTTGCAATTGAATTTTCTCTAAATTGTCCTCGGCTCTGATTCTCTTTCATCGGCATTTTCATCCGGCATTGAATCTCCATTGGCTTTTGATGCAGCACCTTTGTAGTGGAAGCTGATCACAAATCTAAGACATCAAAGTAGATTCGGTCATTGGAATTCAGCATTTGATTATCGCCTTCTGACATCTGTCCAGATTTATTATTGATAATTGACATTGATTGTTGAGTTCCATTTCTTTATCGAATATTGAATCTTTATCTGCTTTTATTTCCATCCTTCAGAATTAAGTTTTCAGCAGATTTGGGAAAAATACCATCTGGCTTCTTCATTCTAGATTAATTTGCTACCAAGTGTACACAGAGAGTTCAATTTTATGCAAAGTTAAACCTTTCCCTGGAAGAGGGTGGAATTCATTAATTAACACAATAAATCACATACACAAGTCAAATGGCAATTCTAGCTCAAACATTAATTAAATCGAAATTTTTCAAGATTTACCAAAATACCCGTCTTGTGGTAGTGCCACCGTCTAGCAGAATGGGAAATATTGCTTAGTGCACAATCTTTTAATAAACCTTTCAGGTGAGTTCGATCAACTCCAATCTTTAAAAGTAATTCAGGAGTCTTTGGAGGAAAGGAACCTAAAGAGCCGATGATACAAGTATCAAGCTCCACTTTGAAGTCAAGTTTGGCATCTTGTATTTGCATTTTCAACTAATCGTATTTTTGTAAATTAAGAAGATCTACTAGTGCAAAATTATTAATTGTATCACATGGACATTTCATGTCAACTAAAAATATTTTTTTCCGCACCATGTCAGTGATCATTAAATCTACTCGCTCTTTCGATTCCGGAACAAGTGAACATACATGGTCAACAACAACAATCAAATTTGAATTTTTTGACAAGTGAGACGAAATCAGATCAAGACAATCATTGTGCCTCTCAGAACCAAGAGTCAAATGGATTTTACAAGATTGAATAATATGTGACATTGTTTCGTCTTCAGTGTGACATAATCGACACAGTCTTTTATTACCTTTATTATATGGTTTTGCATTGATGGACAAAGTATTTGTACGAGCACGATGGATAAAGTGCCAAGGAAACTCAGAAATGTCACCTCGATAAATAGCTTTATTAATTTTTGGTGAAAGTTTAATGGCTGAGGCAATGAAATTTGAAGTGCAGCCTTTTTCCCATTTCGAAAGATACGAAACACAGATAGCCATGTGCTAGACTTTTGAAGTAGTTTTACGCAAATCAGGAGTAAGAATAAATGTCCCACGTTTTTCTGATGTAATGAAGAGTGAAGGTTGACCTTTGGTGACAATAAACATAATATTAATATCATGTTCTTTCTTTAAAAAAGCAATCGCAATTCTAGCTCGCTGAAAACAAGTTTTCTTACCAGAATGCCGAGGTTTTGGCTCTTTCCCATTGATCCAATCAAACCTTTCTTGCAAAGTCGGATTGATAATACCAAGTCGCGGACCAGCTACAAAGTTCAAAGAATCAAGGTTAACTTTCTCGCAAATTCACAACTAGAAGTAAAAAGTCGGAAAAAGTGTGTTATTGTCTGTGTGTGGTATTCGACACAGTTTGCCCCTCCGTTTTCAGTTGAATTATAAAAATAACATACTTCAGAGTGGTTAGACAAAGACATCATTTTCCTAAAACAATTTCTTAATTGGCTAGTGATGTTTACAGTCAGATTATTGTTGGCATTGGATTTTGCTAGTGCACTTGTTTTAATCTCTCGTGTTCTAAAAGGAAATACTAGACGAGAATGTAAAAATATTTTATACGCTTTCAGTTGTTGCCATCCAAGTAAGTCAGAGTCAGCAATTTTCCTAGTATCAAAAACAACTTTCTTAAGAATGTCATATGGACTCTGATCGGTTTCTTCACCCACAGGCACTCCAAGATATTGGTAGAATTCACTTGATGCTAATTTTTTAATTTTAATGTCATTTATAAGAATTTGACTTTCTGTTTCGATAAGAGGAAGTTCGATATAACCGCATTTTTCAGGACGGTATTCAAAGCCAATTTCAGATGCAATTGCAACAGCAATGTTTGTTACTCTCTGTAAGTCGTAAGCAGATTTTGATACAAGAGCAATGTCATCAACGTACGCAAGGATTTTAACTGCAGATTCACCAATCATAAACGGTTCACATTTAGATCGGGATACCGCTTCAAGAACTGGATTAATTGCTAAATCAAGCAATATCATAGAGATAGGACATCCTTGCTTAACACCTTGTCTGATTGCAATATTTGGAGTCAAGATAGGGCCACAATTATAGAAAGTACTTGTATCGGAATACATCCTCTCAAGAATGGACACAAATTCCTCATCAACCCCAACAAATCGAAGTAAAGACCATATGTAAGCATGAGGAACACTTCCAAAAGCATCCTTAATGTCAAGCCAAGCAACTTAACTTAATGTAAAAAATTATACAAGATTTACTTTACCAATTTCTATAAAATTTTAAATTTACATCAAATAAAATATACAGATTTATATTCTATTAAAACATTTAATTTTTAAAATAAAAAATAATTCGCCCACTTTAGGAGTTGAACCCCACGACGAATTATTACCGACACTACTGATGTAAGAATTTTGAAAATAACTCATTCAAGATATGATTTAAACATTTGATTTATAAAGTTTATGAAAATAACCCATCATAGGATTATTTACATGTAAATACTTAACCAAATTCTATAAATTTATAGCAAATATACTGTTTCTAATAAAATTCAATATTTTGATAATAATTCACCAAGTTAGGGTTTGAAAATACTAATTTACAAGTTCATTCGACTCTATAAATTATTAGCGATACCATCAACTAAATTCGTTGTAACAACTATTTTAGTGTTTTTATGAAAATAAGTCACTGGGTTTACAAATGAAAGTCACTGGGCACACTATATAAATTGATAAAGAATAATCGATCCATGAGTTTTATATCAATATTTTTTAAAAATTCACGCATACTGGATTAATTAATGCTAATAATAATGCTATTGATAATAATTTAACTTTCACAACAATTAAAAAGACAATTTTCCACACGTAAATTTATTACAAACACATATTACATTGTCAAAATCAGTCATGTGAATAATAATGATATCTAAATAAACTTTTGTTTTTAATAAGAGCTTTGATCTAAATACTAATTAAATGTTGATACCAAAACGTGTAAAATTAGATTTACATTCATTATGCTAAGTAACCGATAATTTCGGACATTAAAGCTTTATGTAACCAAAATTGATTAAATAACCATTAAAAATTCATCAGGTGATACCTATTAAATATTTCAATAATTTATGATTCAAACAAGGTATATTATAATACTTTTCGATAAATTTATGAATAAACTATTACGTGATTTGTTATAAAGTTATTTAAAAGGTTAAAAATTTTAACCCTATGTGAAGAAATAGGTAACAATTTTAACCCAAAGTAATGAAAGAAGTAACAATTTTAACTCTAATGGTGGGTTACAGGGTTTCAACTCTTGCTTATCCTCCTGGTGACCCTAGTAACGCCATACAAAATGATTCTGACCCACTTGGCACCCGTTGCTAAGCAACGTTGGTAATGTGTTCAAGTGGTGGATTGCCCGCAAAAATTGAATACCATTGGCTAGTATTATAGTTGCTCGGACAACCCTCGGGTTCACGAGCTGTCGATAGAAGACCTATGCTCGCTTTGCTCTGTCCCTCATAATTATTCAAGATCAATGCTTAATCGACTGTTGGCGGTGTTGGTCTACGGTTATACAATATAGTAATTCAACGACATTTAAAACTATTTTATTCGATTCAGGTATGTGTACAACTGTCACTGCTGAGCGAGTTGAAGTTGAGTTGCGCGACGTCGGGCACGCTCCTTACGTCCCGGTCGACGACTGCTGGTTGTAGTGTTGGATTGCTCTGCTGACTTGGTAGCGGTCTGTGGTATTTGAGTTGGGGCGAAGATGAGCGGGTAAGTGACCGCCTCACCTTCCCGGCATACCGCTAGGGCCACTTCGAGTCCCCGGATCTGAGTACGCAGACTCCGACTGAGCTGGCGTTCTTCGGACCAGCCTTTCTGAGCGGCGGTGAGCCGTTGGTAAAGGATTTTTGTCCGTTTGGGATCTAAACAAGTCGCTTTGACCTGCTGCATCTCGCGAGTCAATTGCAGGACCTGGCTAAGTAATTCTGTATTCGCCTGCCTCGCGCGATCTAGTTCCGTCTGTAGGATCCGTAGTGAAGACATTACTGAAATTAAATGGGATTGTTACACATCAATTTATGATTGGTATAGATGTTTAAAATTTTCCAAACAGCTCGAAATTCATTTTTCAGTTATATAAGAAAAAGAAAATACACGCAGTTCTAATTATAATTATTATATGATCACTACATAAATTTGGCTGTTAGTTCAATCGTCTGGGCAATATCGTTCTAGACTCTTCTTGAGGGCTGCCACCGTGTAGGGTCGTCTAGTATCCCGAACCGGACGAGGTGGATGGGCGACGGCGATCCACCCGGCAAGGATGTCATCCAGCACGTTTGCAAGGTACATCCTTGCCTTGACTACTTGTAAGTCCACCCGCTCCTGCACCCGCTCCCACTGGGTGAGGAGGTCCTGCGCATTAGCGAATATCTCCGCAGCCGGGTACTGCTGTCGATTTAGTTCCTCAGGGTCGCTATCAGGTGTCCTCCGAAGGGCAGGGTACGGCCGTTGCCGACGAATTTTCCCGATCGCCCCTGTTCTCCTGGGCGACTCCTTCCTAGACGGCGTGGTGGTTGAACTGGTGTCTGTCCAATCTAGAGGCATGTTTGACTGAAAGTAACGTGGTATGATCAATTACTGGCTTGTGATAACGTCAGAAATAAAACGGAATCATTTGAACTGGGTGCGTGATTTATTATTTGCCTCTCTAATGGTTAGGGTATGACTGTTGGGCTTCCATATCGTTTACTATTACGTTGTTGAGGTGAGTAGAAGCTGGCGTTCGTTCACTCATTGTCATTCGTTAATGTTGGGTGGAACTTATCGTTGGATCTATAGTAGACTTGACGTTAATATTAGGGTTAGGAGTTACGGAGGGGTTACTGTTTGCTTGTTACCCTGTGTGCCCTCAAAGCGTCTAATTTGATCGACCTTTCCCATTTAGATGGGTTTGATCATGCACCCCTCTTGGTTAACAAAAATGTTTTCGATATGTGCCTTACATTGATAGTTGAGTTGCTGGATTAAAGAATAAACGGGACATTAGTTAAAGGTATTAATGAGTTAACCAATTACATAATAACGACGATATTAATCAAACTACCGATCTTCGGTTGCAATTAGTGTTAACTTTAATTATCATGGCATGAAAGGCGTTTGTTTATTCATAAATTATGCAACGCCGATCACGTTGGAATTTAATTATTTATCCCCAAGAGTGCTTAATCGCTTCGAACCCTCGATCTTTATCAGGAGTTTAAATTAATCATCCAAATTATTCTACAAATTAGTTCACGGGTTTAATTCTATCAGTGATTTTTAGTTATAATAATACACTTTTCACCTTTATTTTTATCTCGTTTACTTTACTCAAGGAGTTAGTTTAGATGGAACTGTAAATCACCTAAATTTTCGATAGTTATTTTATTAAAGTCTACCTTAATACTAGAATATCTATTTTTAATGACGACAAAAACCTGTTAACGTGATGGATAAGTTTAATTTGAGGGATTCGCCAACTATTTACGATATTTGTGTTTAATTTTGATGAACTAATCTACTACTAGTTAAATCAATTTTAAATATCAATTGAATTTATTTATACCAACGATTTCAGTTAATTTATCCCCGTACCCTTTCCCTTTAATAGATCTTAAGCGCCATTGTGTTTATATTATAGTTATTGAGTGCCCACTGGACTACTCGGTGTGGTGATTTTAAGCCGTTTGTAAGATAATTTTAGGTCGATTTTACAGAATTGAGAAACGAGGAAGCAGCCAGAGACTTCTTCCTTATTTCTCGCTTCAGCTATAGGGATAAATATTGACG
The DNA here is from genome assembly GCA_022537955.1 of Schmidtea mediterranea. Taxonomy (NCBI): domain Eukaryota; kingdom Metazoa; phylum Platyhelminthes; order Tricladida; family Dugesiidae; genus Schmidtea; species Schmidtea mediterranea. The sequence goes on along the minus strand of CM039679.1, from coordinate 218,495,544 downwards.
TTCCGACCGCTGCGTTGCGCACGCTGAGTCTTCACGGGTGCATATCATTGGCGATTTTCCACGCACTTACATGCATTTGCACTATGTTGATTTTACTAACTTGCGTGATGTGTCGGCTGTGGGCCGGAAAAATTTCGACATTTGAAAATTTTAATTTTATAGAACATATAAATTAAGTATACATATTCATAAAATCTATTAATCATAAAACAAGTAAATTTACCCATTATCCATTCCATAAACCATCAAACATAAAACAAGGCATAAAATAACATAAATACCTCTCTCCCCACACCAACGCCGAGCAGAGCTCCATTGAGATGCAAGGTCGTGATGTGGAAAGAGGGTTCCAACATAAATGATTCTCACCTAAATAAAAATTTTGTTTGAAATAGATTTGAAGTATTTAAAATGATTGACAATCTTCAAAATGGTTTTTTTAAGGTTTTAAAACGATTCTAACAGTTTTAAAAATGGCTCTCTTTGAAAACTTGGTTGTTTAATGTGAAAATGGATCAGTATTTATACCTCATTGTGTGACGTGTGAAATTTGATGCAGTAAAACAAAATTCGACCTTGTTCTTTTCTAGCAAATTCTATTTTTTAGTTTTTATATTTCTTGATTTATTTTTATAATTTTTTATTTAAAATTTTTATTGAATTATTGCTAATTCGATTTTTTCAATTTAAATTCCACTTTAATGAACTTTAATTGATTTTTCTAATTTCGTCGAATTTGTCGTGTTTTCTTGTTGTATCTGTGTAGGTATCGTGCGGATCTTGGTGCATTTTGTTATTATTTTATTTTTTATTTTTATGTTTATTATTTTATATTTAATTCTTTTATTTCTCAGATTTTATCGGGTTTACTTGGTGTTTTTCAGGTTTATTTTAAATTGCGTGTTGTATCTGCGTGTGTGTTTCTGATCCATTTAAACATTTTCCAAGGCCGTTTACGTTCTGGCCCAACACTAAATAATGAAAGAAGACACGATTATATAACTTTGAACCCTATGTTATTAAAAGTTATAACCTTATGTATACCAATAATTATTAAATACCAAGTAAATACATGTCCTTAATAAAGAGTAGTTGGTAAAAAACATACATATATTTAATAATCGTTGACAATTTTTAAGTACCAGTTAAAAATGGTTTGAAAATATGAATAAATATTTTAATTTAAGAATATTAAATTGAAAATCTCTATTGAAATTAGATTAAAAAGTATATAAATTTGTTAATCGTCAATTTAAATAAACTCGTAAAATTATTGATTGATTAAATGCAATTGTTAATTAGAAATATTATTGACTGAACTTATTTTTTAATAGAAAGTTATTCTTGAAACAACATAAAAATCATATTTCAATATCTTTTCTTTAAATTAATTTTGAAAAAGTAGAAACCAAATACTTGATTTTGATTGGCTGTTACTATTGCTATTGACAACGACATTATTTTTCGATAAATTTAATCGCCAAACTCAAAATACTAATAAATTTCTCTTAAAAGTTTACGTCAAATTCTCAATAAATTCTTCAATTGACATTCGATTAGATATAAAATTCATGAAAACTATATCGAGAATCCTAAATTTAAACTAAAATATTTAACAGACTCTATATTATTATACTATATATGATAAATTAATATACTAGCTATTATTCAATACCTTATTACAAGTTTTAGTATAATTAAACACAATTTCCATATTGAAGCCAATTTAACGATAAAAAATATTTAATCGAATATCAAAAGTTGATAACTAACTCTTAAATAACCAAAGAAGCAGTATTTTCAAATTGAATACTAAATTAATTCTGAAATATAATTTCTTAATAGTTTTAATGTCAAAATTTTGGTTCATTTAATTTTCTTAATCAAATTTTCCCTCTAAATGATTACACAAATTTCTAAATAAGTATCATTTGCGTATATATTTCCATAAAATTATTTAAAATCTGGGCCTAAATATTATTCCAGCCCAGCACCTCCCTTCAAATCCAACTCCACCACCACCAACTGAACCTCAACAGAACGAAGTGACGGGATCTAGACCAGGTATATCTCGGCGGCGACCAAATCGAAATCGCCATCGCCGCGAACGACTCCGGGCAGAAGCCAAATTGCTCAGGGCGACTGAAACAACGAAAGTAACCATCCGAGAAAATGATTTGCCTCCGGCCTACGAACAGTTCGAATTTCCGGATTTCGACCCTGATGTAGTATATGCCCCAGCTGTGACGATCCACTATCCACCTCCGTCTACCTATATCGATTTGGTGGAGGAAGTAATCGAAGCTCCACTAGTGAATCACGCCCTGGAATAATTAGGCCTCGATCTAGAAGAAATCGCTGTTCTTAGCGGGCGCGTTCCGACGAGTTCTGCCCGGTTTGTGTTCCCGGAACCTCAACCATGTGGGACAAAACTCAACTACCAATTCTCCTCTCTACCGTCAACCGAAACGTCAATGTCTGCCGGTAGATATTGACGCGGAGGGCAAATACGACGATGGGCGTAATCTTTCGTAAAAAGTTTTACTTTTCTCACCTCGGAACTGCGGTCAATCAATGTGTCAAAAACGCGTGGCCATTAAAACTTTCCGCATCGTTCACTTAATGTTGTTGTCGTGTCGTTTATTATTTTTGAATGGAATTAAATAATTAAACTTGTTAATCGTTTTAATCTTTTAGCTGTATGAACTTTATTTATCTATGCAAAAATAAATCGATTTTAATAAAATTTCTTTTTTCCTTTATAGTAAGTTGATAGTAAATAATTAGATTAAATGTAACTACGGGATAGTATAGAATTAATCTGATGAATTGAAGGATCCATATAATTTTTGGTGAGGGGATAGTTCAATCCAATCACAACGTTAAACTCAGCTGAATGGTATCGAGATTCTCATAAGTCCCCCAGGATAGAGTGCGTGTAGATTCCAGAATGTTCTAGACGAATGTAGTTTATAGATTGAGAGCGTAAGTCCTTCTAACGGCCACCAAGAACCGGGAAAAAACAAAGGTCGTTCGAGGAGTAGCATTAGCAATAGCGTTCACCTGCTCGAATAGCATTTGGCTGTGACGTACAGTACAAACATGATTTCGGTCATGGGTACGTGAATGTAGATCTAAATCGTGGGAGTACGCTGAAAAATCAACCCTAGAGTATACCTAGAACGATTATCGACCAGGGACGCGAGTTAGTCATCAGGTAAGTTTTCCCGTACGTCCAACATTATTATAAACTTGTAATAATAACAAGAATAATAATAATAATAATAAAAATATTAATATTATTAACAATAACAAATAAAAACTTTTAATAAAAACTTTTAATAGAAAAACTTTTAACAATAATAACTAAAACTTGTAATAATAATAATAAAAATTTAAAAAATAACTTTTAATAAAATCTTTTAATAGAAAAAATTTGTAACAACAATAAATAAAACTTGTAATAAAAATTTTTAAAAATAATAATAATAACTAAAACTTGTAACAATAATAATAATATTAATAATAATAAATAAAAACTTGTAACAATAATAACTAAAACTTGTAATAATAATAATAACAATAATAATAATAATAATAATAAAAATAATAATAATAATAATAATATAAATAAAAATTAAAAATAAAAAACTGTTAATAAAATCTTTTAATAGAAAAAATTTGTAACAATAATAATAATATTAATAAATAAACTTGTAATAACAATAATAATAATAATAATAATAATAATAATTATAATATTAATAATAATAATAATATTATTATTAATAATATTAATAATAATATTAATAATAATAATAAAAATAGTAATAATAATTAAAAAACATTACTTATAAAAAATAAGTAATAGAATAAAAATTAAAAAAAGATATTAATAATTAAAACACTACTTAAACACTAAATAAGTAGAAAATTAAAATTTTAAGATTTTTAAAAATAATATGACCTTGAGAAAATTTGAATGGCCTTGAAAAAATATGATGAGTTATCCAGTGACCTTGACCTACTTTGAATGACCTTGAGAAATTACGATGAGTCATCCAATGACCTTGAGAAATTAAAATGAGTCATTGTCTTTGTCTCAGAAAAAATTTGTACTTTTGGACTTAGAAAATTTTTCTCTCAGCAAGGGGAGGGGAGGGGGTGTTCTGGATGTGACATGTGCTGGATGTGACACATCCCACTATTCTGGTGAGATTCTGGGTGTTGATATTTTGAAACTATATGGTTGTTACCCAGACAACCCCATACAAATATCTTTCGCTTACCACTCGGCACCCGTTGCTAAGCAACGTTGGAACTGTGTTCGAGTGGGTAGATCGTCCGCAAAAGTGAGCGCTATTGCTAATGCTATAATTGACCGAGCGATCCATGGGTGTACCGAGCTGTCGATAGAAGGCCTATGCTCGCTTTCGATTTTTAGGTCCCCTTATTTTCCTATCTCCTTCAAATGTTAACCTATACTCTTATATCATTTATCTTTATGTCCATTTGCCTAATCCTTCTCATCGTTGTTCGTGTTGATGATTTTTCTATGACCTGTAAACCCTCTGTTATATTAAATATCCACACAGTATCTCTCTTACCCTTATCCCTATTATTACTACTATGTTCTCTATTATTGATACTAGTATTATCCTTGTTCCGATTATATGTGCTACCTTTATTAATTATTACTGCTATTACATTTATTATTACTCTTATTACTACCATTACCATTATATTTAGTATTATTATTATTATTATTATTATTATTATTATTATTATTATTATTATTATTATTATTATTATTATTATTATTATTATTATCATTATTATTATTATTATTAAATTTTTGTAGGGATTCTTCCCTATTCCTCAGCTTTGTGAAAATGCTTTACTTATACAAAAATTTAGCCGTACTCTATCCCTATTGTTGGCGATTAGGGTGGATTTTTATTTATTTTTTCTAGGGTTTTTGTGCATCTACCCCTAAAGGCTATCAAAATTAATTTCCTATCCCTCCCATGTACCCATGGTGATTGCCATATTGGTACTGTACATAGAGGTTGAAAATTCATGAGCAGGTGAGCTCCATTTCTAGAACTACTCCTCATGATATTTTCACTTTCGGGTTCTGGACTGCCGATGGAAGGTCTTACGTCTTTCTCTTTCTATATCCTGGTTCTTACTCGTCTATTCCTAAAATTCTCATACTTATTTATCATTTTATCCATTATTTATAAATGTATCCTTCAAAATTTTGGGCAGCGTTCCTCCCTTATTTTTTGGTAAATTTCCTATTTCATTTGTTTAATCACGATATCGACTACATTTTTCCTAGTTTACCCTTTATCTTTCCCTATATTAAAATTTGATTACCAGTTCTTTAACTCCTGGTACTTTTCCCATGATTTTAAGTACTTACAACCCTCTGCGGTCACTTTAATAAACCTTTCTCTCTTCTGCCAGATTATATCATTCAACTATTTGAAAAATTTTTTCAACTTTATGCTTCTACACTATCTTATCCTTTTCTCCTTGATTTTCTGATTTATTTCCTAACAATGTTTTAAATTTTCCCTATGAAACTTTATTCCCCCTTAACTAACGTCGCACTTCCCATGAGTTTAAATTTACCTGCTCACCTCGACCGACGTTTCCATCAGCCGTTGTGAGTTGTTCAACGATGCCCTGCGGGGAGGTCGTGTGCCATTTTGCCAGGCCCCGTCGCGGACAGACCGATGTTTCGAAAAGGTGCGACCCACAATCACAACTAGGGAACTTAATCCGCCAGCCGGACCGGGATCTGCCTAATCGATAGCTATTTCAATACATATATATAAATAAGATTTTAGGGGACTTGTCAGTGGCACCAAAAGATTCCACGACCATCCAGAATAAAATCAAAATAACAAAACTTTAACTTCAAAATATATATTTATACAAGAAAACAATACTTACAATCCACAGTCATGCAACCAAATTTGAAAGATTGGCATAAATTGGCATAAAAATATTGTCTAACAATGAGTCACAGTTCGTCTGAAAATTTCTACAAATTTTCTGCCTAACTAAAATTGTCTAAGAAAGTCTAAAGTTCTGTTATTCTGTTCAGTAGTCAAAAATTCTGTTAGAAATTATGAAAATGACTGCCGTATATATAGTGTTTTTGTGCCTGTGTGCGACCAATGGGCGATTTTTCGCCATTTTTAGGGCTTTTTAATTATTTTATTTATTTCGAAATATTTTTGTAATTTTTTATATATTTTTCTTTATTTTTTGATATATTAGTATTTTATTGTTGGATTTTATTTTTATTATTATTTTCTTACAATATTATTTTTTAACCCCAATATTTTATTTTCTGGTCGCCTCTTCTGCCTGTGTTTTTTCTAAACCTTATTTTGCAAGGTTTTGGCAGTTTATTTTATTTTTCATATATTTCCTTCTGTAGCTGTAGGCTTTTTCAAGGATTTTAATTAATTATTTGTTTTTATTTAATTTTGTTATATTTTTAATTTGTTTTAATTAATATGTTTTATTTTATTTTTGGTCTCTTCTTGCGGTGCGTGCTTATGTTACAGCATATTAACAATTTCCAAACGACATTAATTATTTTGTTTTAATTTATACAATTTTCACCTTTTTGTTTAAATTGGTTTTGTAATTTTGTTTTAATTTTGTCTCTGAGCCCAATACTATTCTACTGTTTTCGATCGAGTATTTTTGTTAGTTCGAAAACTTTTAGCAGCGTTCAACCCTTATTTTACGCATTCCACTTTTACTTTACTACTTTTGTTAAGTATTGGAATTAACTCGGAAAATTTGAGCAGCGTTCCGCCCTTATTTTACAGTTTTTAATAAAGCTTTTAATTATTTCCGACAATTTGCGCAGCGTTCTGCACATAGTTTCGTCTCAATTCAAAATAATTTATTTAATTCTTATATATTATTCAAAACATTATTTTTGTGGGGTTTATGGTTTCGATAACCTCGACCCAAGATGTAAACGTTCACTGTGCCCAGTGATTACCCGTTGCTAGGCAACGTTGGTAATGTAACCATTGGTTTTGAGGTCGCCAAAGGTGAGCGCCACAGGGAACTACTCTGGCCCGACCTCAAGCTGGGTCCAACACACTACCGTTAGAAGGCCTGGGTGTGCTTTATTCATTCTAGTCCCATCATTGTCTGTTCGATCTCACTCAATCCATAATTCGATTACTTGACTCATGTTATTTATTCACTAACATTGCACTATTTCGATCAACCAACGGAACAAGAGAAAACAATTAAACAAAAAAGCAAGAAAACATGTATTTAATGGTTCTAATTAAAAAAAAATCAAATTTTTATTAATTCAAATCAGGTTGCCCCTTCTGGGCCTAAGGTGAGTTCGATTACTCTGTCCTTTGAGAATTTTTTTAGCTTATTCACGTTTTCACACCTCAAGGCGGAAAAAGTATTTCCAGCCCTTAGAACGACTCTGAGGGTCACGTTCAACGTTCGGCAGTCGGTAGATTGATCGGGTATTCGGTAAACATATAAGTCATCTGGCATTCGGTATTTTCGTATTTTCGGTATTTTGGTATTTTCGGTATTTTGGTATTTTCGGTATTTTGGTATTTTCGGTATTACAGTATTTCGGTATTTCAGTATTTCGGCATTTGTAAATCGGCAGGTTTGGTATATCATCAAGTATTTATCACACATATCGGATTCAGCATTCAGTATTTGGAGATTCATTATCGGATTTACATCAGGCATAGAGTAGAGTCCAGGCAGGCATCAGAATACAAGGCATTCTGGAGTCATCAGTCGTCAGTCGTCAGCAAGCAGTCATCAGTCAGCAATCACTTGCAAATTCATTCATCCTGTCTCAATCATTCCATTAGTTCTGTTTTCTACAAAGGAAAAAAAATCATCGCATGTGCCAAAATAAGTCTGACCAGGAAAACTCAGTCTATATAGACATCAATATATTATTATTATTTAGTTATTTCATGAATTTATTTTGTATAAATAAGTAAATTTTATAATTAGGTAGATAAAAATAAGTACAGTAGACAGCGGGGATGGGGGAGAGTAGAGTAGAGGATTAATTTTGGATGTATGTTCTCTATATATGTCATAACTTGCTCTAACCGCAGTAGCAGAAGCTATTTGAGAAAGTGTTTTAATTTCAGGATCAGAGAGGCATATTGTTTTTAGTATGGATGTGTTACGATGGTCCCATGAACCAAGAGTTCCAATCACAAGGGCATGTATGGTTGTATTGCATTTACTAATGTTTCGTATTTCTATTGAGAGGTCTTTATATTTTATGTAGTTATTTTTTCTAGCATCGTCGAAGTTTTTCCTAGAGTCATAAGGTACCTTAATGTCAAGTATGTGTATTAACTTATTTCTCTTAGAAGTAATAAGGAGGTCAGGAATTAATTTTGTGTTGATTCCAATGGGTGGCTTTTCAACATCTACATTAAATTTTTTATCAAGAAGGAAGTCAACAACTGCTTCAATGACCCTTTTATGTTTATTGCGCTTTGCGTGTGGTCTAGATGTGCAATGGTTGAATAGATGTGCCTGTGTTTCTGGTAAGATTCTACAGTGTCTGCATGTGGTTTGAATGTTGTTTTTCAGTTTGTATGGAGAGTAATTAAGTTTCAAGATGTTGTTTCTAGCCTTAATAAGAAAGTAGTATTGTGAGTCAGTCAGAACGTCTGATTGTATAAGAAAGGCAGCAGTGCTACTCTCCCCTATAAGCGCTGCAATATAACCATGGCAAGGCATGCTATACCATTTTTGGGCATATATAGAACTAATAATTGAATGAAGCTCTGGGGAGGTCTCACTAATGTTATTGACATTATAATAATTAATTCTTGGTTTTTAAATAATTTCTAAATTTATAATATTATCAATATATTTTAATTTTATATTAATATTAAATTTGTCCTTAAGTCTGATAACAGATTTCCTGAATTTTTTGAAACTGCTATCATATCGGGCTGTTACTTTGGTTTCCCCATTTATCCAAGATAGGGCGCTATCAATATTTCCATTCCCCCTAGCGTCCTTGAGCTCGTCAATATACATTTTAGAGAAAAGATGATCAGTAGAGCTCATCATATATAAGGTGTGTACTACACTTTGTATAAGATATTCGTCAATAGCCGAAGTGAAACCGAGACCACCAAGCTTGCATCCGGCATATATAAAATTATTATTTAATTGATGGAAAAAATCGCCAATCATGGGTTTCAAAAGGTTTTTTATTTTTTGGTCATAGCCAAGTTGATTCATTCTATCATTTACTTTTTTTGTTTTGGTATGGCAATCCAATACCATATGATTAACATTGCAGTTACGAAGCGTGAAAATGAGCCTTGAATGGATAAAAGTTTTGTATGAATAAATTTTTTGAGATGGGTGAAGGTATGAATCAAAGATCAGTTTTGTGTCATGCATACATATATTTAGTCGTGCATCTATGTTGTGTTTTTTGCTGAAAGAAAAGTCTACTCCAAGATAGCTGTAAAGATTGTCGTTGTTGACAGTAGGTATGGTTTCGTTATATAAAGAGGTTTGTCTATTTGCATTAGACGTGTCCATGTAGCCAGATTTGGAAGGTTTGAATTTTAGGTTCATATAGGTTGCACATTCAACAGTGGTATGTAATATGTCAAGAATAGATGCATGTGAGTCAGCAATAAGAACTAAATCATCAGCATATGCAAGGATGCTAATGTTGTGTCCATTAAAGAAGAAGGGGTGTTTCTCAAGGACAGTTTTAATTATAAAGTCAATAGTGATGCAGAAAAGTGTCATAGAGAGAGGGCAGCCTTGCTTCACTCCCTTAGTTAAAGGTATAAGGTCTGATGTCTCACCCTCACAGTCAAAGAAAGTGTTGATCCCGGTGTACATATCTTTAAGGAGAGTTATGGTGTTTTTAGAAAGTCCCATTTCAGTCAGGGTGTGCCAGATGAGGTTATGGGGGATTGAGCCAAAGGCATCTGCAATGTCTAGCCATATTACATGTAGTTGTTTATTATTTCGTATACTATAGTCTCTTACAAGATGTATTGTAGTATGATGTTCAGCGCATTCATCAGAGGCTCCTATTGCTTTTTGGTTTTTATAAAGAAGATTGCCTGAAGATATCCAATTAAGTATCCTATCATTAAGAAGGGTTGCAAAAATTCTATAGGAGGTGTTCATTATAGCAAGAGGTCGCCAGGAGGAGGCAAGGAAAGACTTGTCAGATTTACCGGTTTTAAGAATAAGCTTAGTGCGGAAGGTTTTCCAGTCCTCAGGGCAGCGAAGTGTTCGAAGGATGCTGTTACACATAGAAGTAGGAAAGAGAAAGTCAGGAAAGATGATACGCCAGTCAGAGAAGGATATTTTATCAAGACCAGGGGCAGTATTTTTAAGTTTTTTTAAGATTAATTTGATATCCTCAGGGCAAGTAGGAGTGTTTGTGTCATTTTCAGGAGAGTTATAAAGTCGTATTGTGCTAAATTCAGAGACAGGAGAGGTATTGTTTGCAAAAATATTAATAAATTTGTTCATACAAGGTTTAATAGTTATTATATCATTACAGTTTAAAATTTTTGATAGTTGTTCCTTAGGTTTATATTTAAATTTATATCTCTTAGAACATTCTAACTCATGTTCACGCTTTTTACTTTTATATATTATATCACTTTTAGTTTTAATTTTGTATTTAAGAGGATTTAAGTTATTGTTAATTTTAAGGATCTCAATGAGTGAACAATTAACTGTATCATCAGTATTGTTCATTTGGAAAATAAGACTGTCTATACAGTTTTTATACTTTCGGATATCAGTTTCTAAGAAACCATTTCTAATATAATTAATAATTATTGATTTTATACTGGTGGTCATATTAGGTATGTCGGGGATAGAAATGGGTTCACTCGAATTAAGGCATTTTAAGAAGTGACATCGTTAAGGAAGGTGTACATTCTGTAACACAATTCTATTTCATGTGGATCAGTCACCTTTTTCCGAGCAAGAGTGCATATTTCATAGCAGCTGTTTGTGAAAATAGGATCCATTGGTGTCAGGGTGGATTCTAGAGTGTTCAACCTGGTGGTTTTTGATCGGTTGACATAATTCATGTTTTTCTTATTAGCTATAATAGAAGGTAAAGGTTTTTTATAAAGAAATAAATTATCTGGGCCGGATTTGTGCCCGGTACTATTCGAATGGAAAATTTTTTTACATTGTTTTGGTTTTTAGTGTCGAGCGGCTCGACGCTTGGCTCGCTCCTTTCTTCCGGGTCGATGGATGCTGGGTTTTGGAGTATTTTTCGGGGTAGCTACTGTATCTCTATAAGCTAGTTGGGTCGGGGCAAATACGAAGGGTTATGTCACCACCGTGCCTTCTTGACAGGCTGACACTGCAACTTTCAGACCCTTTATCTGCGTCCTCAGGCTCTGGTTGAATTGTTTCTCCTCTGAACAGCCCTTCTGTGCCGCCGTTATCTTTTGGTAGAGCATTTTTACCTTCTTCAGCTCTATCCAAGTAGCTTTGATTTGTTGCATTTCTTTTGTTAATTGCAGGATTTGTTCATAAGAACTTTTGTTAATCTTACGCGCGTGGTCCAGCTCTTGTTGCAGGATTTTAATTGGATCCATATCTACAAAAGAGCGATATTAAATCATATGATTTCACCTCAGTTTTATTTAATCGTAATTATAGAATCCTATAGTCGTCATCATTGAAAGTTTTAATCAAGTAAGTAATTCATAATTGACTAAGAAGTTTTATTATTAACAATTAATCACAACGTGATTCACGACGATGTCCGTAGCCATTTCGTTTTGGGACCGTTCGAGCATACGGGTGCTCGCGGTGTTCCTCGGCCTGCTCTTTCTCCCTTCGCATACCACGGGGAAGGATCCTCCTCGGTACCACTACATTGATGGCCGTGGATCTAGAGTTAAGTCTCTCATCCTCGAGATTGAACGATGTGTTGTACGGAGGAGCATATCCATCCGTACTGGCGATTCTACCTGCCACAATGTCGTCGTTGACATTAGCTAAATAGTGCCTAGCTTGATCTACCTGAATGTTGGACTGTCGCTGATGTTCCTCAAGACGAGCAAGGAGGAACTCAGCTTGACTCCGGATCTCTCTGGCGAGATTGCGGCCTGGCTCTCGTTTTATGGCAACAAACGGGAGCTCGACCTCCTCGGATTGTTGCAGGGAACCGAATCTGGATTCTTTGACCTGGGATACGGTAAATCCCGCATCCCACATGGCCTGACGGCAACAATTTGCCGCATGTGCGGGGAAGCGCGCCGTGATCCGGGATGCATCGATCCACGAATCATCTAAACGGAGAATGATTTTAATAATTAATCGAACTATTTTTCCGTATTCAACCGGAAACCATTTTAGTCGTGGATTTTAGATGTAAACTCTCCTAGGACGTATGCTGGTAGTATCGGATTCAAGGCTTTAAGAGTAGGACTTGGGGATGGGGTACACGTTAAGCGTTTCGACTCTTCGGGGACAATTACCGAGCGAATGTTGTTATAATAATTATTTTTGCCCTCCTGATGGCCATGAGAGGATGATTCGAGATTTTCGTTGACTTTTTGTGACGATTAAACTACCTAAAGTTGTTCAAGTAAACAAAAATGAACGATTTTTGAATTCCCAATAACCTAACTTACGTAGATGAACCTGTTCTCTATTTACATAAATGAATGCCTGCCTGTTTGGTTGGTTATTTTTTGTGGGTGAGCTCAAGCTATGCAGTAATGTCGTGTTAATATTGCTACTATTATTATACATATTTTTATATTTTATTTTTCAGATTATAATTCATTAATATATAAATATATTAATATTGCTACTATTATTATACATATTTTTATATTTTATTTTTCAGATTATAATTCATTAATATATAAATATATTAATATTGCTACTGTTATTATACCTATTTTTACGTTTTATTTTTCAGATTATAAATCATTAATATATAAATACATTAATATTGCTACTGTTATTATACATATTTTTACGTTTTATTTTTCCGATTATAATTCATTAATATATAAATACGCAAACCTCTTCAATTTTAAATGACACTATTTTTATTCAAAAATTTTTGACTATGAATCACCAACTTACTATCTATATTTTTTAAATAAAATTTAATTAAGTTTATTTAGGGTCTTTAAAATAAGATGACATTTCAATGAGTTATAATGATATGTTAAACAATTTAACTTTAATGTACATAAAACGTTAAATATCTCAACAAGTTTTATTGCGTCAATTGTCCGGATTATTAGATTCTATGCTATGTAGGTAGGGAGATATTTGATTCGACTAGAATTAATTACACCCTAAGCAGGTGTTTCATTTAAATATCAAAGTTATCATACTGATACCCAAGACCTTGGTAGTAAACTTCTTATTAGCTGGGTCATCTTAATTGTACAGTCAGATTGGAATGTTCCTTGAGGTTAATGTTGTGTGTATAAATCATATCATCTCTCGAATCATCATCGCAGTTTTAGACCATCAAGGAGCGGCTGGCATTTCAAATTCAGTGCGAACATAAGGTTATCGTCGTTGGGAAGATCAAAATAATAAAAAATCTGATCGGCTTCACTATCGTCCATAAGAATATTTTATTAAGCTTGACATTTCTTCATGTTACGTAAACTTTGGGGATTTAAACTCTTCGTCAGTACTTCACAAGGTTTGACAGGGGTAATAAAAAATGCATTTTTAGACGAATAAATTTTATTTTTGATAAATGAAAAGGATTTAAATGTTCTGATTTGGGTACTCGTCTCGTCCGGGAATTCGCCTATTACCTCGTGCCTAAAGTCTCAAGTATCTCATTAATTTAAGAACAAATAAAAAAATTTAGTTTCACCCCTCCGATTACTGGATCTTGGTTCCATCAAGATTTCGTCTTCCCCAGTCTAATTGGGGAATCGTCGTTAGAACGTTTAACCTGATAATTCATGATTGAAATGAAAATATTGACGACGTCAACTTGTACTGCCGATTTTATGCTTGTTGGGGTGTATGTTCGGTTAGCAAATTGTGTGTTGATTTATCCGTGCATAAATTTTCCTTCGTCGGTCGATGTGTGTCTATCAAGTGCGTGCAGTGGATTCTCGAACTTCAACCGATCGATAATTCCGTTTAAATGTCGGATTGAGATTTTTTGGGATGGTTTCGGTTCAATCGGTTTGTAGGTTTCCTATTTAATCATGATGACCTGGAATTTTCTTAAAATAGTTGGCTTATATTTTATTATCGGGATGGGCAAAATCTGATTGATTTCGGTGGAATTTTTGTGTAAGTTATTTATCTTATTTATTCTTCGTCGTATTAATTTTCCTTTGCTCCTTTCCTTCTAGGTGTGATGTAATTCCGGATTCGATCTTGAAAAAGAAAGAAATTAATGGACTTGTATGCTTTCGTTGGCTTTAGTGGACCATAATCATGATTATTCGGACTGTGTTTTTATTATTCAGTTCAGTTTGTGATGCTCTACATTTGTTGGATAAATTATGCGACACTTTGATTTTATGAAAATACATTATACTGTTTACTAATGATGTTTTGGGATTCGCACAATTATGCGGGGTACTCTTAGCTTGGCATGTCTGACTTAAATTTATCGAACGCAAATTGTATGTGGAGTCATTTCTTTAATACTAATATGAGCATAGTCATTCCAAATTAAACAAATTTCTTGGTCCTGCGTTCGTTAGATTGGATTGTTTATAACTTGGCGAATTTGCTTATGGATGGAGCTTCGTACAGGAGCGAATCATCTTTAATGAGTTATTTAGGGTGGTCTGGGGCGAGTTTACTAAATGGTTTGGTTCATATGGAGTTTACAGAGCAGATTTTTAAAATTATTTTCGGTGGTTGTTAAGTTTATAAAATGTTATATATGAGGGTCCTAAAGCGTCGGCATATTGAATTGAGGTCGTTAACTTCATCCGATCCGATTCCTAATCGTTTTAATTTTTTGTTAATTAAATCATTTGGGACCAGAAATCTCACTCACCCGCAAGTTTATTATTCTTAATTTACTGCTCATAATCGCTTTGGCGCAATACTCGTATTAAATAAGGTATGAATGTTATCATCAAGTTAGCAAATTAGGGATCATAGCATTACGGTTTTACTTTTGGGTCTTCACATGTGATCTAAATTTTTGTTTCGCTTAACGCATTTAATTTAAGATTATGCCTTCGGTTCGACAATTTAATTTTCATTTAAAAACCTTACATTAGTCGTGTTACTTACAACATTTAATTTCAAATGAATTTCTTTATGGTACAAGATTAGAAAGTTATAACAACGATTTTATTTTTGATTTCCCGTCACCATCCCTTTTTATTTGATCTTGAGCGCGTTGTGTTTACATTACAATTTAATGACTGCCCACTGGACTACTCGGTGTTTTAAATTTTAGCCGTGTGTGAATATAATTTAGGTCGAGTTTATGGGAATTGGGTGACGACGAAACAGCCAAAAGACTATTTCCCCTTCACCCTTTTCCCTTATACGGAATGATAATTTTACGTTCCAGCTACTGCGTTCTCACGCTGTAACCTTCACGGGTACGAACTAGTGGCGATTATACACGCACTTACACAGTTTGATAGGATGTGATAAGTTGATATCTTGCATGATGTGTCGGCTGTGTGCCGGAAAGATTTCGACAAAAGAAAATCGATTTGTTTAGGTAAATACATTTTATTGCCACATAGTACATCATAGTTTTCGTTAATAGCATATCATAATTTTCGTTCATAGTACATCATAACTCTCTCCCCACGCCGACGCCCAAGCAGAGCTCATTCGAGGTTGCAAGGACGCGATGTGGAGAGAGTTTTTGAACATTCTCTCACTCACATTCTAAAATTTCTGGCTTTCACTGATTGAGAGTTAAAAACGATTCAAGTTTTTCAAAAACTGATTAAAATTATGTGAAAATGAATCGGTATATATACCTATTGTACGACCTTAACCTTGCGTGTTAATTTTGATTTAGTAAAACAAAATTCGACCTTGTGATTTTCTAGTATATTCTATTCTTAATTTTATTATTTTGTAATTTAATTTGACAATTTTTCATTTGAATTTTTTAATTGAATTGTTTCCAAATCAAATTATTTGATTTTTATTCCATTTTCATGGATTTTCGCATTTTTTGGTAAATTGTCAAATTTCGGTGAAATTGTTAGGTTTTCGTGTTATTTTTATGTTTATTTCGTGCAGATCTTGTTGCACTTTGTTATTATTTTAATTTATTTTTGTGTCTCTTGATTTTATATTTAATTGTTTTCTTTCTCGTATTTTAGCATGGTTAGTTGGTTTTTATGGGTCTGATTTTAAATCTGCATGTTCTATTTGCGTGTGTATTACCGATTCATTTAAACAATTCTCAAGGCCGTTTGTGTTCTGGCCCAACATTTTTCATGATCTTAGTCGTTCGGATTAATCTTTTTCCGATGGCTATTCATTTTAACTGTTGTAAAAATTTCGCAATTTTCCACGCTACCATTTCCTCTCTTTAACCTTAAGATCTATGTATGTTCATGTTATATTTAATGAGTGCCCACTGGACTACTCGGTGTTAGTGATTTTAGCCGATTGTTGTTAAAGATTTTTGGTCTATTTTTCAGGAAACGGATGATGAAGGAACAGCCAAAAGACTACTCCTTTACCTTCCAATTTCCCCTATATACGGATAATATTGACGTTCCAGCTACTGCGTTCTCACGCCGTAGCCTTCACGGGCACGAACTATTGGCGGACTTACACCACTCTTACACAGTTCGATAGTTATGTGTAATTTTGCTTTCTTGTTGTATGTTTTGGCTGTGAGCCGAAAAAGAAATAATAAAAGTTACCGTACCAATTGGGTAAAAGTCTCGAATGCATAAAACCGTTTATTCATGTAATTGTTGGAAGTTCATAATTGGCATTGCCAGTTCAGAGCATCATAATTCATTTTTCATAAAAAACATTTTCAATTTGCAGCGACAAATTTTTTTTTCAATCAATACGTTCATAGTGAAGTCAACCATTCGATTCAAATTAACCGTCACACATATTAACCAAAATGAAATTACTCAAGTTAAATCTCAAAGTGAGATTGAAAATCAATACTGAAAAAATAAGACTAAGATCTGTCAAAACATATCAGTATATATACCTATAATTTGGCCTCAACCTTGCGTGTTAATTTTATTGCGATTAAACAAAATTCGACTTGAAATTATTTGTGTTATCTAAATTAAATTTTTATTAATTTCTTAATTTAAATTGGTAATTTATTTTTAACATTTTTAATTAAATTTATTCAGCCAAAATATATTTTATTTTTATTCATTTAATTCATTAATTTTTACTTTTATATAAATGGTCATTTTACGGTCAAATTTTTTTGTTATTATGTTTTTTTTATGTAAATTTCGTGCGGTTCTTGATGCATTTAGTATTTATTTTATTTTATTTTTATGTTTTTTGATTTTATATTTATTTATGTTCTCTCAAATTTTAGAGTGTTTAGTTTGTGTTGTATATTGTATTTTAAGTTATCTTGGTGCTGGGTTTTCGTGCTGTATTACTGATGCATTCAAACAACTTTCAAGGCTATTTGTGTTCTGGCCCAACAATAGTAATAGCAGTGATAATGGATTAGAATAATACATAGTAACCATGATAATGCTAGTAATAATAATGGGAACATTGTAGTTATAACAGGGATAAGGGTAAGAAGATACTGTGTGAATAATTTAATAACAAAGGGTTTACAGACAGAGAAAAATATTAACACAGACAACAATAAGTAGGACTATGGTAATGGATGTAAGAATAGACGAGATAACAGCATGGATTAATTTTTGATTGAGGTAGGAGAATAATGGGACCTAAAAATCGAAAGTCGAGCATAGGCCTTCTATCGGCAGCTCGTTGGACCCATGGATCGTTCGGTCAATTATAGCATTAGCAATAGCGCTCACTTTTGCGGACGATCTACCCACTCGAACACAGTTCCAACGTTGCTTAGCAACGGGTGCCGAGTGGTAAGCGAAAGATATTTGTATGGGGTTGTCTGGGTAACAACCATATAGTTTCAAAATATTGGTGGGTTACTGGGTACAGTTGTTTGTTTAAATCTTACTGTGGTTACCCAGGTAATACCATATAAATATTTCTTACTACCACTCGGAACCCGTTGCTAGGCAACGTTGGAACCGTGTTCGAGTGGGTAGATCGTCCGCAAACCGTGAGCGTTATTACTAATGCTGTAATTGCTCCGACGACCTCTGTGTTCAACGAGCTGTCGTTAGAAGACTTATGCTCGCTTTAAATTATAGGGTCCCCTGTATGGCGTAGATTTTATCCGTTAGAGTCCGTCGTAATTTAAGAGGAATTTGACAATGATGTTTAAACCCTACACCGGTGGCTACATGTCGAATGGTGTCTTCTAGTGCGTAGGTTGCAGATTTTAGGTTCTTGTCAAATATGTGTAGACCCCATTTTAACTCACAAAGAAGATATAATTTGCAAAAATATACATATTTAATTTACACCATAAACATATTTTATAATTTCGTCAGGTTTTTATTTAATAATCGAGCGGCTCGGCGTTTCGCTCGCTCCTTTCGTCTGGGTCGGTAACTATTCGGTGTTGGTGTAGTTGTTGGTGTTGCTGTTGGGAGTCCTGGTGGGATTGCTATCGCCTCGCGGTAGGCTAATTGAGCGGGAGCAAAGACGAGGGGATAAGTTACAGCTGCCCCTTTTTGACATGCCGACAGCGCAACTTCCAGCCCCTTTATTTGGGTCCATAAGCTCTGGGTCAGTTTCTTTTCTTCTACCCATCCCTGTTGGGCCGCAGTAAGCCTTTGATATAGTGATTTGGCCTTCTTTGGGTCTACCCATGTGGCCTTGGTTTGTTGGACCTCCCGGGCTAGTTGAATAACTGTGATCGTGAAGATTTTTATTGGCCTGCCTTGCGTGGGTCAGTTCCGTTTGCAATATTTGCAAGGGTTCCATTGCTGCAATAATGAGCATTAAATTTTTGTTAACAAATCTAAAATTTAAATATACAGTTAATTTAAACATAATTCGCAAAGTGATATCGTGAAACGAATAAAAATAAAGGAAAAACTTCAACCCAAAAAGTTTTTATTACGTTGACAATCACTAAAAGGTCCATAACCTACAGCTCAGCGAGATCAGGGCTCTTCGAAGAATTTCCTCACCCCTTCTTCCGCTGAGTAGCCCGGGTATATGAAGACGGGCCGTTTCGTGTTGCGTACCGGTCTGGAGCTGGGCAGCGACCTGTCATTCCAGAGATCCGCGATCCTTCCGGCCGCGATGTCGTCTTCTACATTGGCCAGGTAAATCGACCTGCCGTCGATGTTCCTCAAGGCGTGTGAGAAGATAACGGGCATAATCCTGAATCTCTTGGGCCGGATACTGATCTCCATTTTGACCGTTCGGCATACGTGGTTTTTCGTCTATTCCTAACAATTGCTGGATGGTCTGATGAGGCCCTCTGGGTTGGGGCTCTTGTCACCTCTCGCTCGCCAGGCTTGCTGCCAGGCTTTTCGCCACTCATCAGCAACGTGTGGGGACACGAACTAGAAAGGGTCTGATCTTTCTTAAATTTTAATACATAATCAACCAGGTTCTCCTCACAAAATTATCTATCGCATAATGATAATCAAGGCAAAAACTCAACTGGTCAGTCGTGGGGTTCACTACACGGATGGTCTCGTTGTTGCCTATCAGAGTTATCAGCAGAGTACTTCAATTCACGCCGCTCTCCTGATCGAGCTTACTATTTGCGGATTCTGACATCTACTAGACTAGCGTCCTAAATACGTTCTATAATAAATGTACGCAGATGTCATCGTCAACGTAGTCCTCAATAAGGTTCGAGAATATTAACAATAAACGGCCCTTTGGAAATTTTGTTAATTAACATCGCAATTACAAATATTGTTGGTATTTTCCTATTATTTTATTTAACATGATTATCAACTATACTTAACGAGAATTTAACTAACCAGTAACGTGGGAATAAAACTCTATTTTTGAGATAACCCCAAAGCTTAATGAGTATTTCACCTATATTATCGGATATCCATAATATTTTCAAAACGGAAAAATTTATTTTTCAAAATAGAAAAGAAAATATCAACTACATTTCAATTTATTTTCACCTCATCTAAAAATCCTTATTAAAATCTATATATTGAAAATAAGCGGAAGCTTTAATGACTATTTCACCTTTAGTATAAAATATTCAAAGGAAAATGTTATTTTTTTTTAACATGGGGGAAAAAAAGATATGAATTAATTCGTAATTCATATTACTTAAAATCCTTATTATTAAAAATATATGCGTATATGTTACCAACTAATAGACGTGCATACTTAGTGAATTTACTATAGGGCGGATGCACCTAAGGGTCCAACCAGTTCCATTATATGTCAATTTACCCAATCATGGTCTTGGCTTACTACACCTATCTATCTCGGTTGTCATGTAGATAAAAATCCCTCAATCGTTACCAACAATCGTTATCCAAGTTGTTATGCAAAGGTGTCGGACAAACTATTGCAAATTTAATTGAGGACGACCACTTGGGAAGAGTCGAGGGACTGACGAGTTAAGGGTGCATCTATGTTAGCATTTACACGGAGGAATATCCTCATTGTTTATTAATAAATAAATGTTATTGAATTTTGTCTCCCATGATGTTGGGTATTCAAGGAAAATCTATGTTAAAAAGGTTTCCTACATTAAGGGAGACTTTATTTGGTAGATTCTGTAAAGGTAACTAAATTTATATGATAATGGTAATCTAATACTTTAAATTATCAACTATCAAGTTGGATTCATCAGGCCGTTAAGGTTGGGTCGATTTTTATTTCAAATTAATAATCGTGGTGACTTAATTTTTATTTTCTCTGGGACTATACGTATTCTCGTAGTTGACTAATCATGGTCACATTGGGGAATTGCTTTTACGAAACAAGATCTACTACTATATTCCATTTCTCCATTTACTTCGTTCACTGGGATTGCGGTTAATTATCTAATATTCACGATTGATTATAATTCTGCGGGGATTTCATTATAGTTCGATCTTTCCTATGATTTTAGGTTGATTAAATTCGGTCAGGATGTGATTTTAAAGTCCTGTTTTAATTTATGTTTATTCTACAGTTGGTTTCTACTAAGTTATCTTTATTACTTACTATTGGAGTTTGGCTTACAGATATTCTATGGATTGATTTTACAGAAGTCCTTTACGACATGAAGTTAGAAAAACATAACAATGATTTCGTATTTTTAATTCTCCCGTCACCTTCCCCTTTGATTGATCCTAGGCGCGTTTTTGTTTATATTATAGTTAATGAGTGCCCACTGGATTACTCGTGTAATGATTTTGAGCCGTATGTAAAATAATTTAGGTCGAATTTAAAGAAAACGAGAGACGAGGAAGTAGCCAAAACACCGCTTCCTTATCTCTCCTTTCTCCTAAACGGGATAATATTGACGTTCCAGCTCCTGCGTTCCGCACGCCGGACCTTCACGGGCACGAATCATTGGCGATATTCCACGCACTTACACGAGTTCGAATAATATATTGATTTTACTATCTTGTGATGTGTCTTTGGCTGTGGGCCTGAAAAATTTCGACAATAATAAAAACAATTTATGTATTAAGAATAATTTATTAAAATAATAATAAAAATTTATCGATCTAAGCATCCATAAAATATCATAAAAACATCACCCTCCACACGCCGACACCCAAGCAGAGCTCTATCGAGGTTGCGAGGATGCGACGTGGAGAGAACTTCAAAATAAAACCCTCACTTACATAGATTTTTCAAGAAAAACTGATTTAGTGATTTTCAAAAACGATTAAAATTATGTGAAAATGAATCGGTATATATACCTATTTTTGGCTCTAACCTTGCGTGTTCTTTTTGATTTAGTAAAACAAAATTCGACCTTGGAATTTTCTAGTGTATTCTAATCTTAATTTTTATTATTTTGCAATTTTATTTGATAATTTTTCTTTTAAAAATTTTTATTGAATTATTTCTAATTCAAATTCTTTGAATTTTATTTCATTTTCATGAAATTTCACATTTTTTGTTAAATTATCAAATTTCGGTCGAATTTGTTAGGTTTTCGTGTTATGTTTATATTTATATCGTGCGTATCTTTTTGCTTTTTTGTTATTATTTTAATTTATTTTATGTTTATTATTTTATATGTAATTGTCTTCTTTCTCATATTTTGGTAGGGTTAATTTGTGTTTTAATAGTGTTGGGCCAGAACACAAACGGCCTTGTAAATGTTTAAATGAATCGGTAACACACATGCAAATATAACATGCAGATTTAAATTCAAACCTATTAAAACACCAATTAAACCCTATCAAATATAAGAAAGAAGACAATTACATATAAAATAATAAACATGAAAATAAATTAAAATAATAAAAAAAAGGCAACAAGATCCGCACGATATAAATATAAACATAACACGAAAACCTAACAAATTTGACCGAAATTTGATAATTTAACAAAAAATTTGAAATTTTGATCACGAATCCAACAATTTCCAGAAATAGGAAAAATCATAATAATCACAATTTTATCGTAATATGGGATGATTAGATAAGTTAGGACTCCATCCATATTCATAAACCCAGCAAACTCCCACCTCTGACGAGTATCCAAACCAGTTCATTGAATCCATTCCCTTCGTTGGTTAAACCTAACGTCTTATCTAACTAAAATAAATCAAAAAACACATACGCCCAAACTCTTACTAGTACTGGAAAAATAACAGTTTCCCGGATAGAATGAAATAAAAGAATTTTTTTTATTTAGTGTCGATACTAAATTAATTCACAACAACAACTGGCAAATCGTTTATTGATAGATAAAATCCATACATAACAGAGTAGTCTCGACATGGATCCCTTCTAGCCATCCTATGTGCGATACGATTGAATCTGAACGGATAAAAATTTTGAAATAAGAAATAGCTAATCGTCCATTAATACTTATAACTACAACGTGCCCACCTGCTTAACCCATAGACCCAACCAAGCGAACGTGAATCTATAAATCAATAAAATGACTGTTGCGTATCGATTCAAATACCTTCCTTATACCAAAATCGGACACATAATGATAAATTACTGAAGGGATAAAGAATAAAAAATTCGTAGAATACCATTTTAAATTAATATCTACGGCAGTAACAATCCAGTTAAATCGAATTACATACGAACCTGCAATTATAGTAAAATTAATGGAATAGAATCAAAAGGACAAACCCGATGACGTGCTAGTATATCTGTCTGCACGGATCGATAATCTCTCATACTTGATAATTATATGAGGATTAATAGATAGTGATATTTATTCTTCGTGCACCAACCACCGTACAGGACACGATATGCACACATCATTCAGTGGATACGTGCACACACTGTGCAGAAAACTCCTTTGATAATGTCAGTCGGCATGAAATCACCAACACACATTTCAATATAACATCTACTGACGATAGGAGATCATTCATTTGCCAAAAATAAAATTTTAAAACCATGATTGTGTTGGGCCAGAACACAAACGGCCTTGTGAATGTTTAAATGAATCGGTAACACACACGCAAATATAACATGCAATTTAAATTCAAAACCTATTAAAACATCAATTAAACCCTATCAAATATGAGAAAGAAGATAATTACATTTAAAATAATAAACACAAAAATAAAGATTAAAATAATAACAAAAAAGCAAGAGATCCGCACGATATAAATATAAACATAACACGAAAACCCAACAAATTCGACCGAAATTTGATAATTTAACAAAAATGGAAAATTTCATGAAAATGAAATTAAAATCAAAGAATTTGAATTAGAAATAATTCAATAAAAATTTCAAATAAAAAATTATCAAAGTAAATTAAAAAATAATAAAAATTAAGATTAGAATACACTAGAAAATTCCAAGGTCGAATTTTGTTTTACTAAATCAAAAAGAACACGCAAGGTTAGGGCCAAAAAATAGGTATATATACCGATTCATTTTTACACAATTTTAATCGTTTTATATCGTTTTACTAACAAAACAGTTTCTTAAAAGTCTATTTTACTAGGTGAGTGAGAGTTTTATTTGGAAACTCTCTCCACGTCGCGTCCTCACAATCTCGGTAGAGCTCTGCTGGGATGTCGGCGTGGGGAGAGTGGTATTTTGTATGATTTTCGTTATGGACAAGTAATTGTTATATTGTTTTTAATATTAATAAAGTATTTATAATGCATAAAATCATTTTGTTTTCATTAATTATTCGTTAATTGTCGAAATTTTTCCGGCCCACAGCCAAAACACATCACAAGTCAGTAAAATCAGAAATGTTATTCAGATTCGTGTAAGTGCGTGGAATATCGCCGATGATCTGTGCCCGTGAAGACCCGGCGTGCGGAACGCAGGGATCGGAACGTCAATATTATCCCATATAAAAGAAAGGAGAAATAAGGAAGTGGTCTTTTGGTTACTTCCTCGATTCTCGATTTCTTTAAAATCGACCTAAATTATTCTACACACGACTCAAAATCACCACACCGAGTAGTCCAGTGGGCACTTATTAATTATAATATGAACACAACGCGCCTAAGGTCAACTAAGGGAAAGGTGACGGGTAATCGAAAATGGAATCGTTGTTATAAACTAAAACTTAATTTTAAATGTGAATTAATAATTATGAATTTCAATATATTAAAATGGATTTAGAGCGGCCCTAAATTATTACGCGACAACCATAATCTTATGGTAATTAGATCCTACTAAATTGAATTGCGATAGATCCTGAAGACCCGTAATTGTCCAGAATTCGATAAGTGTACTTTTAGGAAACTGAAGTAAAAGAAAATTATTTGATGCCTTACGCTTATATCAATACAATAATAATTTACGAACAATCCATAGATTTATAATGCCGCTTGAGTCGTTCAAATCATTTGAGGTAACCAAGATTTCTATAGCCCTTATAAACTCTTAACGACCCCGCAGGGAGCAATGTTAATATATAGATAATCGTAAGCAGACAATTAATTAAACCAGCGAATACCCTAGTAACATTGAATTAGTATCAGTCAAAGGCAGAATAGCTTGGCATGAGAATTTAGGGAGAAAAAAATCCAGACTCAAAGTTCCTTAATCAACTTACCGAATTCCGAACCCAACACAACTTTCATTCCCACTGACAGACTGATATATTGGAATTAATTATAAACTTACTAAATAGAAAACATTTTTTCCCATAATTTAAATAAGTATAAGGAAAAGAAAGACCCATATAAAATTACCAAAATCGTAACATACAAACTATCAAAATACCCAAAATAAAACATGAAGAAAAATTAAAATTGTAAACCCAAAGAAATTAAACATCAAAAATAAAATTGTAAATCCAAAAATAAAAATACCAAAAAATCAAATTGTAAACCCAGAGATCTGGAGAGTCATAAAAACTTAATTTTCAGTTCCCTCAAATGAATAGCAATCCATACGTCCCGAAGATGACAAGACCTCAACCCTGCCCACTTTTGTTCTAGACTCACGACTCACCTAAACTGTAATGATTAATTCGAAAAATCCAATCTCGGAATCATAATAACACCAGATAATAGTAACCACCTGAATTAAAAATAAATTAACCTACTAACACCAATCTCAAAGAGACTAACCAACCACCCTATTAACATATAATCGCTCATGGATATAGAAAAATTGGGGGTGGGATTTCCAATATAGTCTTCCGTCTAATCGATGCCCACTACGAGTCTAATCTGAAAGAGAAATTCTAAAAATGACCCAAAACTTTTCAACAATACCCATAATATGTTTCTACCAAAATAAGTAACTGACTTCAGTTGAGCGGGTGTGAATCTAAAAATGAATAAAAGAAAATTAAATTGGAGACAATACAGATATAAACCCATTAATGATTAAGCCATGAACTATTAACTTAACGAATCAATAAATTAAGTATAACTAAAATAAACAAACCTGATTAGTAACCACTCGATCGCACCACTATCAATATTAGACTTTGGCACACCAGGTAGATCTCCAAATAAGCTGGCACACCCCATAGCGATTTCATTTCTTGCTGGACAAATTCATGATTAAGAGATTAAGAAAAATCAATTACTTGCACGCCATCATGGTATTGAAAATTCTCATAGAAGTGGCAGATATCGCACACATCTTCAGGCAAAGTGTGATTACACTGGTAGACAAGCACGGGACACACCCACCCACAGTGGTTTGAATATAAACATACCGATCAGCATTCTTGGAATAATGTATTAAATATGATTCCACCTCAAGTTTTACATAATGGGAATCCCTCACCCAGAACATCTAGCGAGGGAATGGTACTGGATCCCGATTCACAGATTGCAGGTAAAATAATTCATACGATTTTTTTTGGATATTAGTAACTTCGCAGATTTATAATCAATTATTATCAATTTAATTATTCATAAGTCAATACATGGTTACATTTTGAAAATGTATGAGCATTTACATTTAGCTTTAATTGCAAATTTCTAATTAAACCTTTTGAGTTTTTATTAACCCTTTGAAGAATGTGGCAAATAGTTATGCCACCGAAATTTAAATCCTTTTCATCGTTAATTAACACGTTTTCCTAAACGTTAGGCAGAATTATGATTGACCACCCATGGTAGACTAAAATATTTTTCTCAACTCTACAAACTGAATCAAATTATGTGTTTCTTAAAATTAAAAAATATAATGCCTTATAAAGAGCTATGTCAAATGTAAAAAGTAGGAGTTATAACAGCGTGAGGTTCATTTCACCAACATTAATCGGTGCGATGGGATTTCGGATGATCAATCCAACAAGTTACTTTTCTTGACCAAAATTATAATTATAATTATAATTAAAATTACGCACTGACAATAATGTAAAAGGGGAAAAAAACTTTGTTATTACAAAAGTCTAAATAATTCGGGCACAAAACAAAATAGTGATTAGAGATGGAAATCCAGTAACCTGGTTGTTTTTCTTTTCTTTTTTCGCACCTTCGGTATCCGAAATGGAGTGAATGAACCAGTGATATCGAAATAAAATCAAACCCAGTATCTTGTGCCTCGTGAGCCCGAATAACTGATAAGAGATTATTATTTTGCAAAGATCACCACAAGCAGCATAACTAGAAAAAATTATCCTTGCAATTCCTATTAAATAAATATCAGAAATATTGTATGAAGTATGCTTTATTAAACTTTATCAAACTAGGTTCAAACTTTGAAATTCAACAATAAAGAATCGCAATATAAAAATAGATAAATCCACTGAGTCAGTTAAACAAGGGTTATCTATATACATGTGTTAGTAGTGGGATACCGGCCCTCTAGCTCAGAGGCCATCTAGCTCACAAACCCCCCCCCGGGAAAAATTTTGTTTTTCTAAGTTTAAAAGTACAAATTTCTTTATAACAAAGACAATGACTCATTCAAGGTCATTTAAACAAAGACCATGACTCATTCAAGGTCATCGGATGAGTCATCAAATTTTTTCAAGGTCATTCAAAAGTAGGTCAGGGTCATTCAAAATTTCTCAAGGTCATAACATTTTTTAATTTTAATTTACTACTTATAAAAATAAGTAGTATATATTTTGTAAATTTATTTTATTATTAATATTATTATTATTAATATTATTATTATTAACATTCTTACTATAGAATGAAAACCAAGACATATACAACAAATTTATTATAAAGAGATAATTCTACTATAGTAGCATTGTCGAAGAGCTTTATTCAAAGCCCATTCCACATACTTCCGATATCTGGCCGCGCAGCAATGACATCCATCACCACAGGGGTATTGAGGTTCCATATCTTTTGACAAATTGTTTTGTTCGATATCCCATAGGAACTCATCGATTACAGTAAATATCCATATTGATGTATGATTGAATATCATGTCTGGAATTATTGATGCTGGCTTATCCATGATTTCATGTATTTCTGGATAATAGAATTCTAGACGTTCTTTAATAACTTTAAAATAATCATCTAAAATACAAGTAATAATAATAATAATAGTAACAATAAATTACCATAATGTTTAATTTCATTCATAGCTTGAACTGTGCTTGGTACATCCATTTTAATGATAAAATTGAAATAACAAATACTTTTATACTAATTTAGACACACACACATACAAATCTTTAGCTATAAACAATAAATATTAATTTATATAGATTTGAAAATGATTAAAGAAATTTTAATAATATTATTAGTTTTTAATATGGTCAACTCAATTGTTGTAACCGTTCAAGGTAAAAATTCAACAAGATGTGTATGTCCTGATACAGCAGTATTGATGGATATTTTGTATATGATAAATAGGCCTAGATATTTGAAAACTCCAGTCAAAAAATTATCTGAAAGAATGAGTAAGTTAGAATTCCGATTTGAACATACATATGAGACTTTAAAAAGAGCTAAAAACGAATTATATTGGTGGGTTTCTGGGTGTTGATATTTTGAAACTATATGGTTGTTACCCAGACAACCCCATACAAATATTCTTTCGCTTACCACTCGGCACCCGTTGCTAAGCAACGTTGGAACTGTGTTCGAGTGTGTGGATCGTCCGCAAAAAGTGAGCGCTATTGCTAATGCTATAATTGACCGAACGATCCATGGGTCCAACGAGCTGCCGATAGAAGGCCTGTGCTCGATTTCGATTTTTAGGTCCCATTATTCTCCTATCTCTTTCAAATGTTAACCTATACTCTCATATCATCTATCTTTATGTACATTCACTTGGTCCTTCTTATTATTGTCCGTGTTGATGATTTTTTATGGTCTGTAAACCCTTGGTTATGTTAAGTAAACACAGTACATCTCTTACCCTTATCCCTATTATAACTACAATGTTCCCTTTTATTATTACTAGCATCATCATTGTTACTATTATATATATTACCTTTCTTAATTGTTACTACTATTACCTTTATTATTATTTTTATTACTAGAACTACCATTATATTTATTGTTATTACTACTATGATTATTACTACTATTATTATTATCATAATTATTATCATCATTACTACAAATACCATGATTATTATTATTATTATCATTATTATTATTATTATTATTATTATTATTATTATTATTATTATTATTATTATTATTATTATTTATTATTATTATTATGATAATTATAATTATTATTATTATAATTATTATTATTATAATCACCATTACCCTTATCATTATCGTTATTATTATTAAGATTTTGTAGGGATCCGTCCTAATTCCTCGGCGTTAAAATTTTTTTATTGATATACAACATTAGCCGTAGTCCATCTGTATTTTTCGGTTTTCAATAAAAAAGTTTTGTAAATTCGAAAATTTTAGCAGTGTTCCGCCCTTATTTTACGGTTCATCTCTATTCTACAGTTTTCGACAAAGTATTTTCATTGACTCGGAAAATTTGAGCAGCGTTCCACCCTTATTTTACGCGTTCCATTTTTACGTTACTATTTTTGTTAAGTATTTGAATTAATTCGGAAAATTTGAGCAGCGTCCCATCCATATTTTCCGCCTCAACTCAAATTAATTTATTTAATTCTTATTTAAAAACATTATTTTTCATGATTTTGGTCGTTCGGATTAATCTTTTTCCGATGGCTATTCATTTTAACTGTTGCAACGATTTCGCAATTTTCCCCACTACCCGTTCCCTCTCTTTGTTCTTAAGATCTATGTATGTTCATATTATATTTAATGAGTGCCCACTGGACTACTCGGTGTTAGATATTTTGAGCCGATTGTTGTTAAAATTCATGTCAATTTTTTAGGAAATGGATGATGAAGGAGCAGCCAATAAACTACTCATTTACCCTCCAATTTCCCCTATGTACGGATAATATTGACGTTCCAGCTCCTGCGTTCCGCACGATGGAGTCTTCATGGGCACGAACTATTGGCGATTTTACACGCACTTACACAGTTCGATAGTGTGTTTTATTTTTCTATCTTGCGTTATGTTTTTCGCTGTGGGCCACCAAAAATAAAATAATAGAAAAAATAAATTACCACATGAATTAGGCAAAAGTCTCGACGCATAAACTGTATATTTGGCATTCATGTAAACAAATTTTAAATCGGTCATCGATGTACATAAACCAAAATAACATAACTGTAGATTAACAATCTGAAAATATTGCTGCAAAACATAACTGTAGATTAATAACCTAAAAATATTGCTGCAAAGCATAACTGTAGATTAATAACCTGAAAATGTTGTTACAAAACATAATTGTAGATTAATAACCTGAAAATATTGCTACAAAACATAACTGTAGATTAATTACCTGAAAATATTGCTACAAAACATAACTGTAGATTAATAACCTGAAAATATTGCTGAAAATATTGCTGCACAATAGTTGAAAAGCACACAGTAAAACAAGATAAAAAAGTGTGCAACTTAATTTTGGTTGAAATCAATACTGCAAAGTAGTAGTTGAAAATTTGTGAAAACACATCAGTATTTATACCTATAATTTGGCCTTAACCTTGCGTGTTAGTTTTATTGCGATTAAACAAAATTCGACTTTGAAATTATTTGTGTTATCTAAATTAAATTTTTATTTATATCTTAATTTAAATTGGTAATTTATTTTTAACATTTTTAAATAAATTTATTCAGCTAAAAATATTTTATTTTTATTCATTTAATTCATTAATTTTTACTTTTATATAAATGATCATTTTACGGTCAAATTTTCTTGTTATTATGTTATTTTTTATGTAAATTTCGTGCGGTTCTTGATGCATTTTGTATTTATTTTATTTTACTTTTATGTTTTTGATTTTATATTTATTTATATTCTCTCAGATTTTAAAGTGTTTAGTTGGTGTTGTATATTGTATTTTAAGTTATCTTGGTGCTGGGTTTTCGTGCTGTATTACTGATGCATTTAAACAATTCTCAAGGCTATTTGTGTGCTGGCCCAACAATTCTCTCAGATTTTAGAGTGTTTAGTTGATGTTGTATGTTGTATTTTAAGTTTTCTTGATGCTGGGTTTTCGTGGTGTATTACTGATACATTTAAACAATTTTCAAGGCCGTTTGTGTTCTGACCCAACAAAATGAAATAAAAATTTGTTCAAATCAAGCAATCTATTCTATTTAATATTTTACACTATAAAAATTACATTAGATTTCAAAAATTTTCTTTTTACATAAAAAATTATTAAAAGATTTAATTTTATCCAAATTTTTATTATATTTACAAATTATTAAAATAATAAAAGTATATTTTAAAATTACATAACATTAAAATTAAATTTGTTTAAATTTCATTTTAATTTCAAAAAGTCTGTAATAATAAATAAGCGTGTAAAATTTTAATATAGTTGTAGATACAAAAAATGGAAGAGGATAAAGAATACGATTTAACTAAAGAAGAAGAAGAATATTATGATAGCTTGACATATCCCATCAAGGCATCATTTGCTACTGTTATCAGTAAGCCCATGGCTCCAGAAAAATTAGGTAAAAAAACTAATGAAGCTACTGACAAGTGGTAGCAAGAACAAAAAATTAATATTAGGTGTCAAATCTGTCCCAAAAGCTATTCGCAAAAAGAGGAAGGGAATTGTTATTATAGCTGGCGATGTAACTCCTATTGACGTCGTAATTCATATTCCAAAATTATGTGAAACTGCAAATGTTCCATATTGTTTTTTACCATGCAGAAGAGATGTTGGTATAGCATGTGGATCTAAAAAGTCAATTGCTATTGTAATGATTGAATGTGATGATGCATATGCTTCCAAATTCAATAAACTTAGCAAGAAAGTTCTTAACCTACCGCAACCTTTTATGTAAATAAATATTTCATTCGATTTTTTGAATTATTATTTAAAAATCAATTATTTTAAATTTTTAAATGCTTAGTTATATTTGATTTTTCTAAATGTCTAATTTAACATCCAATGTTAACAATTACGTGCCTTCGGTTTTCGATTCTAATGCACAAGGAATTATTCCATCTATATTTAATGACATAAATAATAGTGCATGTCGAAAGAGAAGTCGATCTAAAAGACGTCATCATCGTAAACGGAGGAGAGCAAGTAGAAGCAAATCTAGAAAAAGAAACGAAGGAGAGCTAGAAGGAGAAGACGGTCAAGAAGAAAAAGTAGGTCAAAAGTTAAAAGTAGATCAAGAAGTGGATCTAGGAAAAGAAGACGAATGACTGGATCTAGATGTCGAGTCAAGACTCGAAAAAGAAATCTCGTGTGTCTACTAGTAAATGTAGCAAACGTAAAGGTTGTGTATGGAGGGAAAGTCATTATCCTAAGTTTAAACAGCCTGCTGTTGTAAACAAAGATTAAAATATAAAATATCACCGTTTTCTCTATGGGTACAAAAAATATGAAAAGCTTAAAAGGAAAGGTGACGCTTCTCAAATTATGAGAGCTTTGGCTAAAAGTTGGAAATGTTTAAGTCCAATGGATAAAGCTAAATTTTACCAGAAAGCAGCTGGTTCTAAAAAGCAAAAATGCGACTAATACGTTACAGTATATTTTATTTAATTAAAATACATTTTTTTCAAATATTTTAAAAATAATTTCATGATGATCATGTTCGTTTCAATCCGATATACCCTGGTGCTAGATATGGTAGATCTTATGAATAAAATCATTTCACTTTCTATCAATGCACACAGGATTTATCCGGCTAGATGTTATGCGAATTATCAAGATAAAAATTACCATTTCCAAACTACTTATAAAAAAGCATAATATGTGATAAACTGAATTTATAGTTGCTTATTATTAGCTTGGCTTTTTAACAATGATATTAGAAATTTCCCAAATGCTCTATAGAATTTTCCTTCTTTTCTTGCAACACCCAGAATTTTTTCTTTTCCAAATTTTATTGTCATCGTAGAATCTGCAGCGAATGAGTAGTAATCTGATGTGTTGTTATGTGTAACTACAGCATGTATGCATAGGCATACACACAGAGAGAAAATCTAACTTGTCTCAGAAATAGGTAGGAAATATATCGATATTTTTGTAGAAGGCAATCGTTTCATTTTGAGATGTGATGAATGACTTAGTGTTTCGTCATTAGAGCACAGAATAAACCTAAAATGTAACTGGATTAAAAATTTCAATGGCTGATTTGTCAGGAAATAAGGTTATTATGCATTACCTGAATAGTGATATTGATTGAGGAATTTCACTTTTACTAAGATGTTGACTGCCATACTAATGTTGAAGATACAAGAGCAAGTATTGTGATTAAACAACAATTTTTCACTCTGGACACAAGTTAGTGTGTAATTACAGTTTGCATTATACATTATGCTAATGATCAACAGCCAGTCATTTGTTGAATTGTGAAGTTTGTAAAGTTTAAAAACGATTATCTAATGATTTCAAAATTAATTTCTATTAATAGTAGAATAATTTTAGTTTATGAAATATTTAAAATTTATAATTTTATGCCACTATTTAATATCTTTTACGGCGATAGACGAGAATTTTAAGATTCATGATTATATTTCATAAAGACAATAATCATTTGTTTTCTTTTAAAAATAATATTTCTAATAATTATTTACTTAAAATCTTATTTGGCTCAATCAAATAAGACATCAAGACATCAAGTTTTTGTTAAAAAATTTATTGGTTAAATTTAAAATCATTATTTACAAATAATATTCAATTATACAATAAAAATCACTTCAAACATCCTAAAAACTTTTACTATTTCCTCGGTTTTTACGAGACTTAGATTTTGTTGTAGTCAGTTGAAATCAAATGTGATAAGCCGTTATTTTAAACTCTTCAGGATAAAAAAATTTTTCAAGTGAAAAATCAAATTTAAATATTGAACTATAGTCTAAAATGAAAATCAACTAAATTTTAAAAAAAATTTAGCAAATTGCCGATTTTTTTGTCCTTTTGCTATTGGATATCTTCTCCAAATAGTTGATAAAAAGCGAAGATATTTTAGTGTTAAATTCAATATATTAAATAGTTTTTATAAAATATTTTATGCCAAAAACATTTTTTTATTTTAATAAATGAAAATTCGTAATTTTTAATTTGGTGCTCTGTTCCAATTTTCATCTGAAACAAATTTTACACTTGAGCCGTTGTTGCTTAGCAGCAGTGGAGTCCCAGGATAAAAAGTTGAATTTTGAACACAGTAGTGGAACATAATCAGTGATGTGTAAGAGAACAAAAAACTTGAAAAGAACTCACAAAAAGATAGAAATAATACATTAGAAAAAAATATATTAAACAATTGGAAGAAGCATTATATATAGGGTTTCCAGATTGAAATTTTGCAAAAAGAAAACATTCATAGTAAAAATAGAGGACACATATTTTTGCAAAAAACAATACAAATACAGGTCTTCTATAAAACTAAAACTGTTAATTAAATGGGATTTATTACTTTTGGGGTTATGGAATTTTTGCAAAACTTTAATAAATGGAAAAATAAAAATAATGGTGGGTTTCTGGGTGTTGATATTTTGAAACTATATGGTCGTTACCCAGACAACCCCATACAAATATTCTTTCGCTTACCACTCGGCACCCGTTGCTAAGCAACGTTTGAACTGTGTTCGAGTAGGTCGATCTTCCGCAAAAAGTGAGCGCTATTGCTAATAGAAAGCCTGTGCTCGATTTCGATTTTTTAGGTCCCCTTGTTCTCCTTTCTCCTTCAAATGTTAATCTATACCGCTATATCATCCATCATTATGTCTATTCCCATAGTCTTTCTTATCGTTGTCCGCGTTGATGATTTTCTATGGCCTGTAAACCCTTTATTATGTTAAATATCCATACAGTATCTCTCTTACCCTTATCCCTATTATAACTACTATGTTCCATAATATTATTGCTAGCATTATCCTTTATTAATTGTTACTACTATTACATTTGTTATTATTCTTATTACTATATAATTACCATTACATTTATTATATTACTACCGTTCTTATTATTACTATTATCATTATTATTATTATTATTATTATTATTATTATTATTATTATTATTATTATTATTATTATTATTATTATTATTATTATTATTATTATTATTATTATTATTATTATTATTATCATTATGTTTATGTAGGAATCCGTCCTTATTTCTCACTTTTATAAAAATATTTTTCTTATATAAAGATTTAGCCGTAATCCATCATTATTTTACAGTTTAAGCAAAGTATTTTTGCTAGTTCGAAAAATTTTAGCAGCGTTCCACTCTTATTTTTCGATTTTATCGGATTATCATACCAACAATTGAGCCACGCTCCACTTTTTCCTTAAAATATTCGCTGAAGTATTTTAATTGATTCGGAAAATTTGAGCAGCGATCCGCCCTTATTTTTGTGGTTTCAAGGGAATATTATACTAACAATCGAACAACATTTCACTTTTACTTTACTATTTTCTATAAGCATTTTAACTAATTTGGAAAATTTGAACAGCGTTCCGCCCTCATTTTACAGTTTTACGATAACTATTTTAACTATTTCCGAAAATTTGCGCAGCGTTCTGTCCACATTTTTCGTCTCCATTCAACATAATTTATTTAATTCTTAAATATTATTTAAAACATTATTTTTTCCTGATTTTAGTCGTTCGGATTAATCTTTTTCCGATGGCTATTCATTTTAACTGTTGCAACGATTTCGCTATTTTCCCCGCTACCCTTTACCTCTCTTTGTCCTTATGATCTATTTATGTTCATATTATATTTAATGAGTGCCCGCTGGACTACTCAGTGTTAGAGATTTTGAGCCGGTTGTTGTTAAAGATTTTTGGTCTATTTTTCAGGAAACGGATGATGAAGGAGCAGCCAAAAGACTACTCCTTTACCTTTCAATTTCCCCTATATACGGATAATATTGAAATTCCAGCTACTGCGTTCTCACGCCGTAGCCTTCACGGGCACGAACTATTGGCGGACTTACACCGCACTTACACAGTTCGATAGTGTGTTTTATTTTACTGTCTTGCGATATGTTTTGTCTGTGGGCTGAAAAATAAATAATAAATAAGTTTTACCATATCAGTCGAGTAAAAGTTTCAATGCACAAAATTGTTGGCTTTAAAATATTTATTTGGCATACATCGTCCATAAATTCATCCGGCAAATTGGCATAAAATCATCTTGATCACAATTCATGTCATTAATTCATAACACTTCGTAAATTCGCATAGGAGCAATCATATAAATAAATTGGCATAAAATCATCTTGTCATTAATTCATAACACTTCGTAAATTCGCATAGTAGCAATCATATATATCAATACCCGTGTACTATCTGAGAGTTAACGTATTCAGTCAAAACACTTATCAGTATTAATTGACTGAATGCACGGCTCTCAGCTAGTTATGCACACTAACTCGATGTATACTAAAAAATTTTCTCTGAAAAATAAGACTGAAAATTTGTCAAAACACATCAGTATATATACCTATAATTTGACCTTTACCTTGCGTGTTAATTTTATTGCGATTAAACAAAATTCGAACTTGAAATTATTTGTGTTATCTAAATTAAATTTTTATTAATTTCTTAATTTAAATTGGTAATTTATTTTTAACATTTTTTAATTAAATTTATTCAGCTAAAAATATTTTATTTTTATTCATTTAATTCGTTAATTTTTACTTTTATATAAATGGTCATTTTACGGTCGAATTTTCTTGTTATTATGTTATTTTTTATGTAAATTTCGTGCGGTTCTTGATGCATTTTGTATTTATTTTATTTTAGTTTTATGTTTTTGATTTTTATATTTATTTATATTTTCTCAGATTTTAAAGTGTTTAGTTGGTGTTGTATATTGTATTTTAAGTTATCTTGGTGCTGGGTTTTCGTGCTGTATTACTGATGCATTTAAACAACTTTCAAGGCTATTTGTGTGCTGGCCCAACAATAATCAAAAAATCAAAATCAATATTTTCCGTGAAATGTGTATGTGCCGATCCCAATTGACGAGATGAGTACGAAAATAATAATATTAAATTAATTTGGAACCCCTAGATAAAGTTTTTAAGAAAATATTGTTGGGCCAGAACGTAAACGGCCTTGGAAAATGTTTAAATGGATCAGAAACACACACGCAAAAATAACACGCAATTTAAATAAACCCACTGAAACATCAAGTAAACCCGATAAAATCTGAGAAAATAAAAGAATTAAATATAAAATAATAAACATAAAAATAAATTAAAATATTAACAAAATGCACCACGATTCGCACGATATCTATACAAATATAACAAGAAAACACAACAAATTCGACGAAATCGAAAAAATCAATTAAAGTTCATTAAAGTGAAATTTAAATCGAAAAATTGAATTAGTAATAATTCAATAAAAATTATAAATAAAAAATCATAAAAATAAATCGAAAAATAATAAAAATAAATAATAGAATTTGCTAGAAAATAACAAGGTCGAATTTTGTTTTACTACATCAAATTTCACACGTCACACAAATAGGTATATATACTGATCCATTTTCACATTTAACTTAACCATTTTGAAAATTAACCATTTTTTCAAACCAAGTTTGAACTTTAACCATTTTGAAAATTGTGAATTGTTTTTAAAACTATTTGTAAACCATTTTTCAGACCAGTTTAGAACCATTTCGAGAATTTGTTTTATTATTCTAGGTGAGAAATATTTATGTTGGAGCCATCTTTCCACACCACGTTCATAGCATCTCTGTAGAGCTCTGCTTGACGGCGGTGTGGGGAGAGAGGCATTTATGTTTTCTATTATGACATTTTATGGTTTGTATGAAAATTTGGAATGGTCATGAAGGGTAATTTCTGTTATTTTGTCCTAATTAATAAATATTATTAATATATTTAAATTATTCTACATATATCTAACTTATTTTATATGCTTTTATAAATTTTAATGTCGAAATTTTTCCGGCCCACAGCCGACACATAACGCAAGAAATTAAAATCTACATAGTACAGAGGCATGTAAGTGCGTGGAAAACCGCCAATGATATGTACCCGTGAAGACTCAGCGTGCGCAACGCAGCGGTCGTAACGTCAATATTATCCCTATAGCTGAAGCGAGAAATAAGGAAGAAGTCTCTGGCTGCTTCCTCGTTTCTCAATTCTGTAAAATCGACCTAAAATTATATTACATACGGCTTAAAATCATCACACCGAGTAGTCCAGTGGGCACTCAGTAAATATAATATGAACACAATATGCGTCTAAGGCCTATTAAAGGGAAAGGGTACTTGGGTTAAATTAACTGAAATCGTTGTTATAATTATTTTGATTAACATTTGGAAATAAATAAAATTTATTGGGAATCATTGAATTCGATTAAATTGAAATTATTGATAAAAATTAAAAATAACCATTAATTGTAAAAGTAAAGTGTTTTATTTGGATTAACATTTTGAAATAAATAAAATTTATTGGGAATCATTGAATTCGATTAAATCGAAATTATTAAAAATAACCATTAATTGTAAAAGTAAAGTGTTTTATTTTGATTAACATTTTGAAATAAATAAAATACATTGGGAATCATCGAATTCGATTAAATGGGAATTATTGTTAAAAATTAAAGCAACCATTGATTGTAGAAGTAAAGTGTTTTATGGCTAAAAATCCAAGTAAATGTTGGGTAAAGATAATTTAAATGCTCGTAAATTATTGATTAGGGTATTAGCAAATAATTTCGTCAATTAAATTATTATAATTCATTTCAATAAAAGTAATCTGATCTTGGAGTAAGAACGAGTAATGTATTGATCTAAACCAAAATCAACCCCGATAAAAATGAAAGCAACTAAGAATCGAATTCATTGATTTCAAATAAAGAAACGTATCAATTAAAGGTGAAACGATTTTCGAATAACAGTATGAAATCCCTTAATTAAATTGTTGATTAAAGATCCAAATTTTCATTGATTAAAGCAAAGGAAAAAGTATTAAAACAAAGTAATCGTTTAGTTAAATGTTGAAAACTATTGATAAAAATAAAATAATCTGTTGATTAACAATCCAAAACTTCATCGATTAAATAAAGGGAGAAACGTTAGGAATTAAAGCTTGATTATAACGAAATCGTTTAGTTAATTGCTAAAATTATTCATTGATAAAAGGAAAAATTACGAATTAAAAATAAAGCACTCGTTTAGTTAAATGTCGAAA
Source organism: Schmidtea mediterranea (assembly GCA_022537955.1). Lineage (NCBI taxonomy): Eukaryota > Metazoa > Platyhelminthes > Tricladida > Dugesiidae > Schmidtea > Schmidtea mediterranea. Next base: position 218,456,152 of record CM039679.1, on the reverse strand, counting down.
ACGATCGATAATAATAAAATAATTCGTTGATTAATAGTACAAACTCATTGCGTAATAAACGGAGCTTTTCCTTTGATTTAATTAGATGGATTAAAATATATAAATTCCTCACTTAAAAACTTCGCAATTCAGAAGAAAATGGGGTATAAAATATTATTCACTGACCAAAATAAAAATAAAATCTGATTAAAATAAAGAAATCGTGATTAAAAAGAACCAAAATGAATGAATCAACAAATGAATACCAATCCGTTATTGAATAAAATTGACAAAAACCCAAATTAACACTATGATTGAAAGCCAGGGAAAAAATTGAAAATTAGAAACGCGAACCGGTTAATAATATTAAATTCGACTTGATGATAGCCATTCAGTTTAGAAAGATTTTCTCGATATCTGACGAATATCCTGACGCCAAACGAATAACTATAAAGTTAATAGATACACCAACAAAATCACAAGAAATTGACTTACGACGCGCGTAAAATCCGATATAGTCCAACTTAGACGAATAAATATATCAAATGATGAATATCGAAGTGATGCTTGATAAGGAGTCCCATCATTAGAAAGTCTACGCGCACTCCACAACCGGAAATTGCACTAAGTCGATAATAGAAGTAACCGATCGATAACTAAATTAACTTGAGAGAATCAACCGGAAACCGGAAACCTACCTTGAACGAATCTAACATCCGCTTGATCGAAGGGATTGACGTTTCCGCCAACATCGTCCTGACAGGATGTGACTAAATTGAATATCGTCGAATTAAGTACAACCGGTAAACTTTAACTCGGTTTCGAATAAACATTAGCATCATAGAATAGCGGATTTTAGAATTAGTGAAATCAACATCGATGGTATGTATTAGTAAACTGCAACTTCACGTTAATTAATAGGACGTTTATATATTTAATAAATTTCAGAATTAATCTCAACCAGCAGTAGGTAGATGGTAAACCTTAAATCAACCTCAATATCTGATAACATCGCGGATCCTTTGAGTTTTGAAACTGATTTGTAACCAATAGTATCAATAAGTACTTAGTAAATTTTAAATGAATCTTAATTAGTGGTAATTCCATCCACTTAACAAACATTAATGCCCGATAGATTGTGGATTTTCGACTCACCCATCTGCTAACACTAAATGTTACCTTGTTCTAATTATTACCATCATTAACAAGAGTTAGATGGGAGTGCCGTGAGGAGTTAGCCAGCAGAATACGTCACCCCAGGAACGCACAGATAAATAACCTTAGTCGTTTCGAGTTGTAATACTAATCAAGCTAGTAGAGTTTACTCGGTCAAGGAGCAATATTATAATCAACGTTTAGCCTAGTATTATTATAAGCCGACGACTTAATCGAATTTGATAACGATAACAATTTAGATATGCCTATCGACCAAATTACCATGCAAGTAGCTGAGGAGCCACACCCAGGAGAGGTACCAACAGTTGCCGCGACTACCGAACAACTTCCACCCCGGCGGTCACACCCGACTACTTGGCGATTGTTGGGTCTCAAATCCGATCCCTGTGGACTCGCCGGACAACAATACCCGGCCGAAGAAATATATGATCACGCCAGCAATCTCCTCACCTTCTGGAACAAGTACAAGAGCAAGTGGACCTCAATGTGGTCAAAGCCCGGATGTACCTCGCGAACGTGGAGGAGGACATCCGCGTCGGGCTCATCGCGGAGGCATACCCACCTCACCCAGTCCGCGATACCCGGCGGCCCTATACAGTGGCGGCTCTGAAGAAGAGTTTAGCGAGAGAAGCCTCGGAAGATGTACTATAGTAATGACGAAGTGTTGTGGAAATTGTTTTAAATATTAAGTGTTATTGTTTTTTTTCTTATTCGATATTATATCTCATAGATGAACTAGCTTCATACAATTTGTGTAATTAAATAAGACTTTGATTTAATGAAGACCATAAAGAATTTAACTGCTCTCCTATTATAGTGATGTCATCCCTACAACTTCTACAAGCGGAACTGGAACGAGCAAGACAATCGAACGCAGAGTTACTCGCCCAAATCCTTCAATTAACTCGAGAGGCTCAACAGTTAAAAGCAACCTGGGTTGATCCAACAAAAATGAGAGCTGTATACCACCGACTCACGGCGGCACAGAAAGGATGGATAGAGGAGCGGCAGCTCAATCAGAGTCTGCGCACTCAAATTCGGGGACTCGAAGTCGCCCTAGCAGTATGCCCGGGAGGGTGAAGCGGTCACTTATCCGCTCATCTTCGCCCCAACCCAAATGCCGCAGACAACCACCAAGCCAACAGAACAACCCATCAATAATCGTCGACCGGGACGTAAGGAACGTGCCCGACGTCGAGCAACGCAACTGCAAAACGCCAAACAATAAATATTCCACATGTGATTGATTCAAATAGAGTAGTTTTAGTCTTAGTTGAGTCGTTTCTTTGAAATTACATGTCAGTGTTGTCACAGGTAACCTTATTACGTCTCAGTTTTCTACAGTCAATTAAGAACGAATCTTGTATGATTATAAGGGACAGAGCTAAGCGAGCACAGGTCTTCTATCGACAGCTCGTGAACCCGAGGCTTGTCCGAGCAACTACAGTACTAGCTCATGGTACTCAATTTTTGCGGGCAATCCACCACTTGAACACATTACCAACGTTGCTTAGCAACGGGTGCCAAGTGGCGATCAGTATCATTTTGTATGGCGTTACGAGGGCAACCACCGATTAGTTCAAACAAACAATGAAACCCTGTAACCCACCAATATTAATAAATTAATTAAAGCGACGAAAACAAATAAATTAAATTAGGGAAAAATTCTCCGATTTTAATAAATTTAATTAGCTAAGGGAACTAATTATTCTCTAATATAATTTACTCCGAAGTTTTCTCCCGGGGAACGACTGATACGGCCAAAGGATAAAAGCAAATTATTTCTCTAGTTCCCTGGGAGCTGAATCAAAATTCTACAAAAACTAATTAGTTGTTGAAAGGAGATTCCTATATAAGGAAGTCTCTAATTAACAACTGGGACACAATTTTTCCAAACCAAAATATTGAGCGAGCTGACGGATAACAATTTATAAAGAAGTTGTGAAAATTGAAAGAGATATAAATTAGTGTCTGATCAGACTTGATTCAAGAAGGTCTTTGGGATCTAGAACATTGTAGATTAAACGGTGGCTTCCAATAGAAATTTCTGTTGGTCTTGAAAATTGTGAACTTGTTGGTATCAAATAACATTTTCCTGTGTTGGTTTATTTCGTTGTTATCTAAAGAGCACGTGGAATAAGAGCAAACAGTTCCTACCAAATCATTTAAACTTTTAACTCAACATTATTATAGGAAAACTATAGTAATATGTTATTACTAATATCACGAATTCAAATAGTATTATCAAGTATACGATTTTTATAAAATTAAGTCAATTCAATCATTAAGTTCTCTTCACTATTACTTTCATCATCAGTTATGTATTTCTCTGATGATTGGACTCTATAATAAATTCACGTTGTCCTTAATGCTCCTACAAAACTCCATGCAATTCAGGTCCTTGAAATTGTAGGTTATAATCGCAATGCTTTTTACAGTTGAAATTTTGAACCTGTTTCTCTCTTTTGTTTATTGAACCTGTATTTGACTGAAAATACGTTCAACGTTAGCATTCTGTGCAGACAAGGCGAAAATACTTTGACATATAATCAATAATTCAGAATAATATTCTGTATTTTGGATAGAGTTAAAATATGACACCCGTTTTTTACTCGACAGTTTCTTTTGAAAATCCACACTGGAAGCATTTAACTATACAAACTTTTTCAAATTGAAAACCTGATTAAATACCTTTCTATCATTGACTACAATGTTATTGTTTTGCAAATAAATAATCGGAGCTTCAAATTCTTCCCATTCAATTTTTTTTGACATATTCATCCATGTGAAATGGGAATATTCCTCAAACTGTTTAGTTCACGTTTGAAGATATTTGATTGAGTGCTCATAGCACAGATAGCACCATTTTTTGAACTGTTTACAATCATCCTTCAAACCACTATTCTCGTGTCTTCGAAGAATTGTATTCTCTAAAATTGGTAAAAACAACTGTTCTAGGTAGTATTTAAGTATTTCTTCCAACGAAGTTAGAATTTCTTTAACTTTAAGAATTGATTTTTTTCTTTTTCTATTTGTTTAATTCTATCTTCAAACAGGAATGTGCAAAGTGTAAGTAAGCCTCACTAAATTCTGATTCGAAAAACCTAAAAATCACAGGTCTCAAGCGAAAGAAAGATTTCAATGATGGGAAAATGTAGAGTAAATGGGTATTTTTTGGATGAATTGATAGCCATCAAGTGCGTGAATATCATAGAAGTTAAAATTCCATTAAACTTTCCGTGCGAACTGTATAAATGGATAAAAAGTTGTAAATTCTTACGATGATCAATTCCAAATCGAATGGCAATGAATCAAATCCACGATATACACAGGACACCCAATCCCAAACAGCTACATTTCTGTATATGCTGTTGGGCCAGAACACATACGGCCTTGGAAAATGTTTAAATGGATCGGTAACACACAAGCAAACATAACATGCAAATTTAAACTCAAACCTATTAAAACATCAATTAAACCTAACAAAATATGAGAAAAAGATAATTACATATAAAATAAATAAACATAAAAATAAATTAAAATAATAACAAAATGCAACAAGATCCGCATGATATAAATACAAATATAACATGAAAACCCAACAAATTCGACCGAAATTTGATAAATCAATAAAATTTCATGAAAATGAAATTTAAATCAAGTATTTGAATTAGAAATAATTCAATAAAAATTTCAAATAAAAATTATCAAAATAAATTGAAAAAATAATAAAACTAAAGATTAGAATACGTTAGAAAATAACAAGGTCGAATTTTGTTTTACTAAACCAAAATTAACACGCGAGGTTAGGGACAAAAAATAGGTATAAATACCGATACATTTTCACATAAAATTTAACCATTTTTTGAAACCAATTTTGAAATAGAATTTTTACGAATTTTAAAAATCTACTTTGAATTATTTTTAGGTAAGCAGTAGTTATTTGGAGACTCTCTCTCCACGTCCCGTCCTCGCAACCTCGGTAGAGCTCTGCTTGGATGTCGGCGTGGGGGGAGATGTATTTTTATGATTTATTGGATTGACTTGGTCAAGTAATTTTGTACTTTGCTTTTTAATATATTAATAAATATTTATAATGTTAAAAATCGAATTTGTTTTTCATAATTTATTTATTTGTCGAAATTTTTCCGGCCCACAGCCAAGACACATCACAAGTCAGTAAAATCAACATACAATTCAGATTCGTGTAAGTGCGTGGAATATCGCCGATGATCTGTGCCCGTGAAGACCCGGCGTGCGGAACGCAGGGATTGGAACGTCAATATTATTCCGTATAGAAGAAAGGAGAAATAAGGAAGGGGTCTTTGGCTACTTCCTCGTTCCTCGTTTTCTGTAAACTCGACCTAAATTACTCTACATACGGCTCAAAAATCATCACACCGAGTAGTCCAGTGGGCACTCATTAAATATAATATAAACATAAAATGCGTTTAAGGCCTATTAAAGGGAAAGGGTACGGGGAATAAATTAATTGAAATCTTTGACATGAAATGAAACAAATTAATAAATTCGACTTAACCATAAACTATAGATTTCTAATCGTTATCAAATAAATCGTTTCAAACCCCTAATAAAGTAAAGAATTTAATCAGATTCTAAGTCCGAGATTAGACGCGCCCCTCCGAACACCCCGATAAAACTAAAATCACCGCCACATAATTAAAGTAATTATTTCTCATAAATTTAAATTTGATATGGAATTTCCAAATTATAAATTAAAGTTACTGATAAATAGTTATTGGGAAACCCGATAAGGACCTAATGGCAATGATAATTATTAAAACCTAAATCACCACGCGGAATCAAAACAACTTTTCCACCCGTAACAAAATTAACTAAGTTCTCTAAACCCTCATTATAAAATTATACCAACTATAATTTATTAAGTACAACGCAGGCTAAAATAACCCCACAAAGAATTTAGAACAAAAAATTAACTAATTGATATAATAAAACTCCAAACACAGGTCAGGAAGGAAAATTCCAATGTTAAACTGCATGTCATTCCTGAATTGGGATCAAATGGATAACACCTCCATAGCTCGACCAACCATGAAGGGTTTTCTGAAACTGTCCAATCATTACGGGAAATCGTGACTTAAGCCAACATCGGGACTTTCCTGGAATGATACACGATTTGCTCGCCTCCAGACAAATCCAACCATGAGAACGTAGTGGCAGTAGGCAACAACTAGAAAGTACACTAAGGAAATACGTCGACATCAAATAGGTGAAGTTTTTAAATGATTTGCGATGTATTTTAATGAAATCAAGAATTCTACGAACCAGGAAGAAACACAGTATGCAGAAATCATAAATGATAATTGGTTAAAGAAATTTAACTTTATGGTAGTGTTGGGCTAAAACTAAGATCTGTTTAAATGAATCGGAAATAACATGCAAACACAACAATGCAGATTCAAAATCAAACCTATTAACATCAATTAGGCACCCTAAATTATGACAAAAAATGTTATTAAATGCTGGGCACCTGATGGGTAAAGATATAAGAGTTTCGCCGCCACTTTCAAGGGATTCCCACCAGATGCGCACATAATAGATAGAACCATTAGATACCCGTCAAAATGACGTTGGAAATGTATTCCAATGGGCGGTTTCTAGTAAAAGGTGAGCCATATTTCCATGACTGCTAATACTCTAGAAAACCTCTGGGTTCATGAGCTACCATAGAAAGTATTCACGCTCATTTTAATTATGGGCCCCCTCTGTCACTAATTTAGTTTAAATAATATCGATCGTTTGATCACTTTATTTTATTTCAAAAGTATTATTTATTGAATATTTTAAATGATTACGAAACGATCATCGACTCAAATCTCCGAACATTTTATTAACTATTACTACAAAAGTTCTTGTTGATTGTCGGAAGATGAGGGTCGGTCCGGATTTCTTTATCTGACCCAGTAAACGAGCGGTCTTCAATCTCCGTCTTCTTTCTAGTTCCGCTTTACAGGGGTGACATTTTTTATGGTTTGGTTTTGGTTGGGAATTACTTTGGGCCTAAGTTGGAGGGAAGCTTGAGATGGGCCAGGAGATGTTTGAATCCATATTCAAAACTGTGCTGGGGTGATGCCCAATCTCTGCTCTGATCGTTTCCTTTAGCTTAAGTTGGTAGTTCTCCCTTTTTAATTAGTCTAATTCGGCCATCATCTCAGTGTATTGATTCTTTAACAATTCGTTTTGTAGCATTAATTTTTTCACCTGCTCTAGCCGAGTCCAGGTCTCTTCCATCCGACGACATCTTAGGATAATTGACTCAGCTCGCTGGCTCTGTTTCAAGGCCTCGTTGTGGTATTGAGCCACGTCTTGCCGGAACCTTTCTGCGTCTATCGTTTTAGTTTGATTGGGTTGCACTAAAATAATTTTTTAAAAAATTTTAGATTGAATTGAGGATTGCTTTAGGAATAATAAAAAATAGACTCATTGATTTCGAGTTCCATTCGTTTACTTTTAATTAAAGGTTACATTAAAGTTGATAGTTGGAAAACATCTATGGGAGGTCTTCGATAACTAATTTAAACCCCTCCAAAAGAAATATAGTGTTGGGCCAGAACGTAAACGGCCTTGAGGAATGTTTAAATGGATCAGTAACACACACGCAAATATAACATGCAAGTTTAAATAAACCTATTGAAACATCAATTAAACCCTATCAAATATGAGAAAAAAGAGAATTAAATATAAATTAATAAACATAAAAATAAATTAAAATAATAACAAAACGCACCAAGATTCGCACGATACCAACACAAACATAACAAGAAAACACAACAAATTCAACAAAATTGAAAAATTAATAAAAGTTCATGAAAATGAAACTTAATTCAAAAAAATTTGAATTAGTAATAATTCAATAAAAATTCTAAATGAAAAATTATTAAAATAAATGGAAAAAATATAAAATTAAAGAATAGAATTCACTAGAAAATAACAAGGTCGAATTTTGTTTTACTGCATCAAATTTAACATGCGAGGTTAGGGACAGAAAATAGGTATAAATACTGATCCATTTTCACATTAAATTAAACCATTTTTGAAACCGTTTTTCAAACGAACACCATTTTTGAAATCGTTTTTAAAACCATTTTCAAACCGTTTTGAAACTTTAAAACCATTTTTAAAAACATTTTTCAAATTACCTTGGAAATCTTATTTTTAGGTGAGAAATGTTCATTTTGGAGCCCTCTCTCCACGTCACATCCTTGCAACCTCGGTAGAGCTCTGCTTGGATGTCGACGTGGGGGGAGAGGTATTTTTATTTTATTTTATTTTTGCTATGCAATATTATGAAATTTTTATTTTATGGAATGGAATGGAGGGTAACTTATGTTTATTTGTTTATACTTAATAAATATTATTAATATTGATAAACTGTTTTTCTATATTTCATAAATAAATAATTCTGTCGAAATTTTTCCGGCCCACAGCCAACACATATTGCAAGATAGTAAAATCTACATAGTACAAATTTGTGTAAGAGCGTGGAAAATCGCCAATGATATGTACCCGTGAAGACTCAGCGTGCGGAACGCAGGGGTCGTAACGTCAATATTATCCATATAGATGAAACGAGGAATAAGGAAGAAGTCTTTTGGCTGCTTCCTCGTTCCTCATTTCTGTAAAATCGACCTAAAATTCTATTACACACGGCTCAAAATCATCACATCGAGTAGTCCAGTGGGCACTCAGTAAATATAATGTAAACACAAAACGCGCCTAAGGTCTATTAAAGGGAAAGGGTACGGGAATAAATTAAATTGAAATCGTTGATATAACTAAATTAGAAGTAAATTAATTGTCGGTATACTAAAATGAATTGACTCAATTAAATTATTGATTAAAATTAACGATGATGGGGTAAAAATAAGCATCACATTGATTGAAATAAGTTAATCCATTGATCAAAATTAAAGTAATTCGAATAAAAATAAACTAGTAAACCTTCGAGTAAAAGTAAAGTAGAACTTTGATTAAAATGGTGAACTAATTTATGAAGTAGACTATTGCTTAAAGTAATTTATCGATTTAAAGAAAAAACAAGTAATTCGAGTGATGGTAATTAATACCAATCGTTGAATTAAATTAAAGTAACTATAAATTAAAGGGGTAACGAAATGTATTAATGTAGGAAACAAATTTCTCGGTAAATTAATATAGATTCATGGAGCAAAATAGAGTAGTTAAAATAGGTTAAAAGTAAATTAACTCGTTGATTAAAAGTAAATTCAGTGGTTAAACTAAGGTAATTTGTTAATCAAAGTAAAGTAATTCATTGCTTCAAATCAAAGTAACCTTTTGGTTGAAGATGAAGTAACTCATCGCTTAAAATTAGTGTAATCATTAATAAAAACTAAGTAAACCATGGATTAAAAAATTAAAATCATTTGTTAAGGTAATGTTTGATTTAAGTCATTGATTAGAAATACAGTAATCGTTGATTAGAAATGGGTAATTTATTAATTAAAATTTAAGCACAGAAATAATTAATTCTGTAAATGGAAAAATAAATATCTGTTTATTAACACAAGATTACCATTATAGGAGTTAAAATTTACAGAATTGTTAAATCAAATCGATATTGATAGGAATCAGAACTGTGAATAGCTTAAGTCGATGGGAAACAAAACAAAATTAACTTGACGATAATGTTTGTTTAACTACTGATAAGAACCCAAACCAGTTTGAGAACCAAGAGTTTCCACGACTATCTCCCTGGAAGATTAAAACAAACGACAAAAATGTATTATCTGAACCAAATAAAGATCACACAGAAATCGGCTTACTAATCTGAACCAGTCTATCGTCCATAACATGAAAGCATTTCAATTGTTAACGTCGAAGTAATAAGTTAATCATTAGTAGAAATCCACTAGCGACAATAGAAGTACTGCAAACATTTCGAGAAAGTTAAAATCCAACAAATAGAAATGGTAACCCGTTCCAAAATTTCGAAATAAATCGGGCGATATAACCAGGATTCCAACCCCGTTCAAAATGAATAAAAATTCCATGACATAGAGATGCATCGAAATGACCAATCAGCGTAATATGCCGGATATTGAATCATGTCGAAAATTTCACCACGAGATCATGCCAATCCACCAAAATACTCTCGAATAATACCGACAAATAAAATAGCATCCTGACTAAGTTAGAATCATCAATTACTACCAAACATAAAGTTAAACCTAACCGACAATCAATCAAAATTCCATTTAACCGGAAATCCGGTTAATCATTGACGACGACTTCTGAACGCGCAGATTTATCCAACGGAAACGCGCCGCTGTCACGATAGACCATCATCGATCGAATTATGAATTTACAATATCCCTTTTACGTAAATAAATTATTTCAAGATTAAAACTACAAACGGCAATAAATAATGATCTCTCATAACCTAGTTCTAAACAATATTTAATCATTTAGTTAACTATAATCACCCATATTAGCATAGTGCCCAAACCAGATAGTAACTTCCAAAAGAATTACGCCAAATTACCAATTCATTCCGCCCTCTCCGAATGAGAATACTCGTGAACCTTTGAAAGTCCGAGAAATAGGTTATTCCCTTCGCGCTTCTGGATGCTACTGGCATAAACTAGAATGATGGTTTGAACGCTTTCACCTTGAATAAATTCTAGATAACCCGACACATTTTGCCCCTCAAATACTGTACCGATCCCCGGTTAATTAGGTACAAAATAAATTCGATATCTTAATTATGAGAAGTGTTGTTTAGTCTATGAACCAAAAGTTAGCCTGAAATACCCGTAGATTACAACTTATTGATTGTCATAGGAAAGAGTTCTATGGTCGTTTAATAAAGAGTTTAATTCGCGAGTGTTAACAATTTCGGAACGACCAACAACCATTACGAATTCCGATAGATGTTCTTCTTTCACCGACCCCATTAATAATTATTTCACCATGACACTTCCAAAAATAACTAACGAACATCAAACCGTGCAGCCGGTTTTGATAAATTTCATTTCAAATTTTACGTACTTAATGGGTTATCCACAATATCGTTTCAGATCATGCCGCTCGATTGGACTACTACACCAGCAACTAACGAAAAACACCCGAGGAAGGCACCACAAGCCGCAGATGTCATCAGCAAACTTCGACCACAGTGGTCATACCCTACCACTTGGAGACTATTGGGTCTCGAAACGGACCCTTATGGACTCGCCAATCAACAATATCCCGCCGAAGAGACATACGAGCATGCTCGGAACCTCCTCACTCATTGGGAAAGGGTGCAGGAGCAGGTGGATTTCAATGTGATAAAAGCCCGGATGTACCTCACGAACGTAGAGGAGGACATCCGCGTCGGGCGTATTGCGGAGGCTTACCCACCTCGCCCAGTCCGCGATACCCGACGGCCCTATACGGTGGCGGCTCTGAAGAAAAGCCTAAAAAAGACATTTCCCCGAGGAATAAAGACAATAGCTACAAGGTTCATGTTGTAAATGATTTCAAAATTAAATGTCGTTCGTGTTATTTCTCCTTATAGATAGATTCGTCCCATAATTTTTTGTTTAATGGATGAATTATAATTTAATTAAGTCAATAAGAAATTAAAAGGTTCTCTTTTATTATAGTGATGTCTTCCCTACAAATACTGCAAAACGAACTGGATCACGCGAGGCGGTCAAACGCGGATCTGCTCACCCAAATTATCCAAATGACCCGCGAAATACAGCAGATAAAGGCAACATGGTCAGATCCAGCAAAAACGAAAGCTGTCTACCACCGACTCACGGCGGCACAGAAAGGCTGGGCAGAAGAGCGACAGTTCAATCAGAGCCTGCGCACACAAATCCAAGGACTAGAAGTCGCCCTAGCGGTCTGTCGGGAGGGGGAAGCGGTAACATATCCGCTCGTCTTCGGCCCATCCCAGATGCCGCAGAAAAGTATTCGATCCGCAGACCAGTCCACCGCTCCACCAAATAATCGTCGGCCGGGACGTAAGGAGCGTGCCCGACGTCGAGCAACCCAGCTTCAAACCCATTAACTCATAAATGCTGCGTGTTTTTTGTTGATTCGAATAGAGTAGTCATATTCATAGTTAATTTGTCTCTTAGATGCATTTGTATGCCAGCGTTATCATAAATACTCGCATCACGTCACCGAATCTTCGTCTCATTTTTTCGCAGTCAAATAAGAACCTAATCTTGAATTTTTACAAGGGACAAAGCAAAGCGAGCATAAGTCTTCTATCGACAGCTCGTGAACCCCGAGGGTTGTCCGAGCAATTACAGTACTAGCAATAATACTCAATTTTTGCGGACAATCCACCACTTGAACACATTACCAACGTTGCTTAGCAACGGGTGCCAAGTGGCGGTTAGCATCATTTTGTATGGCGTTACTGGGGCAACCACAGGTGGATTCAAACAAATAACGAAACCCTGTAACCCACCATTTCTAATGGATTTGAATATATTTTATTCTATTAAACTGATTCAATTCGAACTTCCTATGATTTGATTATGCCCTTAGGCGGCGGTTAGTAGGTTGTAGTTAATTATAATGATTTTGGGGTTTCGTCTTTCTTCTTTTATAATCATCATTTGGATTTATAGTTTATTTGAGTTCGTATGATCTACTCGGGATTATTAATAGTCAAAATTTTAGAGTGGTCGTTTCATATTTAGAACTGTCGGTTAAGTTATTTACCATTTATGAACATTTAGCTTTATAATATTCTTTAAATTTTTCATTTAATTTCAAGAGTTATAACAACGATTTCATTTATAATTCCCCCGTCACCTTCCCTTAATTGGCCTTAGGCACACTGTGTTCATATTATGTTTAATGAGTGCCCACTGGACTACTCGGTGTGGTGATTTTGAGCCGTGTATAAAATAATTTAGGTCGATTTTAAAGAAAACTAGAAACGAGGAAGTAGCCAAAAGACCCCTTACTTATTTCTCCTTTCTTCTATACGGGATAATATTGACGTTCCAATACCTGCGTTCCGCACGCCGGGTCTTCACGGGCACAGATCATTGGCGATATTCCACGCACTTACACGAATCTGAATAGTGTGTTGAGTTTACTAACTTGTGATGTGTCTTGGCTGTGGGCCGGAAAAATTTCGACAAATAAAAATAATTAATTTATGAAAACCAAACTGATTTTATGTGTTATAAATATTTATTAATGTATTAAAAAGCAACATAACAAATTACTTGCCAAATCATCATACCAAATAAAAATACATCTCTCCCCACGCCGACATCCAAGCAGAGCTCTACCGAGGTTGCGAGGACGGGACGTGGAGAGAGAGTTTCCAAATAAAACTTTCGCTCACCTAAAATAGATTCAAAATAGTTTTTTAAAAAGTAGCTAAAAATTTTGTTTTAAAATTGGTTAAATTTTATGTGAAAATGCATCGGTATATATACCTATTTTCTGTCCCTAACCTCGCGTGTTCTTTTTGATTTAGTAAAACAAAATTCGACCTTGATATTTTCTAGTGTATTCTAATCTTTATTTTTATTATTTTCTAATTTATTTTGATAATTTTTTATTTGAAATTTTTATTGAATTATTTCTAATTCAAATTCTTTAGATAACACAAATAATTTCAAGGTCGAATTTTGTTTAATCGGAATAAAATTAACACGCAACGTTAAAGCTAAATTATAGGTATATATACTGATGTGTTTTGAGAAATTTTCAGTCTTATTTTTAGGAGAAAAAATTTCAGTCTAAAGTGAGTTGGTGTGCATTGCAGCTGTTAGCCATGCATTCAGGCGATTAACACTAGTGGGTATTTTGCTTGGACACAATAACTTTCAGTTGCTGTACACTGACAATTGGGAGCTATGAGAGTGAATGATTTGCGAATTTATTGACCCATTGATCAAATGTTCTATGATGAAGCAATGAAAGATGTTTATGCCCTCATTTATGAACAATGAATCATGATGCTATATCTATATTTCGACAATTATATGAATAAACGGTTTTATGCATTCGAGACTTTTACCTGATTGGTACGGTAATATGTATTTATTTCTTTTTCGGCCCACAGCCAAAACATAAAGCAAGGAAGTAAAATTACACATAACTATCGAACTGTGTAAGTGCGGTGTAAGTCCACCAACAGTCGTGCCCGTGAAGTTTCCGCCGTGAGAACGCAGGAACCCAAACGTCAAATCACAGAACTAAATAGCGAAAGAGAGTAGCTTGAGAGTGGGTCTTTTGGTTCAACTTTCTTGCAATTAATTTCGCTAAAATCGACATAAATGTTTTACAAACTTCGGCTCAAAATCACTAACACCGAGTAGTCCAGTGGGCACTCATTAAATATAACATGAACATACATAGATCTTAAAGACAAAAAGAGGGAAAGGGTAGCGGGAAAAATTGCGAAATCCTTGCAACAGTTAAAATGAATAGCCACCGGAAAAAGATTTATCCGAAAGACTAAAATCATGAAAACTAAGGTTTTGAAAAATATATAAGAATTAAATAAAATATGTTGAATTGAGACGGAAAATATGGGCAGAACGCTGCACAAATTTTCGGAAATAATTTAAACATTCATCATTAAACTGTAAAATAAGGGCGGAACGCTGCTCAAATTTTTTCGAATTTATGAAAATACTTTATCGAAAACCGTAGAATAAGGATGGAGTACGGCCAAATTTTTATAAAAGTAAAGCATTTTCACAAAGCTGAGGAATAAGGACGAATCTCTACTGGTGGGTTTCTGGGTTTTGATATTCTGAAGCTATATGGTTGTTACCCAGACAACCCCATACAAATATTTCCTTTGCTTACCACTCGGCACCCGTTGCTGAGCAACGTTGGAACTGTGTTCGAGTGGGTAGATCGTCCTCAAAAAGTGAGCGTTATTGCTAATGCTTTAATTGACCGAACGATCTCTGGGTCCAACGAGCTGTCGATAGAAGACCTGTGCTCGCTTTTGATTCTTAGGTCCCATATGATATATGATGATATGAGAGTATAGGTTAACATTTGAAAGAGATAGGAGAATAATGGGACCTTAAAATCGAAAGCGAGCATAGGCCTTCTATCGGTAGCTCGTTGGACCGATGGATCGTTCGGTCAATTATAGCATTAGCAATAGCGCTCACTTTTTGCGGACGATCCACACACTCGAACACAGTTCCAATGTTGCTTAGCAACGGGTGCCGAGTGGTAAGCGAAAGATATTAGTATGGGATTGTCTGTGTAACAACCATATAGTTTCAAAATCTCAACACCCAGAAACCCACCATACAAATTTGGGGGCTCAGCCGGGATGAAATGATTTTTGTTGGCAAAGCAAACAAAGGAAACCGAAATAAGAATCTGATAGTCAAACAAAAAAAATGTCGGGACAAAATGTTTCCGAATCCCGGAGAGACATCAATGAGAAAAGGGAAAGTATTGGGGACAACGATGGATATCTCTACAAAGCGGGATAATATAGTGACGAAACAAACGGTTCACCCACCAAATACAAAAAACAGTGCAATGAAATAAATGACTAGACACCACATACAAATCTGGGGTCAATAAGAAAAGAGAGATTAGCGGAAAACTATGGAAAACGAGGAATTTGCCTACAAAACGAAATGAAACAAATGACTCGACCAGTACAAATTTAAGGACTCAGCAATGAACAAAGTGAACAATATACAAGATTTCAGTTAGAAACAATAACAAGCAGGACAACGTTGGGACGACATTGGACAACTAATAATTCGTAAAAACACCAACATAAAGATTTAAAACGAGTTAGCGGCTAACAAACGGGAGAAGCAAGACATTTGAAAGTAACCACCGAGACGATATTTCAGACAATTGCAGGAGGAAATAAATAGAAGGAAATAAAACAAAAACTATGAAAAACGACCAACTTATCTACATGGAAAGCAAACTAATGAGTAAAAGAAATACAGAAAGAAAAGATCAGTGCGAAATAAAAAGCGAAAAACTTTGTTTAATCCCTCGAAGCTGAGATTTAATGATTATTGTACAACGGAAAACAAAAGTCAAGGAAAATTAAGAAACTACCAACAATCTCAGGAGCACCCTCAACAGAGCATGAATGACGGTTCTAGATGGAAACTAAAAATAATCAACAACAATAAATAGTAGGTATTTAGGAGCACACTGGGACCACACACCATTGCATAATATATAAGGGGGTTTTTTAGTGATTATTTACGGTGTGTATTGATTACACAATGATGTAATTATTTTCTGTGCATTTTTTTTGTGTGTATTTTTCGAAATTTTTCGAAATTTTTAAGTGTATTTTTAAGTGGGTTTTTATGTGTGTTTTTAAGTATATTTTTAAGAATAATATTGTGTACATAAATTTTTATATGTATGTTTATTAATTTTTATTTATTTTGGCGCGATTTTATGTAATTGGTTATTGATTAAATTTTATAACAAAATATTTTATATGTAATTTAATTTTTAAGATAAATTTTAAAATATATAAGTTTTTAAATGATTAAATTTTTAGTATAATTTTTAAACGAGTATTTTATACATAAAATTATTATACAATTATTAATAAAAAATTTATTGTTAACATAATAATAATAATAATAATAATAATAATAATAATAATAATAATAATAATAATAATAATAATAATAATAATAACAATATTAATAATAATAATAATAATAATAATAATAATAATAATAATAATAATAATAATAATAATAATAATAATAATAATAATAATAATAATAATAATAATAATAATAATAATAATTCAACCAATTAAAATCTTTATAAAAAACCAATTCTCAACACATAAATAAACACGTAAAATGATCAAAATTTATTTAATTTAAATCATCACAAATCTGCTTATAATAAACTCTTCTTAGCTCAGCCAACAAAATATGTACAACTTCTTTCTTCTTGTAGTCTTTGCAGCATCTGCATCTAAAAGGACAAGTCAGCTTTGAGGGATCTGCACAAACAATGCAGTCATCTAAACATTTCAATCCAGATCCTTGAACTGATTCGTAGTGCATCCGTACAATTTCTTCGATGTTGATTCCTGTCATTTGATAGATCCATGTAGCCAAATATTCAGGAGCACAATACGAAAGCTTGTTTTTCATGTTCGGAAAGAGTTCTTCCATCTTCATCAGAATTGTTTCGAATACGTATGCTTCTTGCTCATCGATCATTTTTAATTTTTACAATCGTCAGGATTCAATCTATTTAAACACAACCAGTGCTTAATAAATAATCTAGTATTTCTTCGTCGGTATTAAGATTATTAATTAAAATTTTTATAAAATTAAATATTTCTTGTACTAGACTGTTGTATTCCAATGTTTTTATCCCCATGACAACGACTTTTTCACTTGCAAATACATTCACACAAAGTGGATTATACTTGAAAAGTCTTAATGCAGAAAACAGTTCCGGTTCGTAAATCTTTTTTGTTTTTGTAGACAAATCATACAAGTTGATTCGACAACCCATGTCAATATTCAAAGATAATGATTGAATTTGTAAATCTTGAATCTGATATTTGAGATCTCCTTCCTGTAATGGTCTTTTGCAACCCATTACCCTGCATTTTCCGCTCTTGAAGAATAAGATTGGATATTTTCCACTTCTATCCACTACATGTTGAGGTTTTCGATCGGGAACTTCATTCCAGTTACTTCACATCTTCCTCTATAATTAATATTACTAATCATTTTCCAATATCAAAATAAATGATTCAGTATATCAAATTATAAACAAATTAAGTTAAATTAAATTAAATGGAATTAAGAAATGATGCAGTATATCAAATTGTAGGGCCTAGTAGGAGCGGAAAAACTCTATTTGTATGTAATTTATTGCAGTCAAACATGTTCAAATCAAAATTCAATAAAATATATTGGCATAGGGATGCAGACGAAGAACATGGATTGACACAAAATCAGTTTTGTAAATTGAAAATGACAATAGTTAATGGATTTGATGAAAACTGGTCGTCTAGGTTACGTCGAGGCGATGTAATAATTATAGATGATTTGTATCAAGAAGCAAATAAGGAAAAAGATTTCAATAACTTGTTCACAAAAATCAGTAGACATTGTGGAGTTACTGTTATTTTCATAACTCAAAATTTATTTCATCAAGGAGGAAGTCATCGAACTCGTAATTTAAATGTTCAATACCTAGTTATTTTCAAAAATCCTCGCGATCAAACAATTATCGATTTCTTAGCCAGGAAAGCTTATCCAAAAAATAGAAAATTTTTAATTGAATCATTCCAAGATGCTACAAGCGGTCCCCACTGATATTTATTCTTTGACTTTACACAACAATTTAGTGAAGATTTACGTATCCGAACAGATATTTTTAATGAAAAAGGTGTTACGATTTATAAACAAAATTGAAAGCAATAAATGATTATCAATCATGACATTTAAAAAAGTACTTGTCAAAAACGAAATTCAACCCAAAAAAGTTATTCGTAAAACCAAATCAAAAGTAAAGAAGAATCTAAAAAAGAAGAAGAATCTATAAAAATAGAGGATCAAACTATAAACAATAATAATTAATTGTAAATAGTAAACATGAAATTTGAACGTAGTCTACCATATTTAAATGCATTGGTAAAGACTCAAAATAATAAAAGAATAGCAATTTTACAAGCTTTCCCTTCATTTGTTATTGACGATTTGCTTGAAGTTATTGTAAATATAGTTCGAGGTAATGTCAATATTAGTAAAGCTAAAAGAGTGGTATTACAAAGACTTAAGAGATCCCTTTTATCATTGGTAAACACTAAAAATAGACGTTTAATGAAAAGAATAATGTATAAGCAAAAGGTTGGGTTCTTGGGTACATTAATTCCTATAGTTTTATCGGCAATTAGTACAATTTCATCCCTAAGATCTTAATGAGTTTACAACACTCTAAACAAGATTAAGTTGATTTAAATATTTTAACATCTTGTTGTAATAATGAAGGAACCATTAACCAAAAATCCACTCAAAACAATATGGACAAACCCAAAAGATCCAGATGGTTTTTGTGGTGTAGAAAAATTACCAAAAAGAGTGATTAATTCTAAAAAAGAGACTCAAAAATGGTTATCGGACCAACTAGCATATAGTTTAAATAAACCAATGTTGAAAAGATTCCTAACCAGACCATACAAAACAAGAGGAATCAATGATTTGTGCAAATGGACTTGATGGAAATGATACCTTATTCGAGAATCAGCAAGGGGTACAAATATATATTAACTTGTATTGATGTTTTCAGTAGATATGTCCATGCTATTCCAACAAAAACTAAATCTGCTAATGAAATGGCGATTGCAATTAAAAAATTATTTAAAGACGGACAACCTCACAATCTACAGACTGATTTGGGTAATAAATTTAATTAATTATTTATTTTAATGTATTTTAGGTAAAGAATTTTATAATAGCAAGGTAAAAGAAGTTATCAAAGCCAATCATTACTCTATATTCTCTCAATTCAAAGCTTGTTATGTGGAAAGATTTAATCGAACTTTGAGAGAAAGATTGAAAAAATACTTTGTGCATCAAGGTAATAAAACTTGGATATGTGTTTTACCGAAAATTATTTTTAGTTACAATCATTCGTCACATAAAGGATTAAATGGTCTCAGACCTGTTGAAATTACAGACAACAACAGAGACCAAACATTAAAGAAAGAAAAAATCGATAAGCCAAAATACAAGGTTGCTGATCATGTAAGAATTAGTAAAATCAGTACTTCTCCGTTCATCAAGAATTTTGACAACAATTGGAGCGATGAAATATATGTAATAAAGAAAATAGATACAAAACAAAATCCTGTAATGTATTTAATAACCGATAATGAGAATAAAGAAATCAGTGGAAAAATTATACGAACAAGAACTACAATATTTAGAATTGAAAAGATTTTAAAAACCAAAAATGTTGGTAAATATAAACAATACTACATTAAGTGGCATGGATACGAAACTCCAACTTGGATATCCTCATCTCAATTGATTAAATAAATATTATGAAAGAAAACCAGTTTTATGTGATTTTACCTAGTAATAGTTGTCCACTTATTTATCCTAATAACGAAGCTAGTAATTTTAATGTACTGTTGGGCCAGAACACAAATGGCCTTGGAAAATGTTTAAATGGATCGGTAACACACATGCAAATATAACAAGCAAATTTAAAATAAAACCTATTAAAACACCAATTAAACCCTATCAAATATGAGAAAAAAGAGAATTAAATATAAAATAATAAAAATAAAAATAAATAAAAATAATAACAAAATGCAACAAGATTCACACGATACAAACACAAATATAACACGAGAACCCAACAAATTCGACAAAAATTGATAAATTAATAAAAGTTCATGAAAATGAAACTTAAATCAAAAAATTTGAATTAGAAATAATTCAATAAAAATTCTAAATAAAAAATTATAAAAATAAATTAAAAAAATAATAAAATGAAAGAGTAGAATACACTAGAAAATAACAAGGTCGAATTTTGTTTTACTACATCAAATTTAACACGTGAGGTTAGGGACAGAAAATAGGTATAAATACCGATTCATTTTCACATTAAATTTAACCGTTTTTCGAAACACAAACCATTTTGAATCAAAAATTGTTTTTGAATTATTGATTAAAAATCTATCACGAAGCCTTACTATTAGGTGAGAAATGTTTTATTTTGGAGCTCTCTCTCCACGTCACCTCCTCGCAATCTCGACAGAGCTCTGCTTGGACGTCGGCGTGGGGAGAGATGCAATTTTATGTTTTGATGAATTCGTTTGTTGGAGAAGTAATTTTGTATTTTGTCTTTAATATGATAATAAACATTTATATTATTCATAAATTGTCTTATATATTTAATAAAATTAATTAATCCGTCGAAATTTTTCCGGCCCACAGCCAACACATATTGCAAGTTAGTAAAATATACATAGTACAGATTCATGTAAGTGCGTGGAAAATCGCCAATGATATGTACCCGTGAAGACCCAGCGTGCGGAACGCAGGGGTCGTAACGTCAATATTAGCCGTATAGAAGAAACGAGAAATAAGGAAGAAGTCATTTGGCTGCTTCCTAGTTTCTCATTTCTGTAAAATCGACCTAAAATTATATTACACATGGCTAAAATTCATCACACCGAGTAGTCCAGTGGGCACTCATTAAATATAACATAAACACAATATGCGCCTAAGGCTTATTAAAGGGTAAGGGTACGGGAATAAATTAATGTAAATTCATTGATTAAAGATAAAGCAATTCATTGATTAAAAATAAAGTAATTCATTGATTAAAACTAAAGTAATTCATTGATTAAAAATAAAGTAATTTATTGATTAAAAATAAAGTAACTCATTGATTAAAAATAAAGTAATTCATTGATTAAAATTAACATAATTTATTGATTAAAAATAGAGTAACTCATTGATCAAAATAAAGCAATTCATTGATTAAAGGATTAAATTAATTGTTGATCAAAGATAAAATAATTTGATTAAAGATAATTTAATTTGTTGATTAAAGCTAAAATAATATAAATTCATGGATTAAAAATAAATTAATTCGTTGATTAAAGATAGAGTAAAATAAATTCGTTGCTTAAAAATAAATTAATATAAATTCATCGATTAAAACTGAACTGATCCGAAATCGTTGCTATAGAGTAAAAACTAGCATCATTGATAAATTAAATTTGTAAATGAATTAAATGGCTAGAATTAAATTCTAATTAATAATGAATATGAATTCAAAGAAAAGAAAAGCCATGATTTTACTTAAGTAGTGGAAGAAACAAAATTCAGTGATTGCACCCCATAAATTTTGCACCATAATCTAAATTCAAGTCAGAGTACGAATAATCCGTTTTTTTTGAGCGATGTCATAGGATATTAGAATGTACTGAAATACTTAAACAGCATTGAACCCAATCCAGTAGAGGAAAGCAACTAAAAATTTATTCCAAAAAATATTGAAACGACTATTCCATCAATTGTTGAAGAGTAACTCCGAACTCCTATAACAATAGCACATTCGTAAAAAATTAAATTAGTTAAAGTGCTAACCTTGATAGAACCCATTGATTTACTATAAATAAAACCATTTTTTGGCCGGCAAATAGCAGATTACAATAAGGTCTAAAAGGTGTTGTTAACGTCAGATAAATATGATATATAAAATAAAGAACTTACTAAATCATGTGAATACGATGAACTGTCGACATTCGACGAAAATCCAAAATCGACCAAGTCACTAAATTGACCCTTCCGGCCGGATATGTTATCTACTAATACAATAACATCAACAACCAAACGCGACATTTAATTGATCCAAATAATTATAGAATTACCGGAGAAAAATCGATGGAACTTTCGCTAACTTCGAACGAGTTGACAATGAAATCAAGAATGCCTTCAAGGAGAGAAGGGTCAAGGGAAATGGCCCCTGCATCTAACGGTAAATTATTGTAACATTATTTATGCATACTTTATTATTATTGACTGATTTTTTCAACACCCTTAAATGATTTTATGATTAAATTGTTGAATAACTTTGATTATCATATCTTTAAATGATTTTATTTAAGAATAATATTGTAGATTATAATGTATAAACACCCCCTAAACGATCTCATCTATAACGTAAAGTATTAACATTATCCCACGTTTTCGACTAGAGTACCTAAGTATCACTAAACGAATATATTGAGGACGGATAATATTAATAGTATTAAACAATGTTGGTATAATATTAATATAATTGAATAAATTTATCATTAACTGATCATGTAGGTTACAATAATTGACATGCTTCCCGTAACTAGTCGACGCACCCCAAAACAATGTCCCTTAGTCACAAGTAAAAGTTTTAAGCCGTTAGCTGATAGGAAGCTGGGAACCACCAGACCCACGACTAAACAGATGTTCAAACCTATACGACCCTCATCACACCCCAGTTTTTGAGACGAGGACGGGGAAGACGATTTAGAATACACCATAATATAAGAAGTGTTGGAAGTGATGGTTGGCGGACTGATAAACGACGTCCGAGGGCAGAAACGGAGTAATAAACGTGACGAATTGTGAAGGCGTCCTACACGTGAATAGCAACTGATGATAATTTGTTTTAGCTATCAATTCCACGATTTCCCTCGCTGATCGCTGGAGATGGGCGTGGGCCCAACACCGCCAAGAACGATGTCCGGATTTCCCGCCGTCGATTTTTTTTTTTTTTTTTTCCCCACTCAATGGATCCTTCGGAGGAAATTTACCAACAGGCCCTGCCAGATCTCTCCAAACCAGATCCCACCGAGCAAGGCGGCCCGGTCCCGCAACACTAGAAGACCAGTAATGGCAATCGCGGGCTACACACCCGAAGAGTGGGTGGCGAGCCGATTCCCCTGAAGAAGCTCCAATCGTCCTTTCCTTGATTTGTGACAATCCGATCACCTCTTAGTATTTGTTATAAATGATTGAGAACTTTAATAGTAACTTGTGATTTTTGTATTATTCGCTCATTAATGTTTAAGACAAAAGTTGTGAATTATTATTATTTAAATTTTTTTTTGACGATAAAAATTTTTTTTTGAATTTTGTTTAACGTAACGCTAAAATGGCGCAATCGCACCCCGATCATGAATTACCCTACTGATTTTTTTCGTTTTATATTAGCCATGGAATCTACTCAAGTGTTGCAACAGGAACTATCCCGAGCACAGCAGGACAACCAATCACTCTACAGACAAATCATACAACTCACGAAGGAGGTGCACCAAGTAAAAGCTACCTGGGTGGACCCAGCCAGGCTAAAGACTACCTACCAACGCCTAACAGCAGCTCAAAGGGGCTGGGCAGAGGAACATCAGCTGAATCAGAGTCTCCGCACTCAAATCCGAGGGCTGGAAGTCGCCTTAGCTGCAAGTCGTGAGGGGCAAGCGGTAACTTACCCGCTTATCTTTGCCCCATCCCAGTTGCCCTACCAGAACCAAATCCAAAATTCTACTCCAGCCAAGAACTCTCCAACCGTCCTACCCAGCAAAGAGCGCGCCCGCCGTAAAGCCGCTCGGTTACTAGATACAACAATTTCAAATAACTGATCTGACGGATGAACTATTATAAATTTTTCTTTCCTTTTTGTAATTGTGATTAAATCAAAATAGTACGTCCTCGATATAATTATAAATGAAAGGATCATCGGAAGCGCGTGAATACTCACATTGTGCCGTTAGAAAATTAGTGTCCTCCTCCTACTAGTCAGCATGAGTTTGAATTTCCGCACGAGGGACAGAAAAAAGCGAGCATAAGTCTTCTAAGGACAGCTCGTTGAACCCGAGGGTTGTCCGAGCAATTACAGTATTAGTAATAATGCTCACTTTTTGCGGACAATCCACCCACTCGAACACATTTCCAACGTTGCTTAGCAACGGGTGCCGAGTGGTAGTCGAAGTAACATTTTGTATGGCGTTACTGGGGCAACCACAAGCCAATTCAAACAAATAGTGAAACCCT
The DNA here is from genome assembly GCA_022537955.1 of Schmidtea mediterranea. Taxonomy (NCBI): domain Eukaryota; kingdom Metazoa; phylum Platyhelminthes; order Tricladida; family Dugesiidae; genus Schmidtea; species Schmidtea mediterranea. The sequence goes on along the minus strand of CM039679.1, from coordinate 218,431,421 downwards.
GTAACCCACCAGTACAAGTAAATTCTGTCTACTTGGATGATGAATGGGAAGTTGCATTGATTGATTTCACTTTTGTGTATAATCCTTTTCCATATTATAGTAATTCTTGTATACGATATGAATCGGTAAAGAGTGGTAGTGAAATAAAGTATTTGAAAATAAATAATCAAAATCATACTTATGAATTAATAAATCCAAAATATACTCCAGATGTTGACATATTTTTTGAAAAATATGAGAATTTGGTTATTGTCTGTCCACATGTTCCATTTAAAGTAACATTCCCCGATCTTCAACATGCGTTTAGTTTTGAACTAAAATCTACATCAATCATTTGTGAAGAGGATCATTGTCGAATAAAATTACCAAAATTTACAGATGATGGTGTTATGGAACAATTTGGGATAAATATAAGTTACGAAGAAAAATCAAAATTTGAAAAATATTTTGAAGATAATTTATTCATAAACACTTTATCAGAATTACAAGGTAATTTGTTGTCATTTAATCTTTCTTCTTTTAAAGAATTGATAATTCAAAATAATGAATTGGTCAAAATAACACTTGCAGATGACATTACAAATATATCTTTTGACACAAATTTAGCTAAATCTTTGGGATTAAAATTTTCAAACTTTACAGAAAAAATATACTAGGCACTAAAATTCCAAAATTATTACATCATCATCAACAAATGTTCATTTATTCAAATATTACTGAACCAATAAATCTTGGTGATGTTAAAGTTCCACTATTAAAATCTATTTGGATTAAAAAATATGATCAAAGAGAAATTGTACAATTAGAAATGAAGAATCCAATGTACCCTCCAGTATCGTATTCAACTATAAACATCATTGAAATAAATTGTCGAGATGGTAGTGGGAAATCAATAAAATTTAGCAAAGATATCAAAACACATTTATCTTTACATTTTAGAAAAGTAAATGAATAAGAACGATTTTTACGTGAATTTACCCAGTAATAGTTGTCCACTTACATTTCCAAATAATGAAGCTGGAAAGTTTAATGTAGAATTTCCAAATCAGATTTACTTGGATGGGATTAAGAAGTTGCTTTAACTGAATTCACTTTTGTGTACAATAATTTTTCATTTTATAACAACTCTTATATCAAATATATTAAGAGTACATTACATAATAGTTATGAATATTTTTATTATATTGAAGGAAACTATACAATTAGTCACAACTCTACATTTTATCTGATATATATATTGACAATAAAATTTTGAACATTAATTGTAAATATTTTCCATTCAAAGTATCATTTGATAGTATTGAAGAAGTTAATTGCTTGGTATTTAATAAAAAAGAAGTAGATTTTAATGATGAATTGAATCAGATACGTATACCAAATAAGAAAACAAAATTTGATACTATACGATTAACTATAACTTATTATTATGATGTAGAGTATACTGAGACATTTAAAGAAAATTTATTCATTACTGAACTTTCACAATTTACTGATCAGTTAATGACATCTTATCCCCATCCGTTCAAATCTTGTGAAATTAAACAAGATCAACTTGTTAAAATTGAATTGGAAGAAGATTTTAGAAGTGTTAGTTTGGGATTAATTGATGAATCCTATAGTGAAAAGATCATTGTTGGATCTAGTTTACCAACTATAATGCAAAGAAATATACAAATGATGATTTATACAAATATTATTGAACCAATTCTTGTGGGTGAATTAAGTGTTCCCCTTCTTAAATATGTTTGGATAGAAAAACATAAAAAAGACAACCTTGTTCAATTCATTGAGAAAAATCCAATGTATTTACCAGTATCATCCTCGTATATAAACAATATAGAAATCAATATTCGTGATGACAGTGGAAAATATATATGTGGTAAACAAGACAAAACTTACTTGACACTACATTTCTGTAAAATTAATGAGTAATCCAGACATTGTAAACTTTTATAGCACTCATCAAAATGGTGGGGATTTACCTTATTTTGTAGGTAAACAGTACGGATCTGTTTGGTTAAAAACAATTGGGCGATTCGCACTACCTATTCTTAAACGTATAGGAAATTTTGGTATGAAAACTGCTAATGACTTAATAAATAATAATGCACAATTCTTACCTGCTTTAAAATCAAATACAATATCTTAAATTAAAGATTCTATACCAGCTGTAATGGAACACTTACCTTATGTTATTAACAAAGTTTCTGATGTATTTAATAAAGAACAAAAAAGTGGAACAATTAAACGTCGAAAAATTATCAAGAAACATATAAACAAAAGAATAAAAGGATACGGAACTATATTTCAGTCATGATTAGTGCAAAATCAAAATTATGCATCTTTGATAGACCATCTCCTCAAGCAGTAATTGAAAATGGTTCTTTTGAAGATATTTATCCAGTGAATTTAATTACAGATCCAGGAAACACCTCAATTCAATTTTACATTATTTGGCTCTCAAACCGAAAATTTGGATTTGAACGATACATTACTCTACATTCAAATGAAAGTTGTAAATAGCAACGGGGAAAATTTATCTAATGAATCAGATGTTACTGCAAACAATTTCTTTTTTTCAAACTCTTTTTAAAGATGTTGAAGTAATTTTTAATTCTACTAAAATTGAAGGAAGTAATGATGTATTCGCACACAAGCCAATGATTGAAACTATTATTAATTATAACCACGATACAAAACATACTTGTTTAGGTGGAATGGGTTATGATGAAAATGACTCAAAAAGAAAAATTTGGATTTCAAAATCAAAACCAATCAGTGTTTGTTCCCCACTTCAATTAGATTTCTTTGATCAACCAAAATATTTATTACCTGGTGTTAGTGTTCAAATTAAATTAACAAGATCCAATACTGAAAGAAGTTTAACATGTACAAAAATAATTCTACAAATAATATTATTAAATGCAAAGTTTATGGTTAGAAGAGTTCGTGTTGAACCGTCAGTTTTAGGTGGTCATAAAATTGGGCTTGCTAATAGAAATGCAGTTTATCCAATGAAAAGTAAGGAAGTTGTTCAATTTTCATTGCCAATGGGTTCATCTTCATTTTATAAGGAGCAAATATTTGGTAATAGACGACTACCAAATTTTATTCTTGTTGCTTTCCAAGGGAATAAAAGATATGGGGGATCGTATTTGGAAACATTTTCAATATTTGAACACTTTAATGTCAAGTCTTAACATTAAGTAAAGGAAATGATTATCGTGAAAAATATAGTCAAGATTTTGCCAATGATAATTATAGTTCTAGTTATATGGAAAGTATTGTTAGAAATATGGGTTATCTTAATACAAATATGAATTGTGGTATTACCTTGTCAGACTTTAAAAATAAATATCCCTTTTTTACATTTGTATTGGCACCTGATTTTGATCTTAATCAAAGTCAGTTACCTCAAAGTGGAAATTTACGATTGGATATAAAATTTGAAAATTCATTAACCGAATCTGTATCAGTACTTGTATACGGAGTATTTGAAAAAGAAATTCAAATCACATCAAGCTGTACAGTACTTGTTTGATTGATTTTGTTTGACAAACATCGTTGAACAAACTATAAACCAAAGTATTATTAGTTATGGTCAAAAATGAAGTAAGTAATTTAATTAATTAGTTAATTTAAGTTCTATTCAGATACAAACTATTGGTAAAAAACTAATTGGGAAAATCTTTTTTGGTGTTTTTCCATTGGACAAAATTCCATATATCAATATCAACAAAGCTTTGATTGTAAATACTCAATCAGCTAATCTCGGTGGAGAACATTGGCTCACTATTTACGTGAAACCATATAAAATATATGTATTTGATCCAATGGGATTCTATTATCCTCCTTTATTGATATCAAAACTAGAATCAATGTTGATGCCAATTGAATACAATCGAATTCGATATCAGAATCCATTGACAAAAACTTGTGGCCAACATTGTTTAGCTTGGTTAAAATCAATGTTCTCTAAATAAATCTTGTATAATTGTGTTTATTTCATAATATGATTTTGTTTACATGCAGACTAGTAATGTGTGTTGATTAATACAAGTGCGAATGTGTTGATTTTGATTGGTCACAAAAATAAATAGACACACATTTGAATATATCGAAAAAATTTTTTATAATTTATCATAATTTACAAACTCGTTTAATTTGTAAGTTTAATTTTTTAAATTTTTAATTAATATTATTATGTAATTTAGGAAATGAACAGCAATAATTACGAAAACTTTACAAGTAATTTAATTTTTATATTAAATCAAATTTAGATAATTACCAAAACGATGGAATTTATTCCCAAAATGTTGGAGAATATATTGATCATGAAACATATAGAGGATATTATTATCAAAATTTCAGTAAGATTTTCATTTTTAATAAATAAGTTTTAATATTTTTTTTAGATACAATAAACTCACAATTTTATCCACAAATTTATGGAGGAAATCAAAATTCAAGTAAGATTTTAATTTTTAATAAATTGTTTTAATATTTCTTTAGATATATTAAACCCACAATATTATCCACAAACCTATGGAGGGAATCAAAATTCAAGTAAGATTTTAATTTTTAATAAATATATTTAATATTTCTACAGATATAATAAACCCACAACTCTATCCTCAAGTCTATGGTGGAAATCAAAATTCCAGTATGATTTTCATTTTTATTATATCAGTTTTAACTTTACTTTTAGGTTACATTCAACAAAACTACGCAGAAAATAATCATCCGATATTTACAAATAGCAAATCAAGTATTCATTTTAAGTTATCAATTGTGATTTAGTAATTTTTAGATAGAAATTTGCCAATCTCTGATTCTGAAGAGGACGATAGAATTGATGAACGAAAATGTAAGTTTTTTATTGGTTTTTTTTATTATTATTAAATTATATTTTTTTCATATATTATATATTATATTTTTTTTCTCATATACTATATATTTTTTTTATCTAAAATGAAGAACTGACGCCCCTTTATTATTATTAATCGAAAATAAGGGCAGACCCCTTAATTTTGTTTTTGATATATATGAAGACTGACCACTATATTTTATTATATAAGAAATCAAATTTTTGTATATAATTTGTCAAGAAGGGCGGATCCCTGCTCAAATTTTTTTTAAAATTATAGATACATGGGGTAAACTCTTGGTTTTTTTAAATGTTTAGTTTACTATTAGATTCAAATTATTATAAAACTTTACAAAACTAAACTTTACAAAAGACAAAAATTTATTCAACAACATTTTGGATTTTCCAAATAGGTTTTATAATAGATTTGTTAATCTTGACTCCTTTAATAATTATCTGAATTTTATATTTTTTATTATACTGTACTTGATCCTTCAATTGGCTTCCACAATTAATAATTGAAAATTTTTCATTAAAAACCATTTCGTTATTCAACAAATGGAGAATATCTGAAATATTTTTTCGATCTTCCTCTTCAATATTTCCAATTATAATATTGTAATCATAAGCTTTTAAATTAAAAGATTCCTAAAAAATAATTATTCAAATTAAATTAAAATAAACATTACTTTGAATGTATATGTAATAGGAAAATTTAAATAGTTCATACTGTATTGAAGGTATTGAACAAGAGGCTTAAATGTCATCCCAATAACAGCTGTACTGTTTTCTTCTAGGAGTAGTTCATATACTTTCGACATTCTTGCTTTTTCATACAAAATTAATTTTATTTATAGTAAATAATCAATTTTTATTGGTCGGATACTACTTGCACATTTAATTTAATAATTTAATAAATAATTTTTTATTACTAGGTAAATTATACCCAAATTATTGCCAATTAACAGTGCATACTAAAAAATGTCACAAAAAAATGGAAGAGTATTATGGTAAAAAATACCATAATTCCATTTACTTTATATGCCCCGTATGCATAACGTCCCAACCCATTCCCTATTTAGACTTTTATGACCATCATAAAAATCATTTGCGCCAATTTCATGTTAAAAAAATTAAACTATTTAAAAGACCAGGAGCAATTAAATTAAGCAGCACCCAAATTACCCAATTAAGTAATCCTATAAGTGAACTCATTAACGAACTTACAACAAATCCTATAAATAGTATTTTGGATTACTTAAATGAAGATAAAAGGTCGAAAGATTCACGGAATGAAGCAATGGAAGCGATTGAAGTTGACATAGCGGATGAATATAATGAAGCGGACGAAGATAATGAAGCGGATGTAGATAATGAAGCGGATGAAGATAAACGGATCGATGGATTCATGGGATGGAGAGTTTGAAAAGGTTAAAAATAAAAATGATAATATACAAATAGGAGGAAATTTACCTATAATACAAAGCGACTTACGAGGTACACATAAAATAATTAGTATAGATACTACCAACTTGGGCATTAAGGAAATTGTTTTTCCTGTAGACTTAATTAACAAGTTAACAGAGATAATAGATGAACTAAGGTATGTAAAATTCAATTTGGAATAGAAATTGAATTCGAGAAAGATGGAGAGATAAAATTAAATAATATTAGTAACAGCGCAAGACCCACTTACCCAATCATTCTTCGATGAAGGCATACAAAAGATAAATGAAAAGATAGCTTCAATAACAGAGTTAAGGAGTAGTTGGGTTATTAGAAAAATAACTGAAATTTACTTTATAGTAACAAAAATAAGTAATATCAGTAGATTAAGTGGTAGAAGTTACATAAAAACACCAAAACAATTGGCTAGCAAAAAGAGTATAATAAATGTGAAAAATAGTGATAATTTATGTTTTATCTATAGCATATTGTCGATACTTAAAAAAGATGAGATTGTTAGTAGTCATAGAAAAGATAGTTATAGTTACACTAATTGTCTAAATGAATTAAATTATGACCCAAACGATATGCCCCATGAAATTAAATGGTATTCGAAAATTTGAGTCAAATAACGAAGGACTGATAATTAATATATTTAGTTATGACGAAACATCTAAACCCTAACACAACAACTTTGTTTTAAAACATCGATTTTTAAACATAATTCATAGGTCCAAAGTTACAGAAGGAACAATTATTAATTTAAAAGATAACGCCAATAAAAAAACTTTCGTACCATATATTTCGATAGCACAGCTATCATCTTCAGGTACTCAAAACCAACTAAAAATATTATGAATTAACATTTAATTTAAACAAATTATTTTTTATTAATTTAATTTTTTTTAATAAATAAATATTTTTTAAAAATATATTCAATTCACTTTTAAATTAATTTAAAATTTTAAAATTTTCACTTATATTCTAATTTTTAAAAATTAATGTAATTTAAAATTTTCAATTATTTTAAAAATATTATAAAAACAAACATGATTTAACATACGTAAACTATTTAAAAACCTTCAAAACATTCGTAGTCACAGCACTCTGCACATTAATCTTTGGATCCAATGACCTTATCAGCAATGCTTCACATATCACTCGTTCCCAATAACTATTAAAACTTCTCAACAAAATTCTAAAATCAGACATTCCGATATCACTTTTACAGCCTCTATTGTGTTCACTAATATTGGTCAAACCCTTCAATCGACAATGCTCTAGAACTCGAGTACAGAGATGACGGGAAGTCTCTCCAATGTATGTGGCATTACACCCATTACATGTAAATTGATAAACGAGATCAGAACACAATCCAACCGGAGTTTTTGATTTATTAATAAACATATTGCGTACCTTTCACGAATTAGAGACGATCTTATACTCTAAATTTCCCATCAGTTTACCCAACTTCCTCTTATAATTTGTAAAGTCTTCAGAGTACGGCAATACTAACACATATTTAGGCTCAATTTTTTTATATCCATTTTTACCATCACCCAGACCAACACTCAATTCACACACATCCGACAAATTACATCCAGACTTTCCAAAACATGGATCCTTAGGATTTTTAATCAATTTATCAACAGTCTCTTTTATCATCAACAATAAAAATGATTTAGAATATCCATTCTTTATCAACAACTCAACCAATTTATTGAGTTGTTGAGTTGTTTGATAAAGAATGGATATTCTAAATCATTTTTATTGTTGATGATAAAAGAGACTATTAAAAAAAATTAAATTAATAAAAAAATAATTTGTTTAAATTAAATGTTAATTCATAATATTTTTAGTTGGTTTTGAGTACCTGAAGATGATAGCTGTGCTATCGAAATATATCGTACGAAAGGTTTTTTATTGGCGTTATCTTTTAATTAAATCGTTGCCAAATTTATTTAATTATTTAATTATTAATTTATTGCTATTAAATAAAGGAGAACAATATCATTATGTAGGAATAACATCACTCAATAGGTTATTGAATTGTCGAAATAAAACAATAGAAAGAATTCAATCTTTATGGTGCCATAGATGTCTGAACGGATTTAGACATAAGAAAGCATTGGACAAGCATGAGATATTATGTATGAGAAATCAGTTAGGGACAACTTTATATACTTTCCCGGAAAAAAGTTTATTAAATTCACTGATTGGTTCAAAACTGTAACCGCAACATATGTTATATATGCAGATTTCGAATCTGTTTTGCCAAAGGACGACGTACACCATCAAATACATTTACTCATTTTGGCAGAACTATTATTAATAAATAATTTTGATGGGAGTATAATATATAAAGAATTTATAGGTGAAGATTGTGTGAAACAATTTTTAAAATCAGTAGAAAAAATAGCAAAATATACAGTATTACCGTATTATTATAAAATGGGAAATCAAACAATTAAGGAATTAACAAACCTACAACAAAACCGACGAAAACACAGATTTACTATATATTGATATTAATAATTTATATGGTTGAGTTTTAGGTCAACCATTACCTTGTGGTAAAAATTTAATTGGATATTTGACGGATTTGATACAATATTATCTGATTGTTTAACTTTGAATCTTGAATCTTTGTCATATGGGTATACTCTTGAAGTTGATCTTGAGATTCCTTCTGAGCTTCATGTTAAGTTAGATGATTTTCCAATTGCAGCTGAGAAAATGAAACCTGAGGGCTCAAAGGTTGAAAAATTGTTGCTGACTCATTACCCTAAATATAACTATGTAATTCATTGGCGAGTATTAAAATTATACATGTTTCTCGGTGTTAAAAGGACACATGTTAATCGCGGAGTAAGATTCAAACAGTCTAATATTTTTAAAAAGTATATCTACATAAACACTGAACTTCGAGCTTAAAGTACAAATACATTAGATAAAAATTATTATAAGTTGTTAAATAGCAGTTTATATGGAAAAACTGTTGAAAATCTAAAAAAGAGAATGAATTTGCGTCTTTGCACAACAGAAAAAAACTTGTGACTTATACTTCGAAACCTACCTTTAAAAAATCAATAAAAATTGACAATGATCTTATAGCTGCGTTGTTAAATCCTGATTCGATATGTTTAGATCGACCAAGCTATATAGGACAATCAGTGCTTGACTTGTTAAATTAATAAAATGTTAATATTAAATTTAATTCAAATATAATTAATTATCATTTTATAATTATGATATTATAGTTTAAATTTAATAGTACTTACATTTTACTGTTTTATTTTTGCGAATCGGGTCTTATCATTTCGAACATTTTTGTTGATCATTTTTATTAATGATTTTAAATCTTTAATTATAATGTTGACGGATTCCATTTTGTAGAAATAAAAATTATTAAAAATATGATAAAAAACTTACTAAAGTTTGGTATTTAATAAAAGTGAATTTTTTAAAAAATACATTCAGTTATATATTAACAAACATGTAAGTAATTACATGATCGACAAATAAAAATTTAGTCTATAAAACACACTTAATTACATAACACCAAAAACATTTAAATACATATAATCCTCTGAAATTAATCCTTTAAAAGTAATACTTATTACATAATACATCTTTAATTACACTTATAATTAAAAAACAATTTTGAAAAGAAACTTTATTCAATAAATTCATTTATTTTTCATTGTTTTTAACCAAGCTAAGCAATACTCTCCACATGTTTTTTTCATCGGTTTTTGATAATGAATTCGATTGTATTCAATCGGCATTAACATCGATTCTAGTTTATTAATTAATAAATGGGGATAATAGAAACCCATTAGATCAAATACATATATTTTGTTTTACAACTTTTATTTTATTTACAACTTTTAACTGAATATATACAAAGTATCGTTCAAATCTAAATATTCTGTTTGTGATCCGTTGAATTCATTGGGAAAATATCTTCAAATGAACCATGTTCAATCACGGCTTGAGGGGATGGTCTATCAAAAAGACATAATTCAGATTTTACACAAATCATTTTTCAAATATAGTTCCGAATCCTCTCATTCTTTTGTTTATACGTTTCTTCATAATCTTTCTACGTTGAAGTGTCCCTCCTTTTTGTTCATTTTCACGATTAAATACATCACTTACTTTATTAATAACACCAGGTAAAATTTTCATAACACTAGGTAAAGATTCTTTAATTTCAGATATATCATTTGATTTTAAAGCAGGTAAAAAATCAGAATTATTATTTATTACGTCAATTGCCGTTTTCATACCGAAATTCCTTATACGTCTAAGAATAGGTAATGCAAATCTACCTATTGTTTTCAACCAACCGGTTCCATATTGTTTACCTATAAAATATGGTAATTCTCCACCAGATTGACTACTACTATACAAATTTACAATGACAGGATTACTCATTTATTTTACGAAAAGGCAATGTAAGAAAAGTTTTATCTTCTTTATCAAATATATATTTTCAACTATCGTCACGAATATTGATTTCGATATTGTTTATATATGTTGACCATACAGACAAATACATTGGGTTTTGAACTAGATCATCCTTTTTTATGTTTTTCAACCCATACACATTCCAATAGAGGTACTAAAACATCACCAACAACAATATGTTCATATGATATTTGTATAGATCATCATTTGTTGATTACTTTGCAAACTTTCTGGTAAACATAATCCAACAATAACTTTTTCTGAATATGATTCTTCACTTAATCCCAAACTTTGAACCAAGAATTTACTAAATTTAACTTTACTGACATCATCTTCTAAATCAATTTTGACTAATCTTCCTTGTTCAATTTCGCAAGATGAGGATAAAAAGTCATTAATTGATCATTTATTTGTGATAAATTAGTAATGATTAAATTTTCTTCAAATTTATCTGTATACTCGACATCATAAAAATAATTTATAGTTAATCGAATTGTATCAAACTTTATTTTACGATTATTTGAAGGAATTTTAATTTGATTCAAGTTTTCAACAAAATTTACTTCTTTTTTTTAAATCCTAATTTTTGAGCTTCTGCAATACTGTCAAATAAAATTTTAAATAGAAAATATTTAAAATTAATATTTAAAGTATTTCGATCAATGTATACTAGATAAAATATAGAGTCGTGACTAATTGTATATTTATTCTTTGCATCGTTATAGTAAAAATATTCATAACTTGTATGTAATGTACTCTTACTATATTTAATATTTGACTTGTTATAAAATGGAAAATTATTGTATACAAAGTGAAATCGGTCAGAGCAACTTGCCATTCACCTTCCAAGTAAATTGGATTTTGAAATTCCACATTAAATTTATCAGCTTTATTATTTGGATGAGTAAGAAGACAACTATTACTCGGTAGATTTATGTAAAAATCTTTATTCATTTATTTTTCTAAAATGTATTGATAAATGTGTTTTGTTATCTTTACTAAATTTAATTAATTGTCCACTATCATCACGAATATTAATTTCAATGTTGTTTATAGTTGAAGTTGAAATTGGTAAATACATTGGATTCTTCATTTTTAATTGTAAAATTTCCCCTTGTTCATAATTTTTAACCCAAATAGATTTTAATAGAGGAACTCTTACATCTCCAACAGTTATTGGTTCAATAATATTCGAATAAATGAACATTTGTTGATGATGATGTAATAATCTTGGAACTTTATTACCAACGATGTCTTTATCACTAAAAGTTTGTTTATTTAATCCTAAGGTTTTGATTAAATTGTTGTCAAAATATATTTTTGAAATGTTATCTGCAAGTTTTATTTTAACTAATTCATTGTTTTCAATTTTTAGTTCTTTAAACGGAGACGGAATAAATGATATTAAATGTCCTTGTAATTTTGATAATGTGTTTATGAGTAAATTATCTTCAAAATATTTATCAAATATTGTTTTTTTTCATAACTTATAATTATCCCGAATTGTTCTATAACACCATTATCTGTAAATTTTGGTAATTTTAATCGACAATGATCATCTTCAATAATGATGGATATAGATTTTAATCAAAACTAAACGCATGTTGAATGTCAGGAAATGTGACTTTAAGTGGAACATGTGGACAAACAATAACCAAGTTCTCATAATTGTCAATAAAAACATCAACATCAGGGGTATGTTTAGGATTTATTAATTCATAAGTTTCATTTTGATTATTTATTTTCAAATATTTTATTTCAGTACCACTCTTCATCGTTTCATAACTTAAGTAAGAATTACTATAAAACGGAAATGTTTTATACACAAAAGTAAAATCAATCAAAGCAACGTTCCACTTACCATTCAAGTAAATAGGATTTTTTAAAATTCTACATTAAAATTACTAGCTTCATTATTAGGAAAAATAAGAGGACAACTATTACTAGGTAAAATCATATTATATTAATTGATTTTCAGATATCCAATTTGGAGTTTCATATCCATGCCATTTAACATAGTATTATTTATATTTACCAACAATCTTGGTTTTTAATATCTTTTAAATTCTAAATACAGTAGGGGCTTCTATAACTAGGAGTTCCTGTTCTTAGAATTTTCCACTAACTTGATTGCTTTCCTCATCTTTGATAAAGTACATTACAGGATTCTGATTCATATCAATTTCTGAGATTTGAAATACTTCATCGCTCCAATTGTTGTCAAAATTCTTGATGAATGGAGAAGCACTGTTTTTACTTATTCTAACGTGATTACCCACTTTATATTTAGGCTTTTTAATAATAGAATCAGATTGTTGTGATATCAAATTATCCATATTATTCGTTGAATAAACATCAATTGGTCGCATTCCATTTAAACCCCTATGTGGCAAATAATTGTAGCTATAAATTGCTTTTTGTAAAACATTTATCCAGGTTTAATTTCATTTATATACGAAATAATTTTTCAAGCGATCTCTTATTCGATTAAATCTTTCCATGTGGCAGCTTTAAATTGAAAAAATACAAAGTAATGATTTATTCCTTTGATAATTTCTTTAACTTTACTATTATAAAATTCTTTACCTAAAAATAAATTTAATTTAATTAATTTATTTAATTGCATACTCAAATCAGTTTGTGAATTACAAGGCTTGCCATCAACAAATAATTCCTTGATTGCTTCAGCCATTTAATTGGCCGATTTGATTTTTGTTGGAATAGCAAGAGCGAATCGACTAAATATATCAACAAATGTTAAAATATACTTGTATCCCTTATTAATTTTAGAGAAGGGTATCATTTCCATCAAATCCATTTGCCATAAATCATCAACTCCCATTGTTTTATAACTACGGGTTTTGAATTTCTTCAACATTGGTTTATTTAAACTGTACGCCATTTGTCCAGATAACCAATTCTGAGTTTTTTTCTTTGAATTAACTACTTCCTTTGCCAGTTTTCTTACACCACTAAAACCAGCGGGGTGTTTTGGTCTGTCCATACCTTTTCGAGCTTTTTCACTGTGTTTCGATTTTTGGTTAATGTTTCCTTCATTATTACAACAAGTTGTCAAAATATTTAAATCTAAATTAGTTTATCCGGTAATGATTTCTTGGTACCCATTAAGAAGTTAATGATGAAAGTGCGCTTATTGTAGATAATACTATTGGAATTAATGCCCCCAAAAACCACCATTTTGTTTATATATTAATTTTCGCATCAGACGATGATGTTTAGTGTTTATTAAAGATAAAAGTGATCTTTTATGTTTTTGTAATACAAGTTTTTTAGCTTTAGTAATGCTTACATTACCATGAACTACATTAACAATAACTTCAACTAGATCATCTATAGCAAATGAAGGAAAATTCTGTAAAATATTCATTCTTTTATTATTAGGAGCCTTCATCAAGGCATTAAAGTATGGTAGACTACGATCAAATTTCATATTAAATACTTTTTTCATCTAGTTGTTTTGTTTATATTTAAATCCACTTTTTATCTTTAACAATCTTCTTACTCTTTTTTATTATTTTAAGTTTAGTAACCCTTTTCTTTGTAACTTTTTTCTTTGTTGATTTTTCACGTTGAACAATCACTTTTTTAAACGTCATTTCAAGTAATTATTTTCAGATTTCAATTTTGTTTATAAATCGTAACATCTTTCTTATTGAAAATATCAATTCTAATACGTAATTCATCAGGACATTGTTGTGTAAAGTCAAAGAACAAATATCCATGGGGAACCTTTGTTGCATATTGAAACGAATCAATTAAAAATTTTCTATCATTGGGATAGGCTTGTCTAGCAAGAAAATCTACAATGGTTTTTAAAAATAACCAAGTATTGTACATTTAAATTACGAGTTCTATGACCGCCCCCTTGATGAAAAAAATTTTGAGTAATGAAAATAACATTAACACCAATATGTCGAGCAATTTTTGTAAATAAAATTATTAAAATCCTTTTCTTTATTACCTTCCTGGTATAGATCATCGATAATAATAACATCGCCTTGATGTAATCTAGATGACCAATTTTTATCAAATCCTTTAATTATTATCATTTTCAATTTACAGAATTAATTTTGAGTAAGTCCGTGTTCTTCGTCAGCTCCTCTATGCCAATATATTTTGTTGAATTTTGATTTGAACAAGTTCGATTGTAATAAATTGCATACAAATAAAGTCTTTCCACAACCACTTGGTCCAACTACTTGATATACTGCATCATTTCTTAATTCCGTTTTATTATTAATTATTTATTTAATTGTTTATATTTGTTTTAATTTTTATAATTACTTGAATTGGAATTATTTGAAAAGGTTGAGTAACATAAATTATAAAGGAAGATATTCTATATCTGACATGAAATTCCCATTTGGAAAACCACATCAAGTTGTAGATCGATCAGGTAAGTATCCGATAATATTTTTCAGATAGGGGAAATGCCAGGTAATGGGATGTAAGCAACCTCTAAAAACTGGGGATTTGAAATATAATATACATGATTTACAAATTCAATCAATCACTGTAACAATCGATATTGGAAATTTT
Source organism: Schmidtea mediterranea (assembly GCA_022537955.1). Classification (NCBI taxonomy): domain Eukaryota; kingdom Metazoa; phylum Platyhelminthes; order Tricladida; family Dugesiidae; genus Schmidtea; species Schmidtea mediterranea. The sequence goes on along the minus strand of CM039679.1, from coordinate 218,416,075 downwards.
ATAAATCTATATGAATTACAAAGGTGAATTGTATATTTGAACCTGAAATATTTCCAACATTACGTCTTCAAAAATATAATCCATCATGTGTCAATATATTTTCAAATGGGAAAGTTGTAATACTCGGAATAAAATCCTTGGATTGTAATGATTTTGTGGAAAATATTAAATCAGAAATAACTATGTTAATAAATTATTAAAGATTTTGTTTGAATTTGTTTAATTTATTAAGTTTTAAGAAATGTCAAAAGGTAAATCATGTATATTTAAATATTTATTTTATTATTTAGTTTATCTCTTTGAAGTAATTTTAAATAAAATTCAGGAACTTTATCCAAGAATTGAAAATATGTTGGATTATTGCGCACCAGAGTTTCTCGCAACAAAAATTGACCATTTCACAGAGATTAACATTAAAGAAATTCTCGAGATTCACTATGACAACTTTCACGGATCTGGTAATCGATGTGTTGCAAATTGCATTGTTTGTAAAGATAGTATGAGAGTAACATGTTCAAATGGATGTCCACGTTGCCTCGATTTCAAACGTGACCAAACAATCCATATATTGTTGGCTGAAATGCGTAATTACTCGGATATTTTTGATTTGAAATAAAAATTAATCTTTTTTATTTAATCTTTATTGTCAATAAAAATATTTGTATGGTTTGAAAGTTTGTTATTTTTACAATTCAAAATTTATCGATAATTTATCAATCATTTTTACATTGAAAAATTATTCTTAGACTTACAATTAAATTTGAAAAAATAAAAATAATACTAAATAAATAATTAAATGAAAATAAAAAAATAATTATTTAATTCAATTCATTAAAACAAACAATTTAATTTAATAATAATATTTAAAAAAAAATTTAGAAGACTTGATTAAAACAAATAATTAAAGTAAATAAAATATTCAGGATTTTTAATTGAGCAAATATATTTTAGGCTTTTTAGTCGACAGGTAATTTGAGCCAATTTTATTTTTATGGGTTTTTAAGTATGAAAAATACATAGGATTTTTATTCGATGAAATATTTTAAAGTTTTTAATCGGGTTTAAGCCAATTTTATTCGAAAATTCCCCTCATTATAGAACGACCATCATAGGCGATTTAAGCCAATTTTTATTTTTAGGCTTTTTAATCGAGAAAAAATGATTATGCTTTTTATCGTGAATTTAAAAATTTTTATATTTGAAAATTTAAACAAAAAATTAACTTAAATAAAAATGTATTCAAAAAACAAATAATTAAAAAAAATTCATTCATTAAAACAAATAATTTTAAAAAATTTAATCACCCCTCTCCCGAAATTTTTTTAGGGGGTCTTGTTTTTTTAAAGCCAAATATCCACGAGGCATAGTCCTCATTATACACTACCACAAAGGAGCATCCATTAAAGACGTCCAATAAGAAGGGGTCTTCGCAAAAGGGGCAAATGTGTACACTATGGAAGGGGTGAGAACATCTCCAGCAGTATTGATCGTTTAAATATTATACATAATTGTGTGGTAAACCCATTTTGTTCCTTATAGTTTTAGAGCTCCTTGAAGCTCTTAATTTTTATTATATGACAATCAGAAATAAAAAAAAAATTTTTTTACTAGAAAATTAATTTATCTTTTTAAATAATTTGAAATCATCCAATTTCGTCTTTTATTTCCAAATACTTTTAATTTTAAAATCGTAACCAGATGACGACTCATTGTATTCCAAATCTCTCATCAGTGCCTCAAATTCGAGCTGACCGGGTAACCATTCAACATTATCATTTGGATTATTTAACATAAGCGTACTACTAATGCCACCCTTAAATTGTTTAAGGACATTCTTCTGTGTTTCGATATCAGGCACAATTACGTTTTCCGAGTGAATGCATTTGCCTAGTTTCATCTACAATCAATTTCATTATACATCATAATAATAATAATAATAATAATAATATTTTCTACAAATTTGACTATGAATCACATTTATTTAAGGTATTCACGAATTTTCGGCACAGCCTTTTTCAAGTGATTTTTACTTGAAAAAGGCTGTGCCGAAAATTTAACTATGAATACCTTAAATAAATCTGATTCATAGTCAAATTTTGTAGAAAATATTATGTCACTTAAAAAGAAATCAGAGGTGAAAAACAAAAAAGTCCCTATAAAATAATAAAGTTGAGGATATCTAAATAATAAAAATTAAATAATTATTAAAGTGACTAAAATGAGTGGGATAAAATGGAAAAAAATAAAGGCAATGCTGTTCCAGAATTCCGAGAAGCAGAAGTGAGAAACAGAAATTAAAAATGAGAAGGAAGCAATCAATAAAATAGGACAAGGTAGTTAGTAATTAATAAGTGCAAATGGGTAATTGAATTTCAATAGCTAACAAAAAATTAAAAATAATTTCCTTATTTCCAATAACATCCATTTAAATTATATATCTCCACAGGAATTAGAAATAATAGAAGAACTGGGGATTCAAGGGTATCTACTGAAAGAAACCTAAAATAAAATAATTATCTTTAATTGCCATTAGATGGAAAACTAAAAAATGAAACAAAACTTGAATAAAGACAATTTTAAAAAGAGAAAAAACAATTTTATCGGAGAAAACAGTGTTAAATTTTAAAGCAATTTGAACCAGTTATTATTTTCAATTTAGAAAAAAGCAACTAAATCAATTCTACAGATTGACGAAACCAGAAGTAGTAAACAGATAGTTGTAAATTCCAAGTTTATTGAAGATTTGCTATTTCTCTATGAGGGTTGTAATAAGAATTCATTACTAATAGTTTTTGTAATAATTGTAATCATTTGTTCTTATCAATAAAAGTTGTCGAGAATTCGTTATTAAAGAGCGGCACTCAAAAATGAACAGAAAACACAATATTATAGCGTGATCGGAAAATTGGTACAGAAATTTAATTTTTACTCCATATCAGCATACCGTTATTCTCAAAAGTTAGACTAGTGGAATTTTCTAATTTTAAAATCTCTGTTTTGTTTCTGAGTTCTTTGGTATTCTGGTTTTTGAAATTCTATATAATTTTATATTTTTCTAAATATTAAACTCTTATTTTTTATCCTGTTTTGGTTCGCAATAATATTTCACTTTGTCCTAATTAAAATCAGCTTTGTTTAATATCTCCGTTATTTACTTAAAAAAGTAAAAATGGTTTAAAAATGTGCAATTTCATGTGCACAATTTTCTTGTGTGCGATTTTCTGGCAAAACCATATTATAGATATAATAAACAAATTACAGAATTTTATTAATTTTCAAAATTTTTAATTTTATTTAAATAATCAATTATTTTTCTAATTGAAAAATATATTTTGAAATTTCTAAAATATTTTATTATAATTATTTAAATTTAACGAACAATATATAAGTATGAAAATTAAATTATTTAACTTAATAATTTAATCATTCAATTTGAAACCAACAACTACAACAACAATCTACATACTCAATTTAACATTCAAACTATTTAAAAACATTAAATCAAAAATGAATCTTGCCAATGAAATGTGAGATTGACTATTATTGATCTGATTCAAGTACGAATCCCAGAAAATATAAATTTTTGTTTATCAGCACAATCGATCACAATGTACAACTACACTAAATGACTCAACATTGGCAACAAGAGTTATTGAGTGATTTCTATAACTTTTCGGGAGGAATACCACGAAATCAGAAATATTTAGAATTAACTACTGCTCCTAATTTCAAATATTCGATAAAATAGATCTAGTTTTTTCCTGACTTTAACTTTAAAAAACTCGATATTCGCGACCAATAATTTGATTGAAATTATTTCTCCCTTTTTCCTTCAATAATTTTGTGATATAATTTGTTTTCGCTTTTTCGTTTCGTTTATAATTCTCTTTTTTCATCTAGTATCTCTTTATCCAATTGAGTTTCCCTTTAATACTTTGTTACTAGATGAGACTGAAAGATAATTTGCCGATTCTTTATTATTTAAAATTTTAGTTCATCAATAAACCTCATTTTCCAATTTATTTTTCTTTAAAATTTGCACTTAGAACTAATAATGACCTTGTTTTGTTTCATTCTTTGATTTCATTGATACTTAAGCGTTTTTTCTAGAGTTTTAATTTCTCCGAAAATTCTGGAGAATTCCCTTTCTTTTTTGTCCCATCATTTTACACTATTTAATAATTCTTGTGTTTATTTTGGTATCCTCAACAATATAATTAGACGATTAATCACAAATCACGACGATTTGTTAATAAAAACGAAATGTAATTACAAACACTTTTACCTGAGTCTGGCAAGCATAATCGAATATATAGCAGTTGAACCAAGTTTCCTCTATTGTTTTACCGGTTACAAAAGCTCCCATGTTTTTTAAAAGAAATATATTATTTTTAGACAAAATTTGGTTGAAAATTCCTTGGTATTTTAATAAGCATTTTATAATCATTTCTTCACAATGACTTCCAAAGATTTCAGAAAATTCTCTACAAAATTCAAGGAAATCGAATTGAAAAATTTCACTACCATTAACGAAAAACGATTCTTGGCTAACAGGAAATAAACCGTGATGAGTTTTTGAAACCTTAATTTGATGATTTGCTTTAACAGATATAATAATAATAATAATAATAATAATAATAATAATAATAATAATAATAATAATAATAATAATTAAAAGATAACGCCAATAAAAAACTTTTCGTACGATATATTTCGATAGCATAACTATCATCTTCAGGTACCAAAACCAACTAAAACTATTATGAATTAACATTTAATTTAAACAAATTATTTTTTATTAATTTAATTTTGTAATAAATAAATATTTATAAAATATATTCAAATAACTTATAATTAATTTAAAATTTTCAATTATTTTAATAATATAAAAAAAAACTATTTAAAACGTAAACTATTTAAAAACATTCAAAACATTCGTAGTCACAGCACTTTGCACATTAATCTTTGGATCCAATGACCTTATCAGCAATGCTTCACATATCACTCGTTCCCAATAACTATTAAAACTTCTCAACAAAATTCTAAAATCAGATATTCCTATTTCAAATTTACAGCCTCTATTGTGCTCACTAATATTGGTCAAACCCTTCAATCGACAATGCTCTAGAACTCGAGTACAGAGATGACGGGAAGTCTCTCCAATGTATGTGGCATTACACCCATTACATGTTAATTGATAAACGAGATCAGAACACAATCCAACCGGAGTTTTTGAACACGAATTAGAGACGATCTTATATTCTAAATTTCCCATCTGTTTACTTACTTTCTTTTATAATTTGTAAAACTTTCAGAGTACGTCAATACTAACACATATTTAGGCTCAATTTTTTTATATCCATTTTTACTATTATTTAGATCAACACTCAATTCACACCCATTTGACAAATTACACTCAGACTTTCGAAAACATGGATCCTTAGGATTTGTAATCAATTTATCAACAGTCTCTTTCATCATCAACAATAAAAATGATTAATAATAAGTAGAGGGATATGAGGACTATGCCCCGTGGATATTTGGCTTGAAAAAATCCGGAGACCTCTCCCTAAAAAAAATTTTTTTTTAATTATTTGATTTAATGAATGAAATTATTTTTTTAAAATTTTTTGTTTAAATTTAAAATTTTTAAAAAATTTTTAATTCATGATAAAAAAGATGAAGTATTTTTTCTCGATTAAAAAGCCTAAAAAATAAAATTTGCTTTAATAAAATTGGCTCAAACTTGATTAAAGAACATAAAAATATCGAATAAAAAGCCTAAGTATTTTTTCATACTTAAAATCCCATAAAAATAATATTGGCTCAAATCGCCTGTCAATTAAAAAGCCTAAATTATATTTGATCGATTAAAAATCATGAATATTTTTATTTTTTTATTTACTTTAATTATTTGTTTAAGTCAATAATATTAAATTTAATTGTACGTTTAAGTCAATAATATTATTTATTTATATTTTAATTATATTATTATTAAATTTAATTGTTTTTTTTAATCAAGTAAATTATTTATTTTTAAATTATATTACTATTAAATTAAATTGTTTGTTTTAATGAAGTGAATTAAATAATTATTTTTTTATTTTCATTTAATTATTTATTTAATATTATTATTAATTTAATTATTTATTATATATTATTATTATTTTATTATTATTAACATTTATTTATTTTTATTTTTTTTTAAAATTTAATTGTAAGTCTTTTAATAGTTTTTCCATGTAAAAAGATAAATTTTGAATTGTAAAAATAACAAACTTTCAATTCATACAAATATTTTTATTGACAATAAAGATTAAATAAGAAAGATTAATAATAATAATAATAATAAATTTTCAAAGATGTGTAAAAATAAATTAGTATTAAATTTTCAAAATAATAATAATAAATTCATCAACAACCAATGAAAAAGTTAACTTACTTGGTATCAACTTCTGAATACTGATAACCTATACACACTGAACAATCAATTGATTAATAACTGAACAACAATCACTAGGTACTGTATACAAATGACTGAGTACTGTACAATTCACTATATACATACTAGGCATTGAATAATTGAGTATCTTATTCATTAAAATTACCTATTTAATTAATATTTACCCTTTGAACATCGATATTCAACCAACCAAACCCACTTAAAAATAAAATAAAATTTTCTCTCAATCATTTCCCCTTAAAATACTTGGTTATTCACTATACACACACTCATAATATGTTATCAATAACTAGTTACTGAACAAATCAATATCAAAAATTGTTTACTAACCAAGAAATCTTTAAATAAAAGCACATAAAAATTTGAACAATCAAAAGAAATACAATTTTAATTACAAATTTTATTAACTTCTCCACTCTTTTATCGATCATTGATGTCTCCAAATTGTTTGATTGCTTAGTTAACTGGTTGCTATCAAGAAAATATTAATCAAATTCATTGAAGCCCAATCAATTGTTGTATTTTCTCTGTATAAAAGTTTATTGCTTTGTTTACAGTCTTGTATGTGATTTATTGTAATTATTTTGTAAAACTTAATAGTTTTATTTAAATGCTTTGAAATCTTTCTATTATTTTTGTAATATTTTTAATTGCATCCAACAATGAACATTTATTAAAAGTTATTTTCAAAGATGAATGTCAATCTTTTCATTTAATTTTCACATGCACCTAAATAATTTAATTGCTAACAGCTAAACTAATTAATTAAATTTATTTTTACACATTTTCTATTCTTTTCACTCCAACTCTTGTTGTTTACTGAATGATAAACTAATTAGTAAGTAAAGGTGTTTGTAATTGATAGTAAAAATAAACTTGATTAGAAAAATATTCTTAAATTAATTTCACAAAATATATGTTACTTTCACAGTACTTGAAATAAATTTTCATAATTTATTGAAAATTATTAGATTTTTAAGTTTCTAAACATCATTGAATAAAGTTAATAGATAAAATAATTATCATCTACCACATTACTAGAAATTAAATGATTATCGACCAACAACTAAATAAGTTGAATTTCTAACAAAGATTAAAAAACTACATGAAACAGGTACTTGTGCACTGATAGATACCGATAAAATCTACTAAAAAGGCAAATATGTATGTTTAATTGTTGTAAAATATTTGTTTTTGTAAAAATAATACTTATCATTAAATTATGATTAGGATGTGAATAGAATTTGATTAAAGTTATGAGAAATATTTTAAGATGTTAAATAAAACTGATTAATTTGTAAATAATGTTAGTGTTTTGAAGAAATTTTAAAATAAGACCTTCATCAAATTGGCAAGGAAATAGTAGTTATTGAGTAATACATATTAAAATTACCAAAATTTTATAATTTTTGACAAGTTTTGATATATCTTTAATAAAATTTGTAAGTACTTAAAATAAAACATTTAAAAAAAAGTTTCAACATAGTAGCAAATTGTAACGAAAATAGTAATTATTAATTAACTTAACTAAGTTGTAAAATAATTGAAAAAATTTGTTAGATCATTTTTTAAAATTTTATAAGATTGTAAGGTAATTGTTCTACGTGCTTGTTGAATGAAATTTAATATAAGTTATCGACTGATCATATATTGTACAATTTCTCTTCATTCATGGAAATAATCATAAATATTTAAATTATTCAGTAAATTGTCAATAACAACATAAGTAATCGGTAACATATTTTTTTTAAATTTTTAAATACTATTCAATTTTAGTTTTTAATTAAATTAAATTACAAATATAATAATAAAATCAAATAAATACTTGAATACAAATAATTAGATGAATCAAACATTTTCTTAGAACATTCATATTTTTTATTCAGATTCCAATAATTTCATTAAAATTAACCAAAATCTTATTGATATATTTTGATAACCCTTAAACCAATAAAAATGTATCGATTTCACTAAGTATCCATCCTTTAACATCGATATTCAACCGAATAAATAACCCTAAAAATATCATAAATTCCCTTCTTAACCAATCATTTCCTCGCTAAAATATCATAAATATCCTCTTTAAATGGCAATATTTTATCCATTTTAATTCAGTATTTTTCATAAAAATCCCCATTTAGATATTATTTACCCATAAAATAACAATATTCAATCGGCTTAAACCCCTTAAATATATCAACAAATTTGTTCTTAACCAATCATTTCTCTTTAAATGGCAATATTTCTTCCATTTTAATTCAGTATTTTTCATAAAAATCCCCATTTAGATAATATTTACCCGTAAAATAACAATATTCAACCGGCTTAATCCCCTTAAATATATCATCAAATTTGTTCTTAACCAATCATTTATCCCTAAAATAAATTTCCTCTCTTAACCAATCATTTCCCTTCAAATGACTTTTACCCCACACTATACCAACTATATTCATTATTTTCATAAAACAATATCAAGTAAAATTCCTTTGGAAATCTATATTCAACCGAATAAATCCCTTAAAATACCATTAAAAAACCCTACATTTTGATCATATCAACCATATGTAAGCTATGCATTCAACCAATCAAATTCCGTTAAAATTATCATAAACATCTGAATTTTACCAATAAAAATAAATTTTCTTTAAAGTATTACAAAATTGTTATCGATATCCAACATTTTCCATCGAAAATCACCACAATTTGATTCTGGTAACAAATTATAGCAAATAAAAAATTCGTCAAAAATGACTAAAATTGAATAAAATCTAAGTGTTCCTAAAAAATCATGAAACAGAGATCATATTTTTTCATTATTTGTTTACTCAAATAAATAAATAAATTGGAAAACCAATAAAATTATACTTTTGTGATTGATATCCATGAAATCAATAAAATTGAAAATGAAAGTAAATAATTGAGCCCTTATCTCAAAGATATTTTATTATTTCTAAGTTTCACTGAAATATTTTTAAAAATCAACTGAAATCGATAAACGTTTAATAAAACCGTGTATAATTAACAATAAATTTTAATTAATTCTTGTCTCTGTGTCTTCAAATATTCCAAAAGATGATTGTAATTTACTGTAAAATACATTAATCAATACCCAATAAACTTCTGAAAAGCTTTAGATGCTTTCAACAAATAAATGCAATACAATTTCAACTTTTATTTTTAAATAGATCATAAATTTATAACTAAAATATCATTTACTATTCAAAATCTATTAGTCAAATTGGATTCTAATTGGTAAATAATTATCTTAAATAGATGTTTCATAAACATTTTGTTCCTAAAATAAACTTTTATTTCAAATAATCCTAATATCAAGTTAAATCTATTAAATTATCAAGAAATTAAGTGTTTCTAAAATTATAGATTTACCCTCATTTCTTCAACAATTTCTACAAAAACATAATAATTACCAAAATCCATTAAAATTCAACAGAAAACCATAAAATTCCATAAAATGATTAAAATTTAATAGAAAATGCTAAATATCATCTAAAACTTGATATTATTAAAATTATCATAAAATTTCCCTAAAAGCTCTAATTGATTTACATAGTCTAAAATTATTTTATTTTTACCCATTACAACCTAATCTATTGAAGGTTGTAATTAAATTTATTAAAAGATAAATTTTCATTGAAAATGACAAGTCAGTAACAAGTCAACAAATGGAATTTTAATAAGTAGAGATTATATTCAATGTATTGTTTACTACATTGAATAGATGATTAATTTGGTATTATGAATATAAGAAACATTTAGTCTTTGTAATGTTAAATAAATTTAGAAAATTGGTGTATGCTTTATATTAATTATTACTTTTTAATAAATGTTGTAAATTTACTTTTAGAAATAATAATCATTTTTTGATGTCATTATTATTTTCGAATTTAAATTATTATGTTGTCAATAGTTACAGTTGAATAAATTATTTAGATATGACATTAATTTTACATTTGGATAATAATTATTTAAAACAGTAAATTTATAAAGATATTGCTCAAAATATTTTTAATTTGTCAACAAGTTTTATTTGAGTATAAATTTTAAACTAAATAAAATATTCTATTTACTAATCAATAAAAAAAAATAATTATTTTAACTAAATTTCAAATAAAATTTCAAATAATACAATAATATTAGAATTTAAAATAATATGTTATCGATAGTTATTATGGAATTTCATTGCTATTAAGAATTATTATCTAAATGTAATTAATTTCAATAAAACTTATATTTAAATACTTTTTTTTAGTGGTAAAAAATTATTATATTATTTGAAATTTTATTTGAAATTTAGTTAAAATAATTATCGATAAAAGAGTGAAGAAGTTAATAAAATTTGTAATTGAAATTGTACTTCTTTTGATTGTTAAAATTTTTATGTGCTTTTATTTAAAGATTTCTTGGTTAGTAAACAATTTTTGATATTGATTTGTTCAGTAACTAGTTATTGATAACATATTATGAGTGTGTGTATAGTGAATAACCAAGTATTTTAAGGGGAAATGATTGAGAGAAAATTTTATTTTATTTTTAAGTGGGTTTGGTTGGTTGAATATCGATGTTCAAAGGGTAAATATTAATTAAATAGGTAATTTAATGAATAAGATACTCAATTATTCAATGCCTAGTATGTATATAGTGAATTGTACAGTACTCAGTCATTTGTATACAGTACCTAGTGATTGTTGTTCAGTTATTAATCAATTGATTGTTCAGTGTGTATAGGTTATCAGTATTCAGAAGTTGATACCAAGTAAGTTAACTTTTTCATTGGTTGTTGATGAATTTATTATTATTATTTTGAAAATTTAATACTAATTTATTTTTACACATCTTTGAAAATTTATTATTATTATTATTATTAATCTTTCTTATTTAATCTTTATTGTCAATAAAAATATTTGTATGAATTGAAAGTTTGTTATTTTTACAATTCAAAATTTATCTTTTTACATGGAAAAACTATTAAAAGACTTACAATTAAATTTTAAAAAAAAATAAAAATAAATAAATGTTAATAATAATAAAATAATAATAATATATAATAAATAATTAAATTAATAATAATATTAAATAAATAATTAAATGAAAATAAAAAATAATTATTTAATTCACTTCATTAAAACAAACAATTTAATTTAATAGTAATATAATTTAAAAATAAATAATTTACTTGATTAAAAAAAACAATTAAATTTAATAATAATATAATTAAAATATAAATAAATAATATTATTGACTTAAACGTACAATTAAATTTAATATTATTGACTTAAACAAATAATTAAAGTAAATAAAAAATAAAAATATTCATGATTTTTAATCGATCAAATATAATTTAGGCTTTTTAATTGACAGGCGATTTGAGCCAATATTATTTTTATGGGATTTTAAGTATGAAAAAATACTTAGGCTTTTTATTCGATATTTTTATGTTCTTTAATCAAGTTTGAGCCAATTTTATTAAAGCAAATTTTATTTTTTAGGCTTTTTAATCGAGAAAAAATACTTCATCTTTTTTTATCATGAATTAAAAATTTTTTAAAAATTTTAAATTTAAACAAAAAATTATTTTAAAAAAAAAATTTCATTCATTAAAACAAATAATTAAAAAAAAATTTTTTCATTCATTAAAACAAATAATTAAAAAAAATTAACCCCTCCTCCCCCATAAAATTTTTTTTTAGGGGGGGTCTCCGGATTTTTTCAAGCCAAATATCCACGGGGGCATAGTCCTCATATCTCTCTACTAGAATAATAATAATAATAAAAATAATATTATAAGAACTTCTTTTGATTTTGACCTCTGATTTCTTTATAAGTGACATATTTTCTACAACATTTGACTACGAATCAGATTTATGTTGGGCTAAAGGCCATAATTTAAAGAAAATTTAATGAATATTTAATGTAATTTTGGAAATTATCAAAATGGCTGCTGTAACATGAGCATACACTGGAAGCAGAAAACAAAATAAAATAAAAACAGCAATTAAAACAAATTAAGAAATAACATAATTAATTAAAACAAATAATTAATAAATTTCGCATACAATTGCATACAGAAAAATAAAGTAGAACACAAAACCGCCTATAATCTTGTAAATAAGGTTAAGAAAATACACAGACGTAAGTGGCAACCAGAATAAAAGTAACAATCAGCCAAAATAAAAAAAGTAAATTTAATGAAATTAATATTAAAAAATTAAGAAAAAGAAATAGAAAAAGAAAAAAATATTAAAATAAATAAAAGCCATTAAAAAACCGAAAAATGGCCAAAAAAGGTTTAAAATTTGCTGATTGGTCGCACCCATGCATGAAAACACTATATATATACAACAGCCATTTTCATAATAAACTAACTTTAAAAACCAATAATTTGGACTTTAGAAACCTTTTCAAACTTTCGGAATTGTAAGTAATTTATTTGTATTATAGTATATTATCAATACATTTTTATGATTTTTAATTCTTGAATTTAATTTTTATCATGGATGGCCGCGATACCTTTTAGTATTCGTGACAGGTCCCCCTAAAATCAATTTTATGTATATAATAGTCTGTGGATAAGTGGTAAAACAATATTCAATTCCGGCAGTTAAATTTGCAGGACGTTGATGTGTCGTTTTATCATTTTCCACACCTCGGAGTCTGCTTAGACTGGTCGGCTTTGAATCGATCACATAGTAGGATGCCGTTGAAATTCACCGTGGCGTCCATGCATAGTGGACAGAGCGGTAAAAGAGTAAAATACGGGAATATCGCTATAGTTAAAGGGGCAAAATTTATGTAAATGTATAACCCTTTGAGTGCCAAGGAGCGCGATCGCGCTCCTGCTCCAGCATGGACAAATTGGGCAACATAAATGTACATAAGTGATAGATTGTGTGGTAAACGAATAACGTTTTATTTTTCATTTATTTTGTAGAAATTATACTATTTTTTCAAATGATTTTTTGTTTTTTAATACTTTTCGTAAATAAAATGCTTAGAAAGTTAAAGAGAAATATATTTTTAAATTTCTATTTTCCTCTAGCAGAGTGGCATTTTTAGCTAATCCTCTTAAAATCATGTTAGCACTCAAAGGGTTAAGTAAGATAATATTTTTTTATTATTTAAAAATTCCTGTTACAAATAGATGTATTGAGGGGACTGACTAGGGTTAGGAATAATAACAAAAGATAGACAACAGAATTTATTTCTATATATAGTGGTTTTGATTTTATCCTTTAAGGAATAAAATGTAATATTAGATTGGAAAATAATTTTAATGAATTGGGTGTAGCCGGGAGCATTAGTTTTTTAATTGTTATCATTATTCGCCAACGACCATTATATTATATTACTCTAAATAAGAAAAGATGCCATATTATTTAATAACAACTTTATTATTAATAAAAAAATTATTTTTACTTACGAAAGATTGACCGCCATATTTATTAACCCAATACACAACGCCAATACGGATGGGAACCGAGAAGAGTGGCGCAGGCTATACGTAAATACCGGATTAGAAATGATTCCAAATCTTGACGAAATTCATAGAAAAATTCCCCGAAAAACTAGGCCGATTATTTCGGTATAAAATCATGCGCACCCGTGCACAGAATGCCATATTGGAATTTGACCAATTCCGTGACAACCATGCATTTTTAATCAAATCGGTGTGCCAAGTATTCGCAGACTCGACCAACTCTTTAGTTTTATTTTTTTTGAGTCACCGGTAAGATGCCCCACAGGAACGGCAACCAACTCGGGTCGGAAAAACTAAATTTTACGAAATTAAGTGTGTATGTGTATGCATGTGTGTCTGTATGTAACCCCCCGGACCATAAATTAGACCCCCTAAAATTCTTAATTAATTTGAAAATCTTATTTTTATTATAATTATTAATGTAATTAAAGAACTCATATTGAGGAATTCTCCCTCTTTTATTTTTTTCTCTTCAGGCAAACATTATATAACATTTTTTACCAGAAGATTCAAAATATTCCTCACAATTTTCCCAAATCAAAATGCAATCCGGCTATAAAATTCCGAAAATATTTCCGCCCAAATCAGGCCACCCTGTCAAAACCAAAACCCAAAATGAAAGCATCTCCAACATAATCTGCCAACAGAAATACGATAAAATATTCGCGGAGCATGAACGTACGTTGGGTACATGGTTCGCTCCAGAAACCATGAAAGCTCTACATCAGCAGATCCATCGCTTGACAAGATGTCGCGATGATCTTATTTCTGAGAACCGGGCTCAAAGGATCATCATCAATGATCAGAGCGCCATGTTAATTGCCTCATTCACGGAGGCCGAATTAACTAAGCGTATAGCCGTGAAATTAAATTTAATCGCACCAACACACATCCCAAAAAAGAACGAAGTTGGTCCGGCAAAAACCCCCAAAACCAATAAAAAGCACAACCCCAGCAAAATCTGGCGACGCCGTGAACGTCTTCGAGCTGAGGAAGCCATTGTATTGGCAAATACGACCAAAGTGTTTGAAGAGGCTACCATTCGGGTCGCCGAGCAATTCCCGGAATTCGTGAAGCCGGATGAACAATTGCCCGAATCGGCGAAACCAGCGGAATCAGTGCCTCGAATTTGTGCCGAAAAAGAGGACGAGATGAAAATCTGCATGGATGTGTCCTCGGCAGTAACAACCCCACCAGTAGTCGAGGAAGTTCAAAATTCATCGACTTCCATCGGATATTGGACCAACGACTTTGGCGACGAACTGCCTCAATCAATTCTTCCCATTGTGGATACCAAAACCAACTTTCATCGAAGAGGAAATTCTCCGTCGATATCGATGGAGAAAATCGAGATTTCGTCGACGATTTATGTATCCTGTTATTTTTATTTTTCTTGAAATTTTGGTTTTTCTTCATAAATAAATACTTAATTAACGTTAATAATCATTTCCGAGCATGATATGAGGATAGAGGGAGCCTAATTCCTACAAATAGTATTGTTAAAAAGGTTTATTCAACTAAGGGAGTTAAATTAGGAAGAATTACAGTTCTCCTTAAATTAATTTTAAGCACTTGTGTGAAGTTTCTTGAAAGTAAAAGAGTAATTTTCAGTGAAAGACAAGATAAGATATAAACCCTAAGTCAACCTTATTTTTCCTTAAATTAAAAAGCAAAATTTTATAAATTTAAAAACAGCTAAATTATTGTCCAATGAAATTTAAAAGATATAAAATCAAACCAAATAATTTCTCAATTTGAATTTAATTTATTTTAATTATTGTCCAATGTAATTTTAAAGAAATAAAATAAAATAATTTCTCAATTTGAATTTAATAAAATTTATTTAAATTATTGTCTAATGAAATTTTAAAGAAATATAATTAAATAAAATAATTTCTTAATTATAATTGAATAAAAATTATTTAAATTATTATCCAAATACATTTAAAACAAAAAATATTAAATAAAAAAATTTCTCATTTTGAATTTAATTAAATTATCAACCAATGAAGTTTTTAAAAAACCAATTAAATAAAATAATTTCTAAATTTAAATTGAATAAAAATTATTTAAATTATTATCCAAACACATCTAAAACAAATAAAATTAAATAAAAAAATTTCTCAATTTAATTTAATTTAATTTAATTATTAACCAATGAAGTTTTAAAGAAAAACAATTAGATAAAATAATTTCTCAATTTAAATTTAATTTATTCAAATTATTGTCCAATAAAATTTTAAAGAAATAAAATAAAATAAAATAATTTCTCAAATTGAACATAAAAAAGAAGAAATAATTTTATCTAAACATCCCATTTATCAGTGACACGTTCAACTTCAAGATCCAGAAAGACCTCAATCACATTGGGCTTCCAATTCGTATATCACAAAAGTCATGGCAAACAACACAAAAAGCAAAACATTGTCTACTGCATCACGTGCAATGTATGCAAAGAAATATACATTGGAAATACACTCAGTAACTTACACCAAAGAATTAAAGAACACCTAGACCTGCCTGAAAGTCCTCGGTATACAGGCATCTCAAACAATGCCAACCAAGGAAAGTAAGAAAAAGTATTTTAATCAAAATCTTGGTCGGAGACAATATCCAATAAAAGCTTAGATTCAAAGAGGCATTTCTTATCTTATATAAGCATCCATCAATAAACACCAAAGAAGAAATCAGTGAAATCGCCAGTCTGATTTGTTGTTAACTCTGAAACTTTTACTTAAAACAATTTTATTGCAAAAAAGGAAAACCTTCAGGAATGAAAATCAGAGTAGAAATGTATTTAGGTCTTGAAGTTTTTTGTTGAGGGTTTAAAGTCTTTTTTGTTGCGTCTTTAAGAAGAAAGCTTTTCATATACATCTTGCATAAGACTTTAAAAACTCTGAATTTTATAAAAAACTTTCTTTAGTTTTAATTTTATTGTGAAATTTGAAGGAAAAAAATGACACTAGAAGCAGTTATTTAACATAAGATATAGAAAAACATTTTAAAGTTTAAAAAAAATTAAAGTTTATAAATATTAAATTAAACAAAAGCAAAAAAAAGAGGAAAACAAATTTGTCTTTCAAAATTTTAAATTGTATTTTTCATAAAAGATATTTAAATTTTAAATTTTAAAATTTTAGGTTTAAAAAAGCAATGTTACATTATTGCTTTAAAGGGCTGACGAGTCCGGTAACAGTACTATGGCTAAACAAATGACATTCACGAAGGTGGAGTTACAAATGAGGATAATAGGCAGTATAAACCAAATGGTTAGAACAAGACAGATCAATCTATGATATCAATTTTACGAGCTATGACAACATTAAATATTTCTTTCGGAGATCTGGATAGATCAGAAGATGCTAAAATAGGTTCTGATATTATTCAAGCGATGGAAGTCACTGAACCTTGCTTTGAGGAGTTTCTAAAATCTACTAAACGATTATGTGTGGTGCCGGTGTCCAAGAATGCTTCAACTGGTCAACGAGATTCGGTTACCTATTTCCATAATGGTATAGATTAGGGCTTCTTAAACTATGGGTCGCGTAGCAAAATTCTGGGGTCGCGAGAGATAAAAATACAATTTAACAGAAAATGTTTTTTAACTTGTAAAATTATTGTTATAAAGATAAAATAACAATTATCGTAGATAAATATATCATAAAATCTTCTAGTTCGGAAAGATTGTTTGTACCTGCATTTCTATTAAGAGTATTGTAATAACTTGAATAACATTTACTATGAATTAGAATTAGAAGATTTTATAGGAATTTAAAAAAAATATAAATTTATTTTTCTTTTATATTTGTATGGGGTCGTCAAGAAACTCGCAATCATAAATGGGATCGTGAATTACAAAAGTTTAAGAAGCTCTGGTATAGATCATTTGGATGAAGTCGATTATATGCTGACTAAGAATTTAAATGAAATCCAACAATTATTATTTATTTTTATTAATCTTCTAATAATAATTATTATTTTATTATTATTATTGATATTATTAATATTATTTGTCAGTTTCCTCTCTGAATCGACGTGTTCAAATTTTGCAAAAAAATTAACAAATCTCAACACAAAAACCAATTTTCGAATACAATTATTCGGAATACAATCTTCAAAATAATATCTCTTTATCAGCACCTTTGCGATAAAGGTAAGTCCTATTATGGCACATCATACTATCGGGTACCTTGTTAAATTTAAATAGGCTACTATTTGATTTGACTCGCTTTCAGACTCCCCATTAGATGATTTGATCAATTTAACACTTAATTTTCCACTTAATTTTCAACTCAATTTTCTACTCTTCGGTTAACTTCAATTCATCCTTTTTAAACCAATCTTTAGTCAATAACCTTCTCATATTAAAGTTTAATTCAATAACAATTTTCTTTAATTTGTCCTAATTCAGTAAGTGACTTCTCACTTCTTTACTAACCTTGAAAACTAATTTCGGTTTAGTGATTTTATGAGAGAATTGGTCAAATTATCTGCTCGGACTTTCCTGATGGTTCATTAATTTTTAATTAGTTTTTATTTATAGAAAATCTTTTTTCTGAGAACACCTAATAGATATAATAATAGTATATTTGTACTCGTCTCTTTATTTGCAAACGTTACATACTGCTTCATCACAATGTCACTTAACTTTTTATCAATTTTTTATTAGTTTTGCTGGTGTACTGGGTAGATTTTAATTTTGTTTTAATCTGCGCTCCTCAGTTTTAATCTATTTATTTGAATTACTATTGACTTTTCTAGGGTAACTGCTATCTCACCCAGACGTCAACAATTTTGACCTTACTACTATATACCCATGAGCAAGCTCATGTTGGTACTGTATATAGTAGCCGAGAGTCCACAAGCAGGTGAGCCCCATTTCTAAGACTACTCCTTGTGATAATCTCGCTTTCGGGTTCTTGACTGCCGATAGAAGGACTTACGTCTACTTAACTCTTCTGACTCCCTCGACATCCATACTCGCATTTCTCATTCTTTAGTATCGATCTTATGCATACGTCCGGGGTGAAGTTTTCTCTTGGTCTCCTTAGTTCATCATTAGATATTAGTACAAATTATAGTTCGAAACATAATTATCGGACACGAGGTTACCAGTTCATCATTTAATAATTTAATTTAGACATTATTATTTTAGATAATTTATCAATAAAAATTTAAATATCGTAATTTAGAGATTCCTCGAAGGAAAACTTTTACCAATGAGTTTTTAAAATCCAATTTCTTTAATCATCTAAGTTTTCCGATTAAATTCCCCGAATTAAATAAAAATAAAATAATATTATCAACCTAAAACTTTGTTTTAAATTTATAAAATTTTACCCTAAGTAACTTGTGATAATTTGAAATTCTACATAAATTATTAAATTAACGGCTAGATCAGCCGTTTTTAAGTTTAATATAATTTTCTGTTTAAGTTTAAGGAAAAATAAAGTTAATCTGACACCCATATTTCGTCTTTCATTAACCATTATCCTTTGACTACTAAAATACTCATTACAAAAGGTTAAAATCAATTTTTACAAGAATTACAGTTATTCCCCTTTATCTTTCTAAGTTAAATAACCCTTTTCAATCATACTTCTTGCATGCATAAGGCTTTATTAACATCATACTACACTCAGGCAAGACTACAAGCATCCATTCATCATTTACTCATAGAAAGATCAAAAATTTAATTTATTGGACCCGATTTGGGGAACCGAGTGACAAAGCTCGTCCCCGAAATCATCGGTCCAATAGCCGACGGAGGTTGAGGACTGTGCACTTTCTTCAATCACTGATGGGATGGTTGAGATTGGGATTATATTTAAACAAATTTGCAGCTCGTCCGTTTTGTCGGCACAGATCTGAGGTATGGATTCTGAAGGTTTCGCTGGTTCAGGAATTTTTCCATCTGTCTTAACAAACTTTGGGTGCTGTTCGGCGACTCGGATTGCTGCTTCCTCAAGAACCTTGGCTGCATTTGCAACAATGGTTGCTCCTTCGGCTCGACGTCGTCGCCGGTTTTTACTTGGATTATGTTTCTTGCTTGTTTTGGGGGTTTGGGCTGGACCGATTGAGCATTTTTCTGGGATGTGATTCTCTGGTACCAGATTTAGCTGTTTGGCCAGATTTCGGCCGGATATTCGCTTGGTCAGTTCGGCTTCATTAAAAGAAGCGATTAACACGGAGCTCTGATCGTTGATAACGATCCGTTGAACCCGGTTTTCGGAGATGAGATCATCGCGGCATCTCGTCAAGCGATGAATCTGCTTATGTAATGCCTTTACTACTTCGGGAGCGAACCACGTGCCGAGCGTGCGTTCGTGTTCCGCGAACAATTTATTATAATTTTTCTGGCATTCTAAGTGAGAAAAATCGTCATTTTTGATATTGAATTGGGTAGGTTTTCCTGGTTTTGGTGGTGTTATCTTTGGGATTTTATATCCTGATTGCATTTTTGTAGATTTGATGATTTTCACGAATGATTTCGGAGATAAAATTTTCTTTGTGACGTACTCGGAAAAGAATGAAACTAAAAGGGATAGAATTCTATAAGGTGAATTTATTTAAATAAAATAAAGATTATAATATAAATAATAATTAATTAATATTTTCAAACAATCCGATTTTACACCTATAGTATGTATGTTATCGTCTATTGTGGTATTTTATTCACTAAAAAATTCGTTCGTTACTCAATAATGGTCAATTTTTGAAAAATAAGAAAACTGATGCTTTGGTTATAAAATACGAAAAAGTTCTATTTTTACAATCAATATTGTCTATCCGTTTCTATACGGTATGATTTAAATTTACACAACAACAACAAAAAATTAGATCCCGTTGATCTATCTATTGCTATGATTTTTAACCCTAGTCGATCCCGTTACTGTGATTAATTTCGACAGGAATTTAAAAAATTATAACGTCCCCTACATAAACATTTATACAAATGTTTACCCCTTAATTATAGCGATCTTCCCGCAGTTTATTTCTTACCGCTCCAACCAACTCGCCGCGGTGAATCGGTCGCCGCGGTCAATTCCGACGGTGTCCTACCCCGTGATCAGTGCAACAAGGCCTGACAAGACTAAGCAGACACCGAAGGGTGGATTGTGACAAAGCAACACGTCAAAGTCCTGCCAATTTAACGGCCGGAATTGAATGTTGCTCTGCCATTCTCCATAACTAACACATATACATATATAAGATTAAATTTAGGGGGACCTGTCGCAGATACTAAAAAGTATCGCGGCCATCCATGATAAAAAACTTAATTAAAAATCATAAAATGTTTACATAAAAATGTATTTATATAAAATCAACAAAGCTTACCATTGATCATAAAGTTCAGAAAATTACAAATTCAAAAATTTCAAAAGTTTTTAAAGGTTAAATATTATAAAAATGGCTGTTATATTTATATTGTTTTCGTGCCTGTGTGCGACTAATCAGCGAATTTTAAATCTTTTTTGGCCATTTTTTCGGGTTTTTTAATGGCTTTTATTTATTTTAATATTTTTCTCTTTTTCTATTTATTTTTCTTAATTTTTCAATATTAATTTTATTAAATTTACATTTTTATTTTTACTGATTTATTTTTATTCTGGTCGCCTCTTCCGCCTGTGTATTTTCTAAACCTTCTTTTGCAAGGTTATAGGCGGTTTTGTGTTTTTACTTTATTTTTCTATATGCATTATGTGCGCAATTTATTAATTATTTGTTTTAATTAATTTTTGTTAAGTTTTTATTTTGTTTTATTTAATGTTTTATTTTATTTTTGATTTCTGTTTGCGTATTTGTGTTATAACAGCCATTTTGACAATTTCTCAACATGACTTTACATAGTCATTTTATGTTGTTTAAATGATGGTTTATAGCCCCAACAGGTTTATAAAATACCCATTTTATTAATCCCAACATTAATATGTTTATTTATTTTTGATTTAAAAGTAATTTTATTCATTATATTTTACCATGAACTCTATAGCTAATATTATTGATGCATTAATTTTTCAACAGACCTCTATATGGTATCAATAAGCATTTGTTCCGGCCTGGCTGAGTTGAAGGTTAGGAATAGGTATCTTCTTAACTGGTGGGTTACAGGGTTTCAAATCTTGCTTATCCTTCTAGTTGCCCTCGTAACGCCATACAAAATGATTCTGATCCACTTGGCACCTGTTGCTAAGCAACGTTGGTAATGTGTTCAAGTGGTGGATTGTCCGCAAAAATTGAGTATTATCGCTAGTACTGTAATTGCTCGGACAACCCCTCGGGTTCACGAGCTGTCGATAGAAGACCTGTGCTCGCTTTTGATTCTTAGGTCCCATTATTCTCCTATCTCCTTCAAATGTTAACCTATACTCTCATATCATTCATTGTTATGTCTATTCGCATAGTCCTTCTCCTTGTTGTCCATGTCGAAGATTATTCTTTGGCCTGTACACCTTTTGTTATGTTAAATATACCCACATTATATCTTTCATCCTTATCCCGATTATAACTACAATGTTTCCCATTATTATTACTAGCATTATCGTTGTTGCTATTATATATATATTACCTTTCTTAATTGTCATTACTAATACCTTTATTATTATTTTTATAGCTATAACTACCATTATATTTATTGTTATCGTTACTATGATTATTACTATTATTATTATTATTATTATCATAATTATTATCAATCATTACTACAAATACCATGATTATTATTATTATTATCATTATTATTATTATCAATATTATTATTATTATAATTACCATTACCCTTATCATTATCGTTATATTTATTAAGATTTTGTGGGGATCCGTCCTTATTCCTCAGCGTTAAAAATTGTTTATTGATATACAACATTAGCCGTAGTCCATCTATATTTTTCGATAAAGTATTTTTGTAAACTAGAAAATTTTAGCAGCGTTCCGCCCTTATTTTACGGTTTATCCCTATTCTACAGTTTTCGACAAAGTATTTTCATTGACTCGGAAAATTTGAGCAGCGTTCCGCCCTTATTTTACGCATTCCATTTTTGCGTTACTATTTTTGTTAAGTATTTGAATTAGTTCGGAAAATTTGAGCAGCGTCCCGCCCATATTTTCCGCCTCAACTCAAATTAAATTATTTAATTTTTATTTAACAACATTATTTTTCATGATTTTGGTCGTTCGGATTAATCCTTTTCCGATGGCTATTCATTTTAACTGTTGCAACGATTTCGCAATTTTCCCCGCTACCCATTCCCTCTTTTTGTCCTTAAGATCTATTTATGTTCATTTCATAGTTAATGAGTGCCCACTGGACTTCTCGGTGTTAGAGATTTTGAGCCGATTGTTGTTAAAAATTTATGTCAATTTTACAGGAAACGGATGGTGAAGGAGTAGCCAAGGGACTACTCATTTACCCTCCGATTTCCCCTATGTACGGATAATATTGACGTTCCAACTCCTGCGTTTCGCACGCTGAGCCTTCACGGGTACATATCATTGGCGATTTTCCACGCTCTTACACAAATCTGTACTATGTAGATTTTGCTTTCTTGCGTTATGTGTTGGCTGTGGGCCGGAAAATAACAAATAATATTTTACCATAGCATTTGGAATAAAAGTTTCGATGCACTAAGGCTGTAGATATAAAATATTTATTCAGCATATTACATCGGCTACATACATTTGAAATTCATTGTATCCATTCCATGAAATTTACTTCAAAATCCCATAAATTTAATTCGATAAATCATCTATAAATTCAATTGGAAAAACAAAATTATCCATAAATTTAATCTGAAAAATCATCCATTAATTCAATTGAAAAATTACCCACAAATTTGATTCAAAAAATCATCCATAAATTCAATTGGAAAAACAAAATTATCCATAAATTCAATTTGAAAAACAAAAATAATCCATCAATTCGATCTGAAAAGTCATACATAAATTCAATTGAAAAATTACCCATCAATTCCCTTCGAAAAAATCAATTAATAATATTGCACCAGTTGAGAGTGATCGTGTTCAGGCAAAACACTTACCCGTGTTAATTGCCTGAATGCACGGCTCTCAACCAGTTATACAACCAGTTATACAGTTCTATAATGAAAATTTTCCTCCGAAAAATAAGACTGAAAGTTTGTGAAAACACATCGGTATTTATACCTATAATTTGGCCTTAACCTTGCGTGTTAGTTTTACTGCGATTAAACAAAATTCGACTTTGAAATTATTTATGTTATCTACATTAAATTTTTATTTATTTCTTAATTTAAATTGGTAATTTATTTTTAACATTTTTAATTAAATTTATTCATCCAAAAATATTTTATTTTTATTCATTTAATTCGTTAATTTTTAATTTTATATAAATGGTCATTTTACGGTCGAATTTTCTTGTTATTATGTTATTTTTTATGTAAATTTCGTGCGGTTCTTGATGCATTTTGTATTTATTTTATTTTATTTTTATGTTTTTGATTTTATATTTATTTATATTCTCTCAGATTTTAAAGTGTTTAATTGGTGTTGTATATTGTATTTTAAGTTATCTTGGTGTTGGGTTTTCGTGCTGTATTACTAATGCATTTAAACAATTCTCAAGGCTATTGGTGTGCTGGCCCAACATAACTAAGCTAAATACACTAGTCTCAGACGAAAGACTTTATCGTGGCTTGGAACAATGTTTTCACTAGCACCCAAAAAAGGCTCGATTTAGGGCTTTTCAGGTTGCTCAGTTGCGAAATAAGGATACGAATGCTAGAGAAACTACGATGCTTCTGTCAAACCGGTTTTATCAATCGAAATATATAAAATTCCATTAAAAACTAGTGCGATTTATTTCCTTAAAAAATAATATAATTGGGGTATTCTATTTCCTATTACTGAATATTACGTAAACGAGTTGGAAATTTGTTTATTTAAACTCGTAATATTTGTATCATATTAATTATTGAAACAATTATGACAAACAAAATTATTGAAACGTTTGAAGATCTTAATTTAAAAGAAGAATTATTAAGAGGAATCTTTGCATATGGTTTTGAGAAACCATCCGCTATTCAGAAACGAGCCATTCTGCCTGCGATCGAGGGTCACGATGTGATTGCTCAAGCTCAATCTGGATCAGGGAAAACCGGAACATTTGCAATATCAGTACTGCAAAATGTTGATCAATCACTAAACAAAGTCCAAGCTATTATTTTAGCTCCAACTCGTGAATTAGCACAACAAACAAACAATATAATCACATCTATTGGTGACTTTATGGGAGTAAAGTGTTGCGCATGTATTGGAGGAAGAAATGTTAAAGATGATATTAGAAATATCAAAAGTGGAATGCAAGTTGTAGTTGGAACTCCAGGTCGAGTGAAAGACATGATTAATAAACGACATATTGAAACAACACATATCAAAATATTTGTTCTTGACGAAGCCGATGAAATGTTGAGTCGTGGCTTTCAACAAGATGTCTGTGATTGTCTTGGTTACTTAGAACCTGGTACTCAAATTTTCCTTCTATCAGCTACAATGCCAGATGATGTTTTGTCAGTTGCTAATTCTTTTATGAAAGATCCAGTAAGAATTTTAGTGAATAAAGAAGAATTGACATTAGAAGGAATAAGGCAATTCTATGTTGACTGTGGTAGAGATGAATATAAATGTGAGACTTTGGTCGATTTATATCACAATCTCACAATCAAACAAGCTGTTATCTTTTGCAATTACAAAACTAGCGTCATATCTTTAACAGAAAATCTCACTCAACAAGGTTTCACTGTCTCAGCAGTTCATAGCGATATCGATCAAGCCACGAGAGATCAAATAATGGTTCAATTCAGAAATGGTTCCACAAGAGTGCTCATCACTACGGACTTATTGTATAGAGGAATTGATGTGCAAAACATTTCCATCGTTATCAATTATGACTTACCAAAGAACAAAGAAAATTATATTCATCGTATTGGTCGATGTGGAAGATATGGCAGGAAAGGAGTCGCATTAAACTTTGTTACGAACAAAGATTTTCAAGCCATGAAAGAAATTGAAAGATTTTACAACACTGCAATTCAAGAATTACCAATGGACCTTTCTGAATTTTTATGAAACTATCAATATCATTTTCTTAATTTAGAATGAAATAAAATTTGATTTTCAATTTGCAATTTTATTCTAGTTAATTATTTTTATTATAATTTCACTTCATAAAATCTTGCTGCCCAGGAAAATGTCAAACTTAAATTAGTTCTTGAACCAAATGTTTTTTAAAATTAAATTTTGAAAAACGCAATGTTTTAGATATTTCACAACTTACGAGTTTAAACAAAATAATTCGTTTAGAAATTTTTGATTCACTTCTTCAAGCCCAACGGAATAAATTACAAAATATTATATTAAATATCTTCTATATTTAGACGAACAATAAAAATACTTAAATCAGCAATAACGAAATTTGGCATTAAAAATACAGAATGAGCAGTAATAATACTTAATGAGCAATAATTTATTTAAACTATCAATAAATCGTGTGTGTAAGGAGAAATAAAAATCCAAGTGTTACAATGTCATTCATCTATATATTCTTTTACAAATATATTCTTTTTTTTCTTTTCGTACAGGTATTTTCTTTGAATTTTCTTATCTTTTTAATTGATTTATAAATGTCTCACAATGTGTAGCGCAATATAGTTTTAATAATGAATGTGACAATGTTATAAATTCGGAATCTTCGAATAGTAAGGAAACAGTCAAAAAAAAAAAATCGACGAAAATGGTTTCTAATATGTATGTACTGTATCACAGAAGGTGCCATTTACAAAATAAAAACGGATGATATATAGAGTCAAAGTAACACAAACTCAACAAGTGAAGGAAAACGAGTTTATTACAGATGTTATAAAGTCAAAAAACGTGGTAAACAATGTTAGACTGCTGTACATATCTTATACCACAGTGAAAATGATTGTGTTACAATGTTTGAAACTGGTAGTGATTATCAAAATCAACTGGGATCAATGAACAATCAAGAATGTTTATTGATGAATTGTTCACATTAAAAATCAAGCCAAAACGTATGCTAGAAACATTAGAAGAAAAAGATTTACCTGTACCTATAAGAAAGCAATTATCAAATTATTTAGTGTCATTGCGTACAATGCTGTATTGTTCTCCAAGTAAAAGTTTAGGTGAACTTGAAGCTTGGTGTCAACGAAGTTCAATTATACCTGATGATTATGATCAACCTTGGGTACGAAGGTATCAAATTAAATATGAGGGTGAACATGATGAAGATAATGAAGAGAATGAAGATTAGGGAACAAATTTCGATTCTTTGTTACCACAAAACGATTATTATTCAATGCAACTATTTCGAAAAGAATTCATACTGATGTTATCTACAAGTTGATCTGGCAATATTTTCATTGTCTTACCATTGGGACAACTGACATGATTAAACAATTTCACCCGTATGTATAATAATAATAATATTAATAAAATTAATAATATTAATAATGTCAAAATTGAGAATGACTAAGAGTTTTCAAAAACCATCCTAATGTCAAATTTAAAATGGACTTTGAAATAAGATTATATTTATTCAAATCAGTGAATATTCTTAATGCATTTTAAATCAAAAGTTAGAATGGTTTTCACTGCTGTATCTGTAACTAAGCACAATGATCCGTGGTGCGATGATTCTAGGAATTACAATTTTGTAAAACTTAATTATGTAAAAAACTTATTAGGTACTTTGCTAATAGAGTATTTTTTTCAAAAAAATGGAATATATTTATATCTTCAATATTCACTTTTGTTATTAATAAACCTGCAGACGCTTCTGGTAGTGTATGTTATTTTCTCTTTGAGTGGATATTGATTATTTTACCTGTACAAAATATAATCTTGTTGCACGAATTTAAGAATTCAATTTTAATCAAAATATAAAATATTTTCATTTAAATGAAGAAAATCATTTTACAAAAAAAATTTTCCTACCTCTATAACGTTGATGCTATTTATAAACAGAATGCACCTGGCATCATTAATGCTGTCGGAATTGTGGATTAGGAAGTGGATCAAAAATGATGCTACATAATTGTTAACATTTTGAAAATCTAAATCAACAGTTTCCATATTTATGTCCATGAATTTTAATTTTAATAGGTTTTTGTCGATTTCTTTGGGAGCATTGATTGTGAAAACACGGGAACTCGCCTTTCTCATCTGGTTACATGGAATAACTGTATATGAGTGAACTAAAAACTAAAACTTACACTAATAAATATATTTTCACCATTGAACCAATTCTCTTTAAATCCTATTTTGTATAAAATATTCAAATTTAAATCGAATTCCAAATCACTTTTGGACAGCATAATAAATTTGAATGTTAAATTTCAAAAAATATATTTATTAATTCATACAAATAATTTCAATGTAATTTAAAACTGAAATGGAGAAAAATGAATAGAACAAATGCATTTCAATAACAATACAATCAATAAGCGGTAATAAAGCAGTATTGTTAAAATTATACTTCAACTTTTATAACAATCACCTTAATAATAAATTATTATAGATTGTTTATAATAATTTATGTAACTATTTGAACTTATCAGGTCGATTGTATCTTCAATATTACCAATCCTCAATCGGGCAAAATTCTTTATGCCATGAAATTATGAAAAATTACTATAGATGTTATATCATAAACTTTTTGTATTAAAAAATTGTATTATATTATGTGTCTGTAATAAGGATATTGATAATAATTATCTAAAAAATTTGTTGAATGTGTGGGGTTGGTGGTGTTTTGTGACCTTGACCCCATCACATAAAATGATTCACGATCGCCGATGGTTACCGGTTGCTAGGCAACGTTGGAACTGCAACCATTGGTCACGGGACTGCCAAAGGTGAGTTCCGATTTCAGAACTGCTAAGGCCCGGCCCAATGTCGGGTTCAGCGGGCTGCCGTTAGAAGGCTTCTGCCGGTCTTATCTTTTCAGGTCCCTTAAATACTTCCTCATTGGTTTGCTCCCGTATACTAACTATTGTTGGCGTACAGGGTAGAATTAATTTTATTTTAATCTAAGCTCATTCATCCAAACTACTTCCTCGACTACTCTTGCATTCCCTAGTGTGGGGTTAGTGGTGTGGATGACCTTCACCCCAATCATATAAAATAGTTTTTTGCTCCCTCCAATGGTTACCCGTTGCTAGGCAACGTTGGTAATGTAACCACTGGTCACAGGACGTCCAAAGGTGAGTTCCGATATCAGAACTGCTAAGGGTTAGTCCTATGTCGGGTTCAGCGGACTGCCGTTAGAAGGCCTATGTCCGTCTTCTATTTCAGGTCCCTTTATCACTTTCTATTTAATACTTTCGTTCCTATATTTATTTACAGATAATAACATAATAAACTAAACAATTTTTATTTAATGACAAACAAATTAAATTATCATCAGACATTAAATTTCTCATTTTATTTGGCTACTCCTTGGCACGTCTTCGCAACCGCTCGGTTCGACCCGGTCGAGCGTGTGATCTGGGCTTCTTGTTAGCTGATTGGGCTCCTTCTTGGTCGCGATAGGCTAATTGTGCCGGAGCGAATACCAGAGGGTAAGTCACTGCACTTCCCTCCTGGCACGCCGACAAGGCGACCTCCAATCCTTTGATTTGTGTTCGCTGCGCCTGGTTCAACACTCTTTCCTCTTTCCAGCCCTGTTGTGCGGCAGTGAGGCGCTGGTACAATGATTTCATTTTCTCGGGTTCGGCCCAAGTGGCTTTCAGCTGTTGCATCTCTCGACTCTGTTGTAGAAGTTGTCGGTGCAGGTGTTGATTTTCTCTTCTAAGTTCTTTCATCTCTTGGTACAATATTTTGGTGGCTTTCATTTCTGAAATTACAATATTTAAGTGATTGGTCGTTTACAATATTGATTCAACTCTATTGATCCTCTCTCTTAATTAATTTTACAGTGTATTGTCGGCGGCGTCTCATGCGTTTTAGTTGATTGGTGTTAATACTCTGGGTGGTCCAAGTTTAATAACAAAACGTTCTATCTTTTCCTATCATTTATCATCTATAGAACGTGTGGAAACTTATTGCCAAAGAAAAAAAAAGTAGAAAATTTACATTACTTCAATTACACTAATTGTCAAAGTAGTTATTTTATAAAACTGAGAATTGAGTAACTCGGGAGACCTAAAACATTTATTGTCAACAAAAACTAAAACATATCGATTTAATTCATTCACGACCATTAAAACGTTCACTCCTTCGATTGTTGTGCTTGGAATTCCACTGCGGATGCCTGCTCGCATAGGTATGATCGCCGGTTTGACGAGATCCGAGTCGATTTCGAAGAGTTGACTGCACGAGGTTCTCCGGTATCACCATTTTAGTCGGTGCTGTCATCTGTGTCAGCCTCGGGTCGTCTAATTCGAAAGACACTCCATAGTCTGGCGGAAATCCATCGGTACTCGGGATAGCACCACTTGCGATATCTCTGTTCACTTGCACTAGTCGCTGTCGGGCCAGAACCGCCTTCCGGTGGTACTTTCTTTCGAGTTCTTCCATCTTCATGGCCGCATATTCGGCTCGCTGGCGGGCTTCTCGTGCTGGATTGTGGCCCGGCTCGCGCTTAATCGCGATACTCGGCAGCTCGATCTCTTCAGCTTGATATTCTGATCTTCTTGGCCAACTGGAGTCTCCGTAAGTGGATAACAGATATCCGTTATCCCACAGAACTTGTCGGTATCGAGCGGCAGAAGCGCTCGGGATCTGTAGAGTCACTCGAGAATTGTCACTCCAATTGCCATGCGGGTCTCTGCGATCTAAACGTGAAAATAATTAATTACCATCATTCTTATTGATGCGCCTGCGTGTGCAAACATGGACGTTAGTGATTTATGCTATTTTCCTATCGAGTGTTACTAGGGTGAATTTGGTTATGTTAAAATTTGAAGCATAACGTGCGAAATTACCTGATTTTTCTCCTTCGCTAGGCCTCTGAGTATCATTTCTTGGGATCCGGTCTCGTAAAGAATCTCGGGCTCGAACACGTCCACTATCGGTGCTAGTTGTTAGGTGGTTCATTTACGTGGTATGAAATGTGAGTTTTTACTGGGTTCTTTTATATTCGTGAATTATTTGCGAGGGCGTGGTGGGGTGAATGATTTGTCATTCAATTTATTGGTTTTCGCGGTGGAGTGTCAATATAATTATTTTAGTTATTTATTGTTGATTATTTGATACTGTTTATTATTTATTTTGTTTAGTTCGGCGGTAAATGTTCATTCTATTGATCGTTTCATCTTCCTTGATTATGATGAGTTGATACGATCATCGTCATCGACTTGTCATTCGAGTCAGATTTTGTTTGGTGATTTATTCGGCGGTAATCTCGGACTATGACCTATCCGTAGTTTACTTGGCGTATGAACAAACAATTTGATCTGTATTGGGTCTATGTATCAATATGCATTTAATCACAATTTTCACTTGTCGATTGGAATTTTGGTGCTTATCATTCGAATTACTATTCTCATTCGACGCCGATGTATCCAAGAAAACACTACAAGTCGCTCTGGACTGTTGTCATTACTGAGAGAAGATTTAATCGTACGTGCTGGTTAGGGAAAACTGCTGGGCGGAATACTTGATGACCGTTACTCAATGAAGAGGATACTATGGCCAGGAAAGGGTCTAAATCTTCATTTGGATTTTTAGTTGGGACATGTTATTGCACTATGGTTTGTTCTCTTGGTTGGAACTTCTGATTTTATCGCTTTTATTAATTCCAGGGTGTTCCTAATTTTATTCGATTTCAAAGATTCAATATCGTTCGTGGCAAGTCTGTGTTATTCGAATCCCTTCACGAAAGTTGAGTTATTACGTCTGTGAATCATCTATGATATTTTGTTATATTGTTCTATTATCATTGTGTACAATTCATAATTGATTTATTCGTGGGCGATTAATATGATTATTTTGGGTCGTTTCAGTTTTTAGTTATTCGTAACCTAATAAATTTTATTATTCTCGGATTCATGAATCGTGTATTTGTCCTTCAATGATTTAAATCTAATCATTAAGTTAGTTTACAGTTTATCGATGCCTTAATGCCTTAAGTATTATTACTTTTATGAAATTTTAGCGAATCTATATTCTGTCGTACTTTTCTAGGAGTCAGTTATGTCTACTCTGTCGTTTGCTGTTTCGTTTCTTTATCCCATTTTCTCTGGCTTCTTACTCATAAGTTATTTACTAATTTAGATTAGATCCGAGGATACTTTAACTCATTAATAGTCATTAAATTTTTCTTGATTTTTATTACGGGAGTATTTCATTTTGGATCATTTATTTAATTAATTACTATCTACTGATTATGTTGCAAAAGTCTTCTCGTTATAGTATGCTCTGGTCACAAATTTAGTTATGATTTCATTATTTTAATTTGAATGATTTATTTACGTCACATCTAGTTTCATATTATGGGTTCAATTCCTTTAAATTATTTTAGTTTAATTTCCATTTAGTTATTAAATTTATCTGCATCGCATCGGTTTCAAGTCCCCACTACCTGAGCCTTAATTTTAGTCCTAAAGTTCTTGTGTTCATATTAGATTTTACGAGTGCCCACTGGACTACTCGGTGTTATCATTTTAGCCGATGTGTGATTAAATATTTAGGTCGATTTTATGGGAGATGGGTGAAAGAGATCTAGCCAAAAGTCTAGCTCTCAATCTTCCCACT
This sequence comes from Schmidtea mediterranea, assembly GCA_022537955.1. Lineage (NCBI taxonomy): Eukaryota > Metazoa > Platyhelminthes > Tricladida > Dugesiidae > Schmidtea > Schmidtea mediterranea. The sequence goes on along the minus strand of CM039679.1, from coordinate 218,383,364 downwards.
GCCCCTATACGGTAGAATATTTACGTTCGAGATCCGTCGTTACGCACGACAGAGCTCTCACGGGCACACACTGTAGGCGGAGAAACCGCACTTACACAGTGTGACTAGTTATGTCGTGATTTTACTTTCTTGTGTGATGTGTGGCTGTGGGCCAGAAAAATTTCGACTCGTAAACTGAAGATTCATTTTTTCATAAATACATATATTTGTTGAAACAATTTCATCATAGCTCGTTCATAGATCATGCATATCAACATACGACAAGAGGTTCCCACACATACGATCAAGTAGAGCTTACATTAAGATACTTGATTCGCAGAATGAAAACGGTTATCGAGAGTTGTTCCTTTGAATTGGTCTGACAAAAATAAATTTGTTCACTGAGTGAAAAGTAAATTTTCTTCATTCAAACTTTGTGAAAATGGATTGGTATTTATACCTGTTCTGTGACCCTAACCTTGCGTGTTATTTTTTATGCGTTAAAACAAAATTTGACCTTGCAATTATGTGTCTAATTAATTTCTAATTTATTATTATTTTTTTGATTTCTTTTACAATTTACTCATTTATTTTTAATTTCAATCATTTCTGATTAAAATTATTTTATTTTTGTTCGCTTTATTCATGAACTCTTTTAATTTTTCGTAAATTGTCACTTTTTCGGTCAAATCTTTTGTTATCATGTTATTTCTATGTCAACTCGTGCGTATCTTGGTGCGTTTGTTAATATTTTAATTTAATTTTATGTTTTCTATTTTATATGTTGAATTATGTGTTTTTCTCGCATTTTTAGGTGTTTATTAGATGTTTAAGGGTCCAATTTTGAAATGTGCGTGTTGTGTTTGCGTGCTGTTTTCAATCCATTTAAACAAAAGCTTGTACTGGCCCAACATAAAACACTCGGGGGCCCATAAAATTGCGTCCCGCAATGTCATAAGTATAAGTCCTACTTTTATACATTGAATTGGGTCTACGAGCTATCTGGTCGTGACCTCAATACCCACATACATAAAAAGTTTCTACGGTATGCATAATTTTCAAGATACAGATGGACTTATAGTCCGACTACTATATGTAAAAATCAAATTGAAGTCAAATCAGTTTCAGTTTTTTAGTTATGGTGGGTTTCTGGGTTTTGATTTTTTGAAACTATATGGTTGTTACCCAGACAACCCCATACAAATATTCTTTCGCTTACCACTCGGCACCCGTTGCTAAGCAACGTTGGAACTGTGTTCGAGTGGGTGGATCGTCCGCAAAAAGTGAGCGCTATTGCTAATGCTATAATTGACCGAACGATCCATGGGTCCAACGAGCTGCCGATAGAAGGCCTATGCTCGCTTTTCGATTTTTAGGTCCCATTATTTTCCTATCTTCTCCAATTGTTAACCTATACCGCTATATCATCTAACATTATGTCCATTCCCATAGTCTCTCCTATCGTTATCCGTATTGATGATTTGTTTATGGCCTGTAAACCTTTCGTTATGTTAAATACCCATACAGTATACCTCTTCCCTTATCCCTATTAAATCTATAATGTTCCCATTATTCTTGCTAGCCTTATCATTGATACTATTATATGTATTACCTAACCCATTATTACTGCTATTGCTATTATTATCCTTATTGTTACCATTCCTATTATATTTATTATTATTACCATCATTATCATTATTACTATTATTATAATTATTATTATTATTATGATTATTATTATTAATATTATTATTATTATTATTATTATTATTATTATTATTATCGCCATTACCATTACTATTATTAAATTTTGTGTAGGGATTCGTCCTTATTCCTCAGCTTTATAAAAAATATTTTACTTATATAAAAATTTAGCCTTACTCCGTCCTTATTCTTCAGTTTTCGATAAAGTTTTTTTTTTATTAATTTGAAAAAATTGGGCAGCGTTCCTCCCTTATTTTGCAGTTTTATCCAGTTATCCTATCAATTATTGAGCAGTATTCTACTTTTACTTTGCTATTTTTGATAATTATTTTAATTGATTCGGAAAAGTTTAGTAGCGTATCGCCCTTATTTTCCAGTTTTATACTAATATTATACCAACAATTAAACAACATTCTACTTTTACTTTACTATTTTCGGTAAGTATTCTAATTAAATCGGAAAATTTGAGCAGCATTCCGCCCTTATTTTACAGTTTTACGATAAATGTTTTAACTATTTCCAAAAATTTGCGCAGCGTTCTGCCCATATTTTCCGTCTTAATTCAACATAATTGATTCAATTATTATATATTATTTAAAACATTATTTTTCGTAATTTTGGTCGTTCGGATTAATCTTTTTCCGATGGCTATTCATTTTAACTGTTGCAACGATTTCGCTATTTTCCCCGCTACCCTTTCCCTCTCTTTGTCCTTATGATCTATTTATGTTCATATTATAGTTAATGAGTGCCCACTGGACTACTCGGTGTTAGTGATTTTGAGCCGATTGTTGTTTAAAATTTTATGTCGATTTTATCAAAATTGAGTGCAAGAAAGTTGAGCCAAAAGACCAACTCTCAAGCTACTCTCTTTCGCTATTTAGGTTCAATGATTTGACGTTCGAGTTCCTGCGTTACGCACGCCGGAACCCTCACGGGCACAAGCTATAGGCGGAGGAACCGCACTTACACAGCTTGGTAATTATGTTTTAGTTTAATAGCTTGCATGTTGTGTGGCTGTGGGCCAGGAAAAAGGAAATAAATAAATGTTACCATTCCGATCGGGTAAAAGCTTCGATGCAATAAAGATTATTGGCTTTAATTATTTATTTGGCATGACACATATCACATCAGAAGTTCGTGGCATCGCTTCATCACCATACATTTAATCAATAAACTCATGAACCGTTCATTCATATATCAATAGATTCATAAAAGGCATGCGTATGGCTTCATAATTGGTCACACAATTTATTAATCATTCATCCATCTCGCTTCATACAGCAAAAATTAAAATTGAAAATCAAGCTTTAAATCAATACTGAAAAAATAAGATTTATTTATTTTTCTGTCAAAACATATCAGTATATATACCTATAATTTGACCTTAACCTTGCGTGTTATTTTTATTGCGATTAAACAAATTTGACCTTGAAATTATTTGTGTTATCTAAATTAAATTTTTATTAATTTCTTAATTAAATTGGTAATTTATTTTTAACATTTTTAATTAAATTTATTCAACCAAAAATATTTTATTTTATTCATTTAATTCAATAATTTTTACTTTTATATAAATGGTCATTTTATGGTCAAATTTTCTTGTTATTATGTTATATTTTATGTAAATTTTGTGCGGTTCTTGATGCATTTTGTATTTATTTTATTTTACTTTTATGTTTTTTGATTTTATATTTATTTATGTTCTCTCATAGTTTAAAGTGTTTAGTTGATGTTGTATATTGTATTTTAAGTTATCTTGGTGCTGGGTTTTTGTGCTGTATTACTGATGCATTTAAACAATTTTCAAGGCCGTTTGTGTTCTGGCCCAACATAAAACACTCCGGGGCCCGTAAAATTGCGACCCGCAATTTCTAAAAGATTTAAGCTATGAACTATACAGAGTTTACATTTTACATTCAATTGGGTCTACGAGCTACAGGGTCGTGACCTCAAAATCCACATGCATAAAAATAATCATACAGTATACATCAATATATGGATTACAAGATGAAGTGAAAGAGGACATACAGTCCGGTTATGATCACACATAAAGAATAGTTAATTGTCTAAGAATCGTAGGTTCATTGTTAATCATGAGTTCAATATTCTGTCACTTAGATGTTCATCTCGCAAATGTCTTGGTATTCTTTGGTTTCTGATTGATTTGTTTCTATAGCAGGTTCTGATTTTTGACGATTTGGTATCTGTTGTGGGATTTGGCTTTGAGATTTTGTTTAGTCTGAAGAATTGACTTTATTTGATGTAGGACTGAATAGATGCCGATTGGTTAGAAGATTGGCATGCGTAGTGAATCTCAGATAGCAGAATAGTAAGAATGTTTCGTTCAAGACTCCATTTTTGGTGGCGTATTTGGGGTTGTGAATAGATATTCTTGCTTTTGGTTGTTGACTTTTTAGCATCTTGAAACTGGGTAAAGTTCAACTGGGCTCTGTGGATAGATGACTCGTTATCATATTATCTCGTCTCGATTGTTTAATGATAATTGATCGGTTCGGGATTATTCATGATTCTTTGAGGTTGGTCTGGGTTTCTTCTTTTCGGTTATCGATTAGAGCTATTTGTTCTCGATTTTCCGTTCTTTTCTGTTATTTGTAGGGTTTCTAAAGAACATCCATGATTATTTGAATATGATTTCCTTGATGGGTGTTTCCTTTTCTACTGAATTTCGATTTGATTTTCTAGAGTTCTGAGGGTATAAATGCTCTGTTTTTCTTGTTTTAGTCTTTTGACCCTTGGGTATAATAGGAATTGATCCGTCGGTAATTGGTATCCTTTGGGTTTCTCATATCTCGGCATATTTGCTACAGGTAGATTTTGCATCGATTGATTGATTTTGGAGTTTTTCGACATCCTTCTAAAGGATACTAGGTGGTATATGGTGGCTTATTACTGCTATCTTCCTTCTCATCGCCAAAATCATGCTATTTTCGCTTTCCTTGTTTTTATGACAATTATGGGTTTGTGATGATTATTTACGATTGCTTGATTATTTACAACAATTTCGAGCTATTTTAATAGGACTTGTTATCATTTCTCTTGATTTTAGGTAGTTGTTTGACTTTATGTTTCTCTTCCTTCTTTATCTCTGTTGCTTTTATTATCGCATCTGGTTTCTCATTTCTGTGATTGATATTAACTTTATTTTTGCCATCGCTTATCTTCTTTGTTTGCGTTTACTACAATTTGTAAGATTCTTTCGGTACTCCATTTTGATTAAGTGCATTTTGTCGATCAACATCATCATTTTTTGTCGTTTCTTCGCATTGTCTTCTGTAATCTCTCTTTATTGATTCGATTTGTCTTTCTTGTTATCTGATTTTTGATTGTTGAGTTGTTTTTTATTCATATCCGGTGTTGAACTTCAGTCTTGTTTGGGATTACTATTTCGTGATATTCATTTTTTGTCTCGTTTGGTCGCGGTTGGTTGTTATTCTTGCTCTATTCCTTGCTTTAATTTTGAGTCTCTTCCTTCCTTTTTCATATTCATTTAGTTTTGTATATTGAGCTTCACTGGTTCTAATTCATTGTCCTTTTCGTTTGTCCGTTTACTCAATGACCACAAATTTTGTTTCTCAGTTATCTACCCTTTGTTGTTATTCGTCAGTTTCTCATTACTTGATTAAGTTTTTCGTCAAATTATTTTTCATCGTCTTTTTCATTGACTGACTTAATATTTCATTCATTTCTTTATTGCTTCCGTTTTGTGTTGGTAATTTCCTTACTATTTTTCTGCTTTATCTTTGTTATCGTTATTTATCATTTTCGTCTTTCATCTGATTGTATTGAATTTTCCAAGTTTTAATTTGCTCTCCAAGTCTACTCTTGTCTCTGATTTCCTTGATGGCTTTGGTACCTCTTAGTCGCTTTATTCAATTTCTGATCCTGATCTGATCCTTGGTTTAAACTCGTCTATCTCTGCTTGTACATTTAGTTTTCGGATGTTGGCCATCGTCGCTACAACTAAGCTTTACTGCTTGATATATTTGATTGGCTTCCATTTGATTCGTTTCTCCATTTTAACGTATTATCGCATCACTTGTCTTTCTCATTCCGCTTTATTCTTTGTCACATCGTCTGATTTTTAATTTGTTTTCGCTCCTCGACTATAATATTTATATACTACTTTTATATATTATCGGATATTATTATACTCATTCCATATAATATTTATATACTACTTTTATACATTACTATATAAACATATCTATTATATACATTATATACACACTCCTGACTATTTATTACTTCATCGTCCCCAAAGGGTCTACGCGCAAAGTGCGTGTCCCTTCGCATCTCTCGTCTGTTACTCGATATATATCGAACTCGCTTGGCCACTTGAGTGGTGCTGTTAGTGACGGTGGTTGTCTTATTTCCTTGTATGGTACCGAATTTTGCTTTTTATTACTATCTCGGTTTTCTCCCTCTTCGTTATCATATTCTTTTTTCCTGTCTTTGTCTTCATCGTCCTTTTTGTCCTGGTCTTTATTACATCGATCCTTCTCAATTCTTTTGTCCTCTACATTTATTTCTTTGATTATATCTTCATACATCTTGATTATCATTTTTCTTCCATTTCTAATGTCGTCAATTTCTTGTTTTCTACCGCTAGATTTTCGTTGTATCCGGTACCATTCTCTTACCAAGGTTTCTAATTCTTCCTTTCTGGACCCTATTCTCTCAGGCTCTCTTTTATTATCCGTGAACTTTATTTCTCCTCTCTTTAACAAAGCTTTTATCGTCTTTGGTAATGCATACTCGGAATTTATTGCTCTTTTTAGTAATATATTTTCATTACTTTCGAATTTGTTTACGTCTATGATTTCGTTATCGGATTTTCTTTTTCTCCAATTGATCAGTTTTGCTGCTGCTTGATCGAATCCCCTCTCGATTGCTCCAAGTAGTGGGTTTAAATTTTGTCCTAATATTTCGATGTCTTCTTGAATTGCATTTATCGTAAAGAACTCTATTGCGCTTGTTTCTCGCGACATCATAATATAATCTAACATCGTTTTTCCTTTATTGTCCTTCTCATTTAGAGTTGATCCTGTTTTTAATAACTCCCTCAGAATTTTCGTTGACATATCTCTTGAAAATGCAATCATCATGGGGGTTTGTCCTTTCTCATTTCTGATATTTGTATGTTGTCCACATCGGTTCATTGCCTCGATAATTTCCATCGTTCGTTCTTCGTTTTCGCTTTCTATGGCATGATGTAGTGGTGTATTACCCGCTATGTCCATTATTGTGAATAATATTGGCATTCTTTTCTTTAAGATGCTGATTTCTGTTGTTGAATTTGAACCTTTTGCGTAGTTCGTGATTATCTTTGTTACTCCTTCTAATATCTCGGTTGTATTCTTGTTTCTGGTCCATTTCGGCATTATTTTTTTAGTTATTTTGATTATTGTTTCCATCTGTTTCCAATAATTCAATCTAGCATCTTGGATTTCGTTATATTCTCGTTTCTGTCTCGCCTGATTACTATAATATTTTGATTCTGTCTCTTTGCTGTTTGTGGCTCTAGTAACTTGTTTCGTCATGTCTAATAGGTTATTCTGCTTTCTAGTTGTTATGTTTTTTCCTGGTTCGTAGCTTGATTTGATACTTGTGTCATTCGCTGGCTTTATTCTGGTGTTGGTATTGATCTCATCTGGTTTCCTATTGCTTCCTTTCATTAGTCCCACTGTTCTGGATGGGTACTGAGTCTGTTTATTTGGACAATTCCGATCCAAGTGCCCCCATTTTAGACCGTTAAAACATATTCCGCGTCTTTTGTGACAAATGTTATTTACATGACCTCTCTTCCCGCATTGTTGGCATATTTTGATGTCGATAGCAGTCGTTCTCTGCGTGTCCGGATTTTTGACATGTTTTACAAAATTCTCTGATATTTACTTCGTTAGCTTTCGTATTGATTGTCCAGGTACTTTCTTTATTCGTTGTGGTTTTCCTAGTCGTGTTTTGTTGTTTATATTCATGCTGTATTGTAATTTTCCTTTCCATATTTGTTGTTTTGCTGAGTTCTTCCATTACGTCTTCTTTGGTCTCAATAATCAATTCGCTAACTATTTTTGATCTGTCTTGCATATTCAGATTTCTCGTTTGTTGCTTTTGAATTTTCTTTTCGATTAGTTCTCCCTCTGAAATTTTATTAACCATTAAAATATTTATTACCTCTTGTTCGATTGACGTCACTCCAATTCCTATATTGTCTCCTGTTGTTTGTATAGGTTTTGACTCTACGTTTATTTGAAGTTCCTCTTTCTTGACCTTTTCATTATTGTTTATCCCTTGTTGTAACATGCTTATTTTTGCTTTCCTTATCAGTTCTCTTTTCGATTTTTGTAGTAGTACCCTCTGATTTTGATATTTTGTTTTTTGTTTTTCTGATATATTTTTATCGCTGTTTTTTGCTGCTTTTTCGTCGTCTATCGTTCTCTTCTATGGTGAATTCTTGTATTATCTTAATTTGTTCTTTGCTGCTCAATTCTTGCTCTGATTTTATTTTGACCTCTTGAGTTTCATCTTTCTTAATTACTTCGCTTTCTTTATCGTTATTTATTGTCATATCATCCTCGCTGTTGACAACACACTGCTCCGCAGTGTGGATTTCTTTTGTATTGACTTTTCTCGGCATATTGCTTCTACTTGATATTTGATTTCTGTTCGTCCGTCTTTGTCGAATTTCCTGGGTTTCCTCTTTCTGTAATCTCTGCCATTCAATTTGTTGCTGTTCCGGATATTTTCTGGTCCATTGATATCTAACATCATTCATGTTTCGCCCCGTATTACTTCGTTGTATTTGATTGTTTGCGGCTATTTGTTGAATCATACCTCCTAATTGCTCAATCTCTTGTATTTGATTACTTTGTGTACTTTGGCTATGATTGTCCAGTTTTGGTTGTCTCAATTTTCTCTCTATTGGACAATTTGCAGCTATATGTCCATTTAGATTGCAGTTGTAACAGGTTCTATTCTCGAATCTTGTGGTTGTCCTCATTATCGTCATATCTCTTAAATATCTAATCTCTTGTGTTGGGTAATTTTGTGGACTTTTCTTGAATTGGTTTGGTTTATGTTGACTTTGCATTCTTCTCATTCGACAATTCTTTGACATATGACCAGTTTGATCGCAATTAAAACAGATTATCATTTCTTCCTCTACGTTCCGTGTAGGGTTAGTTAATATTGGTTGTCTGTTGATACTTTCTGTGCGAACTCTTCTATCGCTTCCTTTGTAATTCTTTAATTGATAACCTCGGTCAGTTCTGCATCCTTCTTTTGAACAGGTATTACATACTGGATTGTAGCTCGCGTTGTTAATCCTGAAATAATTATTATAATTTATAAATTTACCTCCACTGTCTTGAATCCTCTTAACTGGCATATCGCAAATTCGTGATGGTTTTTTTAATATATTGATTTGTTTGCGGGTAAATATCTTTCGTTTGTCTCGTTGTTTCCATTGATACTTTTATTGGTTCTGATACTTGATCTTTTAATTCGGTTTGATCATTTTCCCTTTCGACTCTTTCTTCCATTGTGGTTAATATTTTCTCTTCCCGTATGATTTCCGTTTTCCATGTTTCAGCTATTTTTGTTTCAACTGTTTTCATTTTCGAATTTCCAGTTTCCTTTTTGTCATGTAAATCTTCTTCGTTGCATTTTCTTTCCGAATGCATCTCCTGTACATTTCTCTTTAAACTCGAATATATTGGTTCTCGGCTCCTCATTTCCTGTTCATCCCGTGTGATTTCGTACATTGTTGATTCTTTCAAATAAATTTCTGTTTTATCCGTATTTTTACTTGGCAACTCTTGGTTAATTTCCTCTCGGAGTTTTTCCATCTCTTTACTCATACTTGTTTTCAACTGAATTGGAATTTCTGGTTCCTGTGATTTCACGTTGTTTCCTTTATCGGTTAACTTTTCCTTTAATTTATCGTATTCTTCGGCTTCTGTTTTCAAACTTTCTAATCTTGTTGTAATCAATGATTCTGTTGTCTTTACTGTATTAAGTTTTCTATCTGTTGCTGCTTTTTCTTTTCTCTGACTTCCAATAAAATGGTGTATTTTCTTTATCCTTGTTCTCCGTTCGTTTTGGTATATTCTCAGTTTCTCTACTCGATGGTTTCCTTGATTCCGGTTTCTCGTTACTTGTTTTCTTGATTTATTTCTAGTCTATCGGCTATATTATTCGTCGTTTACTTAATCTCTTTATTCCTTTGGTTTACTTGATCTCTTTATTCCTTGTCAATTATCTAAAAATAAATAACACTTCTAGTACATATTATTATACATAAATTTCCGCATTAATTTCACGTATTATTGTCATTGCTTCCCCTTATTTTAATTCTTTTCGCTACGTCAACTTCTTTATCCTTTTAATTTTTTTTTGTCTTTTGATTTTTAAGTTTATTTTGAATTATCTATAAATCGTATCAAGTATCTATAAATTATCTTTATAGTCGCATCAATTATCTGTATTGTCGTGTCAATTAACTATTTTTATCAAATAAATCATCACCATAATATCAATAATCGTCTCGTTAATTATTCTCCTTTATCTCTCCATAATTTGTCCAAAAATTTTTTCCTTAATCTCTATGCGCTGGCGCTCTATGGGCCTTTTAATTAAATCCTCTAGTCTTTTTCCTTAAACTTTATCCGCTGTCGCTCTATGGACCTTCTAATTAACTCATCTTGTCGTTTTCCTTAGACTTTATCCGCTGTGATCATTTTCCTTTTGATTTGCCCCCTTCATTTTAAATCTATTTTAAATTATCTATTTCTCGTATCAATTATCTATCATCCTCGTATTAATCTCGTATCAATTATCCTCGTATTCATCTCGTATCAATTATCTATATTCTCATCAAACAAATTTCGCAATAATCATACTGTCATTCAATCCATTAATTATATTTCCTATATCTCTTTATCATAAAATCATTTGCCTAACCTTTAATTGCTGGCGCTCTATGGGTCTTTATCTAAATCTTATTATCTTTTCACTGGCACGCTATGGCCTTAAATTTCTCGTCTTATCCGGCCTTCTATGGGCCTCTATAATTTATCCTCTCTATTGGCTCTCTATGGCCTTCTCTATTTACTCGGAGTTGAGTTTTCATCAGTGACCTATTGGGTGACTTGTCCGATGGACAAGCTTGAGGCCTCACACTGACTTCTCAATCCATGGCGTCTGTTGGGAGCGCATTTGTCCGGTTACGCTTGCCTCACCGCCACTCAGATATCCGGTACTCGGTGTGGGATCCGGGTTATTGTACCGAACTCCTCGCTGGGTTAATAATCTAAAAAACATTCCCTCAGTACTCGGTGTGGGATCCGGGTTGTGTACTTCGGAGAATATAAAAGAATGGAAAAGCCTAGACGTTCAATCAAGTTCCAAAAGCGGTTTACTTGATTTCCCGAATAGTGAAAAGAAAAGGAAGAAAAATTTGGGCGCTGCAATTTTCTATTATCTCTGTCTACCGTCAGCCGCCCCGCGTCAGATTTCCAGCTCTGCTTGGCTGCCTCAATCTGATCCTTAGTAGGACCTTTCGAGTATGAACCATTTACCGGTTGGTTCACATCTCACCTACCGCTTGGTGTCCTCGATACTCGGTGTGGGATCCGGGTTGTGTATCGAGTCCCTACCCAGGTAAAAAATATTCTCGGTCGATACTCGGTGTGGTATCCGGGTTTTTGTATCGAGCGGTTCAGCGCCACTAGTCCCTTGGCTAGCAACAACCTGAACTCGACAGTCCGCCGCTGTCCTCTGGTGCCTCACCACCAGCTAGGGAAAAAATGTTTCTAGGTACCTTTACGAGACTTTTTGGCTCTCTCACCTTCGGCGTCTAAATAATGTGCACATTTTTCAATTTTTATTTTTATTTTTTGGTTTCCCCCTCACTTTCCAATTCAAAAATTGTAGTAATCGCGTTGGTTTGTTCCCCAGAAGAGGTGATCAATCTCGCCAGGAACTCCCCAACATTTGCGACGGATCCTACTACCTTCCTCTCCTCGGGTTGATCAGGGTTCCCAATCGGAATAAGCGTACTATCGTTATGATAGCTCGGTTTTAAATCTTACTTTCCAGTATTAGTTCCATATCATATAATATAAATAACATTACAAAATACACAAAAAAAATGAGATGCATCGAAACTTTTACCGTACCTTATGTGTGATTTTTCAGCTTTCACTGTTTAAGTTCTGTTTTACTTGTCCACTCAGAATTTATTTAACGGCTTTCATGAAGTGTTCGGCTTTTCCGGTATGTTTTACACCTTTCGGTTGCTATTGTTGTCTCGTTCATTATTATTAATAATCTCCACTCATCGTGCTCGTTTTCGCTCGTCATTTTATTCCGGTTGCTGACTATTATTTTCATAATTCATTATTATCTCTAATCCTTTATTTTCATTTTGAACAAGCATCATCATTTATTCATCCACGCTCATTTCTTACTATTCATTTCATTTACACCTGAACATTTCCTTTTATCTAAGCCTAAGTTTCTCCATCATTTGGATTATCTTTTCGTCAATTTCTCTAACTTAATCGATTATCTGTTTCTCATTTAATATCTAATTTGGCTTCGCTTAGCCTCATGTCTTTTGATATTCACACAACCGGTTTTTCGTTACTTCCGCTACAATTTCTCATTTCATAGGAGTAGGGGTTCGAAATCGTTGCAACCTTTTTTACGAAATTCCTTTAATAATTTTGATTTTTGTTTTTATTGAACTACTTTTAATTAATTATTTACTAAGTTTAAAATTATTTTAAATGACTTGTCTCGTCTAATTTCAACCAATATTAATTCGACAATTTCTAGTTTTCTAATTATCCTATATTCTAACCGCTATTCTCATACTTATCTAATTATTATTTATATGGTTCTTTAATTTATTTATACAATATTTACACGACCACCTTTTTTGTGGTTTCCCTTTTTCAAGTCGCTTTAACCCTCAAGGTTTCCACCTTTTCCCTGTTTTTATTACTTTTATTTTATTTATTTATTTATTTTTTATATTTTTATTCTTACTTCTACGGTTTTTGGATGATATTTACACGATGATTTCTATTGGTTTATACAACTTACCCATAATTTTATTTATGGTTTCTTGTTTCCTTGATTTCTGCTTTACAAATATTAATAATTTTATCCCCACTTTCTTGTTGAATCGTTTCATTTTTGAAATTTTTATGTATCTAATATTTTAGTTTATTTACATTTATTGATATTTTACTCTCTTATTACAATACTCGTCATTCATGTGGTTTCTAAACTGGTGTTTTTGTTCCTTCGTATTTTCATCATATTTTGCATTCTCTATTTTACCTCATCCCGCCATTTTTGATAAACTATGCTCATGTATTTTCTGAGGTTATCTGTTATTGTTTTATCTGTTATGATCTTGTTATTCCCTTTCGCAAGTTTATTTCATATTATTAGAATCTCTAAGATACCTTCTATCTTTCCTAATTCATTTGTAACGATACTATCTACTTTTCGTAGATTTCCGGGAAGCTGTTGTTTATTTCGTGAAACTATCTAATTTTTTCCTGTTTATTTTCTCCGTATTTTGCCATCAATCTTGACGGTGTTCCTGTTCCTCATAACACTCACATTCTGGTTGCTCTTAAGTGAATTTATGTTCTACCGTTTCTAAAAATTCATACTATGTGTTTCTATTTTCTATGTAGACAAACCGGTCATTTTTCAAAGTTTCTGTCAATATTTTTCGTTGTTATCTCTCCGCGTTTCAGTGAAGTCCGTCCCAACATTTATTGTTCTTGCTCATTTTTAGTTTCCATCTAGAACCGTCATTCATGCTCTGTTGAGGGTGCTCCTGAGATTATTGGTAGTTTCTTAATTTTCCTTGAAGTTTGTTTTCCGTTGTACAATAATCATTAAATCTCAGCTTTGAATGATCAAACAAAGGTTTTCGTTTCTTATTTCGCACTGATCTTTTCTTTCTGTAATTCTTTCATTCGTTAGTTTGCTTCCCATGTAGATGCATTTGTCGTTTTTCATAGTTTTTGTTTTATTTCTTCCTGCAATTGTTTAAAATATCGTCTCAGTGGTTACTTTCAAATGTCTTGCTTCTCCCGTTTGTTAGCCGCTAACTCGTTTTAAATATTTCTTGGTTGATGTTTTTACGAATTATTAGTTGTCCAATGTCGTCCCAACGTTGTCCTGCTTGTTATTGTTTCTAACTGAAATCTTGTATATTGTTCACTTTGTTCATTGCTGAGTCCCCAACTTTGTACTTGTCGAGTCATTTGTTTCATTTCGTTTTGTAGAAAAATCCATCGTTTTCCATAACTTTCCGCTAATCTCTCTTTTTCTTATGGTCCCCAGATTTGTATGTGGTATCTAGTCATTTATTTCATTGCACTGTTTTTCTTATTTTGTAGCCAACTTGATCGTTTTCCATCATTTGTTATTAAGCTCTATTCTTTGGCAAAATGTTGTCCCGACGTTTTCTGTTTTTTGCATCTTGTATCTTCTGGTAACTTTCTGTTGTTTCTTAACTTAATTGTTTTGATTCTTCTCAATAACGAAGCTGAGCCCCAATTTTATATTTGGTGGGCGAGCCATTTGTTTCATCACCATATTCTCTCGCTTTGTAGAGATATCCATCGTTTTTCACAATACTTTCCCTTTTCCCATTGTTGTCTCTCTGGAGTTTAGTAAAATGTTGTCCCGACATTTTCTTTGTTTGATTATTAGATTCTTACTTCGGTTTTCTTTGTTTGCTTTGCCAATAAAATCATTTCTTCCCGGCTGAGGTTTTACTGACAAACTCGCTGTTATTTCTAAACTGGATGATTCTGATCTTTCCAAATAACGAAGCTTTATGCTGAGCCCCAAATTTGTATTTGTTGGGCTAGTCATTTGTTTCATTAATATATTTTCTCATTTTATAGTCAGGTTAATCGTTTTTTTATCGTTCTTTATTAAGTTCCATTCTTGTTCAACATTTTCTGCTTGATAATAGATTCTTATTTCGGTCTTCTTTGGTTGTTTGACTAAAAAAATCATTTCAATCCCGACTGAGGGTGCGCTGACAAAACTCTCAGTTATTTCTTGGCTTGCTCGTTTGCTTTTTCCAATTAACGAAACCTTGATTTCCGGCTTAGGGTGCACTGATAAACTCTCTATTGTTTCTTAACTTGGCTGTGTTGATCCTTCCAACTATCGAAACGTTCATTCGGGTGAGCCCCCAAATTTGTACTTGGTGGGCTAGTCATTTGTTTCCTTAAAATATTTTCCTTATTTTGTAGTCAAGATAGTCGTTTTTCATCGTTCTTTATTAAGTTTCGTTTCTTAAGTTCCATTCTTGTTCATCTGTTATCTGTTCATCTGTCATCAGTCCTGTCATCTGTCGTCTGTTTTATTATCATTTTTCTTGTTTTGTAGTGAGATTGGTCGTTTTTCATTTATTGAGTTCCATTCCTGTTAATCTGTCATTTGTTTTTCTGTCATCTCTCCTGGGTTCGGCAAAATGTCGTCCCGACATTTTCTGTTTAATAGGTTGTTTTGTTTTTTCCAATTGACCAAGCTTTCATCCCGGCTGAGCCCCCAAATTTGTATGGTGGGTTTCTGGGTTTTGATTTTTTGAAACTATATGGTTGTTACCCAGACAACCCCATACAAATATTCTTTCGCTTACCACTCGGCACCCGTTGCTAAGCAACGTTGGAACTGTGTTCGAGTGGGTGGATCGTCCGCAAAAAGTGAGCGCTATTGCTAATGCTATAATTGACCGAACGATCCATGGGTCCAACGAGCTGCCGATAGAAGGCCTATGCTCGCTTTTCGATTTTTAGGTCCCATTATTTTCCTATCTTCTCCAATTGTTAACCTATACCGCTATATCATCTAACATTATGTCCATTCCCATAGTCTCTCCTATCGTTATCCGTATTGATGATTTGTTTATGGCCTGTAAACCTTTCGTTATGTTAAATACCCATACAGTATACCTCTTCCCCTTATCCCTATTAAATCTATAATGTTCCCATTATTCTTGCTAGCCTTATCATTGATACTATTATATGTATTACCTAACCCATTATTACTGCTATTGCTATTATTATCCTTATTGTTACCATTCCTATTATATTTATTATTATTACCATCATTATCATTATTACTATTATTATAATTATTATTATTATTATGATTATTATTATTAATATTATTATTATTATTATTATTATTATTATTATTATTATCGCCATTACCATTACTATTATTAAATTTTGTGTAGGGATTCGTCCTTATTCCTCAGCTTTATAAAAAATATTTTACTTATATAAAAATTTAGCCTTACTCCGTCCTTATTCTTCAGTTTTCGATAAAGTTTTTTTTTTATTAATTTGAAAAAATTGGGCAGCGTTCCTCCCTTATTTTGCAGTTTTATCCAGTTATCCTATCAATTATTGAGCAGTATTCTACTTTTACTTTGCTATTTTTGATAATTATTTTAATTGATTCGGAAAAGTTTAGTAGCGTATCGCCCTTATTTTCCAGTTTTATACTAATATTATACCAACAATTAAACAACATTCTACTTTTACTTTACTATTTTCGGTAAGTATTCTAATTAAATCGGAAAATTTGAGCAGCATTCCGCCCTTATTTTACAGTTTTACGATAAATGTTTTAACTATTTCCAAAAATTTGCGCAGCGTTCTGCCCATATTTTCCGTCTTAATTCAACATAATTGATTCAATTATTATATATTATTTAAAACATTATTTTTCGTAATTTTGGTCGTTCGGATTAATCTTTTCCGATGGCTATTCATTTTAACTGTTGCAACGATTTCGCTATTTTCCCCGCTACCCTTTCCCTCTCTTTGTCCTTATGATCTATTTATGTTCATATTATAGTTAATGAGTGCCCACTGGACTACTCGGTGTTAGTGATTTTGAGCCGATTGTTGTTTAAAATTTTATGTCGATTTTATCAAAATTGAGTGCAAGAAAGTTGAGCCAAAAGACCAACTCTCAAGCTACTCTCTTTCGCTATTTAGGTTCAATGATTTGACGTTCGAGTTCCTGCGTTACGCACGCCGGAACCCTCACGGGCACAAGCTATAGGCGGAGGAACCGCACTTACACAGCTTGGTAATTATGTTTTAGTTTAATAGCTTGCATGTTGTGTGGCTGTGGGCCAGGAAAAAGGAAATAAATAAATGTTACCATTCCGATCAGGTAAAAGCTTCGATGCAATAAAGATTATTGGCTTTAATTATTTATTTGGCATGACACATATCACATCAGAAGTTCGTGGCATCGCTTCATCACCATACATTTAATCAATAAACTCATGAACCGTTCATTCATATATCAATAGATTCATAAAAGGCATGCGTATGGCTTCATAATTGGTCACACAATTTATTAATCATTCATCCATCTCGCTTCATACAGCAAAAATTAAAATTGAAAATCAAGCTTTAAATCAATACTGAAAAAATAAGATTTATTTATTTTTCTGTCAAAACATATCAGTATATATACCTATAATTTGACCTTAACCTTGCGTGTTATTTTTATTGCGATTAAACAAATTTGACCTTGAAATTATTTGTGTTATCTAAATTAAATTTTTATTAATTTCTTAATTTAAATTGGTAATTTATTTTTAACATTTTTAATTAAATTTATTCAACCAAAAATATTTTATTTTTATTCATTTAATTCAATAATTTTTACTTTTATATAAATGGTCATTTTTATGGTCAAATTTTCTTGTTATTATGTTATATTTTATGTAAATTTTGTGCGGTTCTTGATGCATTTTGTATTTATTTTATTTTACTTTTATGTTTTTTGATTTTATATTTATTTATGTTCTCTCATAGTTTAAAGTGTTTAGTTGATGTTGTATATTGTATTTTAAGTTATCTTGGTGCTGGGTTTTTGTGCTGTATTACTGATGCATTTAAACAATTTTCAAGGCCCGTTTGTGTTCTGGCCCAACAGTTACGTTGATACACAATTATTCAGTGATTATCAAATTTAGTCTCAAATGAATCGCGATTGTCTTTGATGATGGCGTTGGTTTCTGCTTCTAAGTGATATTCTTCTCTTGTTGGCTTGGATTGGCTTGGCTTATTTATCGATATATACGAGAGTCTTTCTATTTCTTGGCTTCTTTTGGGATTACGAATTTGACTGGTTGATTCTTGGGTTTTCTGAGTTGAGGTGTTCTGTCTTGGTTGATTGATTATTCTCAGGCAGGTTATAAGACAGCATATCAATGACATAATGTTTAGGATTAGACTGATCATTACGATTTGAATTTGTGGTGTCGTTAGGTTTGCTTCGTATACTTGTTGGGATTTATTTGGTGGCTGTCTTTTGATTGAACGGACATCTCTTAGGATTTCTTGCATTTGCTTATATTCTGGATTCGTTTCAGTGATCTTTTGGATTTTTCTGCTGATAGTATCTAGGGTTTTCCTCATACTCAGGTTTTCATGTTCTATTTCGGATCTCTCATTCTTTTTATCTAATAAGGTTTGTATCATTTGTCTCACACTTTGTCTCCATTTGTCGTTGGCATCTTTGCTTTCTTTTATTGGGCATTGATCACATTGTAGGGTTAATTGTTTGCATTCTTCGCTCTTTGGGTTTTCACATATTTCTTTGTAGCTTGCACACGTACTATCTTCTTTTCGGAATGGGTGGGATTTTCCGCATATATCTAAGGGGTTTTCGGTTACACATAGCTTTATTGTTACCATCATCATCATATACAGTTTCTTTAGGTTTGCTTCAGTTCTCATTCTATTATACATTGGTTACTTGACGATTATTTACATGTTTTGTCTATATACAGTAGATTTGCGCTTTATTTAGGATCTCGTTATTCTCCCTGCTCACCCGGTGGTGAGTGCATTATACATTCCTCTTTCGCCCTTGCTTCGGAGAATCTCATTATCAATATTTGTGTCTTTACTAATCGTTCTGTCAGTTTTGGAAGCTCTTCTAGTTGTTCTTTGTTTTTATTGAGTATCTTTTGTTGGTGGTTTAGTTGCACTCTTAGGTTTCTCTCAGTCTTCTGTTTTCTCTCGAGTTTATATTTGTAGCTCATTTTACTAGTTTTCTGTTTCTTGGTTTTCTGTTTTTGTTTCTGTAACTTTCCTTTTAACATTTCGATTTCCTCTTGGGCTTGTTGGTGGTTCTGTTTAATTTCCCTTGCTTTGTTACAGGTTTCTTCCAATTGGATTAGGTATTGTTGTTCGCTTTTTCTGCTTTTTCTCAATCTTTCTGCTTCCGTTTTCCAATAATCTTCGAGGATTACTTGGGTTTTTATTCTCGCTAACTCTCGCTTTAGGTATTCATTTTCTTTCCTTTTCTCGTTTACGTTTCTCCTTTCATTTGTTAGTTCTCGTTTTACGGTATTTACTGTTTGTCTTGTCTGGATCAGGTGTTGTCTTAACTTCTCCGCTACTCTTTCTCGCTCATCTACTGTTTCTCTCCACTCTTTTCTTTCCTTTCTCCACTTTTTACTGTAATATTCTAGTGGGTCTTGTTCAATTGGCTGTACAATTTGGATAGGGGTTGGTTGATATTTATCATAATCCTTAACGTTGCCTTTCCGATTCATTTGAATTTCTGCTTCGTTTGACTTCATACTAAAGATACATTAATTTAGCTTTTATACGATTTTGTTTTTATTATTTTTATTTTTCTATCTTTATACACTTTTTACAACTTCCCTTTTCTCCTCTATACGTCTGTTTCTTCAGTTTCGCCAAATCCCTCATCTGGTTCGGTGGGGACTTGGGTTAACATTTCCGTTGGGTATAATGGCATCAATAACATTGGTGGTCGGTTTTGCAACGTGACTACTTCTTCTCGCAGCGCGTTTGTAATTTGTATTTCCTCATCTAACAAATAGGTGAGGTAATCTACATTCTCCGTTAGTTCCTCTACTCGCACTTCTAGATGGTGAGTATTTTCTAATGCTTTTAGTTTCTCGATTTCTTTCTTTAGATTTTGTTCGTTTTCCTCGTAGCTTTTCTTTATTATCTCGATCTCTGCTTCTACTCGTCCTCTCAATTGTTCGTTTATCTCGAGCTGGTGTCGTAATTGAATTTCCTTGTATACTACTACGCCTCGATGTCCATTTACATCTTGTTGGGCTTCGGTTAGTTCATTGCATAGTTGTTGATTTTTCCGCTTTTCGTCTGTTAGTTGATTTTTTGTTTCCGCCCATCCTTGGTCTGTCTGTTTGATCTGTCGTTCGTATTCCTTTTCGTCTCTTCTGAGTCTTCTTATTGTACCTTCTCTATATCGTTCTCGAATTTCCATTGTTCGGATTTGGTCGTTATAATCTTCAATTGTTTGTTTTTGTTCTTCGATCTGTTCCCATAGTTCCCACTCTTCATTGTTTAATAATTTCTTGGGTAGTAGTCTCATTTCTCTTTTGATTTCCTCGCATTGTTCTTTCCACTTCTTAGCTTCGTATTTGATCCATTTTTCTTTGGCTTCTGTTTTTATCTGTTGCTCTTGTCTCTGTTTGAGAGTCCTCTCTTGGTCTACTAACATCTCTTTCACTGTAGTTTGGTGGAATATTATTTCACGATCTTGTTTCTGTATATGTTCCCATTGTTTCGAGTTTTCAATCTTTAACAGTCGGTATTTTCCTCTCCATCTTTTTGCTTGTTCTGTTAGCTGGATTATCATTCTTTCTTGTCTATCGTCTTTTGGTTCTCTTATCTTTCTTGATGGTTTCGGTCCTTGGTTTCTTAGTTTATTGACTTCTATCTTTGCTTTTTCCCACTTTTCTTGGTAGGTTCTTGTTCGATTTTTCTCTTCATCTATTTGTTGCGCGTAGTGTCTTGCGTGAGATTCCCATCTATTTCTTGATCGTTCTTTGTCCTCATGCCATTTGGTTTTCCAATATAGCGCTTGCCTTTTTGCCCATTCCTTGGCTTGTTCCATGCTCGTTCTCTTTGTTCTTTCCACCAAATATTTGGTTCGTATTTGTTCCAATTCCTCTTGGTTTGGTTTAAGATTTACAAATTTCCTCTCCTTCTGTTTGCATTTCTGCTTCTTTATCCTTTATTATTTCTTGGAGTTTCTCTATTTCGTTTTGTTGCTCTTGTTTGTCTTGTTCTAGTGCTTGGATTTCTTTTCTTTGATTTGTGATTCTCGTCTGATTCTGGATAAATTCCTTCATCAGTTCTTCTTCTCGTTCTTTATAAGGTTTCTCTTTCCCTTGTGGGTACACTATTCGCTGTTCCATCTGATTTTCCCACTTTTCTCTCATCATTTTTGTTTTAATCGTTTCTTTCATTAATTCTTCCTCTACTTCTAATAACATCTTTTTTAATTGCATCGTCTTTCGTTGCCATTGTTCGGCTTCTTCCTTTGCCTTTTTTAGCTGATTCTGTAGATTATCTGAAGTTGTTCTGGATTTTCCTTTTTCTGATTCGGTTTCGTTATTTGTTTGCGGTAATATTTCGTTCTGATTCATTGTTGGTTCTAAATATTAACGTTGATTACTTCTTTTCTTTTATACATATCTTTAGGTTTTTCGTTAATTTTGGTACACTGGTTTTATCTACTTTTATTTACATTTTATAACTCCCTTTCTATTTACACGTTTTATACATTGTCTTGTTTCTCTTTACTGATCAGCAAACCGGAATCCCTTGATCCGTCTGCTGATTAGCTTTCTACACACTGGGCATATGTTTACTCTGGATCCACATGCTTCGCAATTAACCATATGTCCACAGGGTGTATATACTATCTCGACGTGTTTCTGCCAACACGTTACACATTGGTGTTGATCTAATATAGCTTCCTTTATTATTGATTTTTCGAGGTTTTCTTTTGGTTTTTCTTGGTATCGTTTGATAGCTCTGATTATTGCCTGTGTCGAGTCATACCATTCTAGATTGGTAGTTAATCTTTCGCCGATTATTTTTCTCATTGTTTTTGTGTTCACTCCTGATAATAGCATTAATGTTCTGGTTTTCGGTTGATCTAGTATATCTTCTATTTGCTGGTCCGCGATTGATACTTCTACGCCTTTTGATTCTTTCTCTTCTTTATATATGCATTTTCCTTTGTGTTTCAATTTCTAACGTTTTGGTCTGGCATTGGTTGTTGATTCTTACATCCTTCGCACATTATTCCTCGTGCCATTTGACAATATCCTTGGCTGGCAAATTCTGCTGCTCTTGGGTTTCCTTTGAAGGTTTTTATTCTTTCTTCGAATGTTCTCTTTATAGTTTCTCCTCCACCTGCTAGTTCGGTTGGGTCCTCAAAATTTCTGATTATCGTTATTTTCTTTTTCCCTCCTTTTTCGTCTTTATCTATTTCCAATCTTTGGATTCCTTTGAGTCTGTCTGTTGGTTGGTTTCCTACGTTCATGTTTAGTATGAATGGACATCTTGGGAATTTCTCTCGATGTTCATGTTTTGCCGTCTCTCCTTTTCCCCATTGTGCGAGCTGTCCTCTGCAAAAGATGCAAGTAACCTCATCTGGATGTTTTGATGTTTCCTGTGAAATAAAATCCTTGTGCGGCCATTTCTCTGTTTTGTTGATCGGTGAATACTTTATTATCTTTGAATGTTAAGTATCTCTGTTCCTCATTTTTCAACTTTTTTCGTTTCTTACTGTCATTGCCGAATATATTTTCTTCATGAGTTGTTGAGGTATTCCTTCTACATTGTAGTCTGCGTAATGTGCCACTGCTGCAGTTAATATATTGGTTCTCTCCTCTTCTTCTGGTTTTCTCCGTAGTTTTGACCAAAGTGATTCTGATCCATCTCTTATCTCTACCATTTTCTGTTCACTGTTTCCGCTTGCCATCTAGTTATAAACGTCGTTATTATTTTTGAATTTTTAGTTTTCTGATTTTTTCTGATTATTCATATTTTTATCTGGTTTTATTAACTTTTTATTTACATTTTATTTACATTTTTCTTTCCCTCTTTTATAACGTCTTATCCGGCTTTTCTACTTCCAATTTTATGTATAAACTGTCCTCTCGTATGAATCCTTCTCCTCTTAATCGCTGTTGTGAGTAGAAGAATGGCGTGCCTACTGCCGTATTCCAGGCAGTTGTTGGTCTTCCCATTTGCGGTTCGTTTCCTGCTCTGATTGGATTGCGATGTTCCTCTCGTCCTATCATTGTTAATATCATATACTGCTTGAAAGGCCATGTTAATAGTTCGTCATATTCTCCTCTTCCTACTCTAACGAAAACACTGATGTGGGTGCCTGTTGCATTTCCATCCCCATTTGGATATAGTCTAATACCCAATTTGTATCCATTCTTCCAACTATACATCGGTGGACTATCTAGGATTCTCTGGTTCCATCTTTTGCTCTTTGTAATTTCTCCGTGAATCCTGTTATTCTCCATATAAAGGGTGTTGTCGGTAATTTTCTGGCTACTGGGCTGGTTGTTTCGAGTCCTTGTATACTGCTGATTATCTGTTGGATTCTTTCCTCCATTTCTGCCATTTTCTTAGGTTAGATTCTTTAGTTTTTTCGAAGTTCTGTCTGGACTCTAGTATTTTCTCTATCAAGGCTTTTTGTGAATCTAATTCCGTCCGTAGGTTTGTACTTCCCATGCGATCGTTCCTATCGTTCTCATTATGATCTCCATATGTTCGATACTGTTGTCCGCCATATGTTTCTGCATTTCGGCGACTGGTAGTTGTGTTTGGCAGTTGAATAGTTCTAATGGACATTTTATTGGCCTGTTGGTACATTCGTTCCAATGTGCTTTCAGTTTAACTTTGTCTTTCTTATTACAGTCGTTAGTACATATCCCTTCGTATGCTTCGCATATTCGTTCTTCTTTTGGGTTTCGATGTTCCTGTTCTATTGTTATCCATTTGTCGGTAGTTCCACAGAATTCGCATTTTTCGTCTCTCATAATGCACGATTTCTCATGTTCCTCTTCATTCTTTTCTTATTATCTTGGCTTGACATTTCCCGCATGGTATTTCGTCGTATTCGCACTCCTTTATATGATTTTCTATTTCCCTCATGAATCCTTTCCATTCACATTCTTTTAGCTTGCATTGAACTTTCAGGCTGGTTATCTCCTTGTTTGTGGCTTTATCTAGTATTGTAGGATCGTCTTCTCCTTCGAATGTTTCGTCGCATCCGGGGCATTTTATTATTTTTGTTTCTATTAGTTCCATCGTACAATCTGTGCATATTCTACATCCGCATTTCGTCTGTCTTGCTCCGATCAATAGTCCTTTACATCTACAGCATTTCATTCTTTCTTCTAGGTTATCTAATATTTTAATTCTCTCTTTCATTATCTGTCTCATGGCTTCAGATGGATTCTCGTTTCCTCTAATTTTGTCGGTGATTGCTTGCATATCTACAATAATTTCTAGTTATTCTACATCTTTGTTTCGTTTGTTTATTCTATTTATTTATACATATTTACACGGTATTCTTTATTTTAATCTTCTGTTGAATCTGGTTCTGGGGTGAATTCGGGCATAGTTGCTATCCATTCGACCCAACTTGCTGGGTCTATACTCTGTTGATTACTTCTTAACCTTCTAATTTCTTCGGCTTGCCATCTAACTTGATTATTCAATTGTTCATTCATTCTTTGAAGTTGCAGTATGGTTCGTTGTTGGTCTTCTATTCTGGCTGCTTGGTGTAAACCTCGATTTACACTTTCCGTTAGTACCATATGGGTGTTATTCCATTGTGCTTGGGCGTTGTTGGTTATCTGCGTCATTAGTTCGCATTGCTGTCTCCATACTGTTTCTATTCCTTGATCTTGGTATATTCCTCTATCTAGCTCTATTATTTCAATCGGTACATTTGCGGTTGTTGACTGCTGCATTGTTTCTACGAATGGTGGTATCCTGGCTTGATACTGTCTGTTATCGTTACTCGGGTCCATCTCTTAATTATGATACTTTGTTAATTTATACGCTTTCTCTTTTGACTAGTTATTTATTCTTGGGCTTTTTAACTGTATTTATACATTATTATACATAATACTGCTACTAATACTATCTAATATTCTACACTATATACAATGTTTCCTTCCGCTTTATACCATCGTCTCCAGGGGCTCTATACGTAGTGTCCGTATATCCCCGTACCTCTCATTTGTCATTTTATACACATCGAATTCGTTTGACCATTCTTGTGATATCCCTATAATTGGTAGTTCTTTCATCCAGATTCCACTTGTGCTTTGGTTTACGTTTTCTAAGGCTTCGTATTCGTCCGATTCTTCTGTATTACCTTGTATCTCGATATCGTAATTGAATTTCTCCACTGCTGGCCATAACCTTTTCCTTTTCGGCTTTCGTTTACACTTGTAGTGGTTCTTGCTAGTTGGATTATTATCAGTATTATTATGACGCTTGCTACTGCACTTGTTATCCAAATCATTTTGACTACGTAGGTGGTTTCCTCGATTTTTGTTGTCGTTGTTTCTGTTGCGGTGGTTGTTTCTATTATTTGCTGTACCTTTTTCAATGATTTCTGGAGTTGTAGTACTTCTTGTATTGATAGGTGACTGTCGTCCGTGCCTAATATTTTCTTGGCGTTTATCCTTGGTAGTTCTTTTTGGTTGCTTCCTTTCTTGGCTGGTTTGTCGAGACTAGTTTTTGTGGTTTCTTGTTACTGTCTTCCAGAAGATATTTCCTCCTTTTCGTATATGTAACCTCGTATTTTCCGATTTTCCTTTTTGTTGGGATGCGATATTCTGATCCTTTCCTTCTTGGTACGTCTTGCATTGTATTCGGTTGTTGACTATTCCATTTTTGTTAGCTTCGTATACACAGATTCTTGTGATGGGTTCTTTGTCCCTATTTTCGACTATTACCTCTTCTTCCTTTGTTGGGCTTTGTTCTACTTTTACTATTATTTTATTCTCTGGCTCTTGCCGTTTGTATGGGTTTTCCTTTGGAATTATCTTTTCTGTTATACTCTTTTCTTTCAGTGTTCTGATTATTGTACAGGTTATTGTTCTGTTATCTCCTGCACATACGATGTATCTTGTGTCGCCTTTTAGGTTCTCCCATCCGCATTTTTGTCCCTTCTTCATGTTTCCTTCCCAACAATTGGTGACTAAATGTCGTACACATATTTGTTTAATCTCTTTAGTTCCTACGTTTGTCACTCGTAGATTGCCTATTCCTGGATTTACTTGAATTTTTATGCCTCTGTCTTCCTTTTCCGTATCTCTGCATATATCTTTTACGATCCAGCAAGCTGATGGATCCTGTGGCTGTATATCTATGCCGCCTGGCTTTCCTATTGATCCAAAATAACAGCTTATACTGGTCTTCTCTGCCATATGAAGGCATATTCCTTGGCTTGTGATTCCCTTGTCGTCTATTGTACGTAACATAAATGATGTCAACTCTCTTTGGGTATCCTTATTGGCTTCCGTCAACTCGATTGATGCGATCAGTATCATTAGTTTCTGTAGTAGGGATGGTCGGTTTTGATTTTCCTTTGATCGTTGTAGGTTTTTGTCATGTAGTGGTGTTCTTCGTTTTTGGTTTTCCTCGCTGTTGCTCTTGTTTTCTGTTCCTTTTCTGTTTTCTGTTTCTTTGCGGGTATTCTTGTTTTGGTTATCTGGTGATTTGTCTTGCGTAGATTTATTCATATCTGGTCTGTTATTCTGGTCCTCTTTGTCCTCATCGTTATTTCTTTGTTCATCCGGGGTCTTCTTTAAAATGTCGTCCTCGACATTTATTGCTTCGATTATTTCTTCGTAGACCCTTATTATCCTGGCTTTTAGGTCATCCATTTCTTTTATTTCCTGTTTGCTCCTTTGAAATCTTATCTGTTTCGGTGCCACTTGTGTATTATAGTTAATAATTGTTCTTTCCTATCACCGATTCGCGTTGCTTCTAATGGGTTATTGGTAAATTTTAGTCTTTCCCATTTTAACATTGCTTTTATTGTCTTTGGAAATGGATAGTAGGCATATATTGTCTCTTTTAATAGGATGTTTCTATTTCGAACTATATGGTTTAAATCAAATACCCTCAATGGTGAATTCTCGTAGGTCCACTTCATTAAACTGGCTACTGCTTCGTCTTGTTTGGCGTCGATGGCTTCCCAAAGTGTTTGGATATTTTTTCCCATCATTTCTCTTTCTATTATTGTCGCATTGTTGATGATGAATTTTACCGCACTTGTTTGTCTTGATTTTAGTGCATATTGCAGTACGTTGTTTTCTCCGTTATCTTTTTCTTTAAATGTTGATCCAGTTCTCAGTAACTCTCTCAAAATGGTTGTTGAAGCATCTGCTGCTGTTGCTAACATTAACGGGGTTTGTCCTTCCTCGTTTTTTATGCTGGATGTTTGTCCGCATTCTCCCATGAATCGGATGATATCTAATGTTCTTTTGGTATTTATCTGTTGCACCGCAAAATGTAATGGTACGTTTCCTTCTACGTCTGTCATGGTGAATATCATCGGTATCTTTCCTTTATGAGGTTCATTTCCGGTGGACTTCTGGCTCCTTTGGCATACTCTATTGCAATTCTCTCCGCTTTATTTATTATTCTCATCCATCCTTTCCCTTCGGCCCATTCTGGCATTATTTCTCTCATTACTTTGACTATTATGTCCATCTTGTCTACATTATCTTTTGTTGGGTCCAATGTTGTCTTTGGTTCGTCTTGTTGCGGTTCTCCTTCAATTCGCTGGTTGTTCGTTATGGTTTCTGTTTTTCGACTTAACATTAGCCCGTTTATACTTAGTTGCTGAGTTTGTGATCTGGTCTTCATACCTCGATTTTCTGGTTCTTTGGTTATTGTTTTGGGTATCGCTTTACATCTACTTACATTTACGTATATAGGTCTCGTGAGCGGGTTGTTGACTAATTTGACCCGTGCGTTGTTTTCATTTACGTACATTATTTCATATGGTCCTTTGCCGCTTCTTTGTAACTTTCTAGCTACTCCTGGAATAATTTCTGGTGTTGCTATTATTACCCAGTCTCCTACTTGAAAGTTATGTTCGCGTACATCTCGTTTTTTATCGTGTAATTCCTTGTAGCTTTCTTGGTTGAATCGAATATTCATGCCTGCGGTCTTCCATACTTCTTGCATTCGTTCTTTAAATCCTGTTACGTAGTCGTCAATTTCCATATATTGCGATATTGGTGGTTGGTATTCCAAATCAATCGGCATGTTGCATTCTCTGCCGTACATTAGTTTGAAAGGACTCATTTTTGTTGCTGAGTGTATTGACATTCGATACGCCATGAGGCATAGGTTTATATATTTATCCCAGTCTTTCTGATGCTTGCTCACGTAATTGGACATCATTTCTATTAGAATCCCGTTGAATCTCTCCGTTTGTCCGTTGGTTTGTGGGTGATATGGCGAAGTCCTTAGTTTCGCAATTCTGAAATAATTTGTTACTTCCTCTATTATTTCGCTCATGAAATTTGTTCCTTGGTCCGTTAGGATCTGCTTTGGCGTTCCATACCTACAACATATTTCTTCTACTAGTATTCTTGCAACTGTTCTTGCTTTCTGATCTGGGATTGCGAATGCTTCCGGGAATTTGGTAAGATAATCAGTTATTACTAATATATAGATGTTTCCATTGTTGGTTTCTGGTAATGGTCCTACTACGTCCATTGCGATCATTGTCATTGGTTCTGGCGGGATTGGCATTGGTTTTAGTGGTGCCTTCAGTTTACTTCCTGTGCTTTTTCTGGTTGCGCATGTTAAACAGTTCTTTATCCATTCTTTCACATCTTCTCCAATATTTGGCCAGTAATATTTCTGACGTAGTCTTGCTTCCGTCTTTTTCGCGGACATATGTCCTCCTAGTTTCCCGTCGTGATATTGCATTAATACTTCTTTTCGTCTGCTTTCCGGTAAGCACATAAGTCGTTTTTCGCCATCCATCAGTAGTAACCATCCCTTTTCTAGGGTATACCTATGTTTGTGTTTCTCCATATGCTCTTTTAATCTAACATTGTTGTCGAAGATTTTCATGTCATTGCTCTCTAAAAATTCGATTATCGTTCTTAGTTCATCATCCTCTTTCTGTTCATTCTTCAATTTCGTGAAATCGATATCCTCTGCGATTATCATGCAAATTCGTCTTACGTCCTGGGTCCATTAATTCTTCAAACATGAATCTTGACATACAGTCTGCGTTCGCGTTAGCTTTTCCTGCCTTAAATTTAATATACGGTGAATATTCTTGTAGTTGCATGGCCCATCTCATTAATCGACTAGAGGCTTCTTTATGCTGGCCTAACCATACTAGTGGTTGATGATCTGTGGTAATATATATCTCGTGACCCCATAATAAATATTTAAAGTGTTTAATTGCTTGGATTATAGCCAATGCCTCTCTTTCTGTTACCGAATAGTTCTTCTCATGCTTCTTGAATGTCCTACTGTAGTATCCGATAACTCGTTCTCGTTTCTCTTCATCCCATTGTCCTAGGACTGCTCCTGATGCGTATCCGCTTGCATCGGTTGCTAATAAGAACGGCTTCTTGAAGTCTGGGTGCACTAGTATTGGTGCTGATATTAATTTGTCTCTGAGTGTTTCGAATGCTGTCTGTTGTTCCTTTTCCCATGTGAATGGGGTATCTTTCTTTGTTAGTTCTTGTATTGGTTTTGCGATGGTTGCATAGTTTTTGATGAACTTTCGATAATATCCGCATAAGCCTAAGAATTCTTGTACTTGCGTGACGGTTTTTGGTATTGGGCAGTCCTTTACTTTTTCGATGTTCCTTGGATCTGGTTCCTTGCCCTTTGCCGATACTATGTGTCCTAGAAAGGTGACTTTCTCTTTGGCCCAATCGCATTTCGAGGGTTTCAGTTTTAGTTTCCATTGTCGCAGTCGGATGAATACGTTTCGTATATCCTTGAGATGTTGTTCGAAAGTGCTGGAATAGATCAGTAAATCATCAATGTATACCATACATTGCTTAATGCCATGTGTCACGAAATTCATGCACCTCTGAAAAGAAGCTGGTGCGTTGGTTAATCCAAAAGGCATTTTCTTGAATTGGTATAAGTCTTTTCCTATTGTAAACGCAGTTTTCTCTCGATCTTCTTCTTTAACTTTTATCTGCCAATATCCACTTTTTAAGTCTAACGATGTAAAGTAGGCTGCTCCGTGTAATGTTTGTAGCATTTCGTTTATATCCGGCAGTGGGTATGTATCTCTTTTCGTTACTGCATTGAGTCGTCGATAGTCTATACAGAATCTCTGGGTTCCATCCTTTTTCTTTACCATCACTACTGGGAATTGCCATGGCGAGCAACTCGGTTCAATTACTCCTGCGTCTAGCATCTTTTGGACTTCTTTTTCTGCGACCGATTTCTGGGCTTCTGCTAGTCGATATGGTCGTAACGTTATCGGCGTATCATCCATTAGTGGTATTGTATGTTGTGTTACGTCGCTTGTGCCTAGATCTAGATCAGATGCTGCGAATATATCTTTGAATTCCATTAACAGTTTTGTAGTTGTTCCTTTTCTTTCTCATTTAACAATTTGCTATCGATTACCCATAATTCTTCATCCTCTTTTCCTTCGGTTTTCGTCGTTGGCAGTTCGATATCCATCATGGAGTTAATTTCCCTAATCTTTCATTCTCATGGATTATTTTATCTTCTTCATCGAAATTGGTGATGTTAATTGGGATTTCGCTATTGTCGTTTATATATACTATTTCTCTGGCTAGTGGTAATTCTCTCTTTTTCTCGAATTTGTGGTTAGGTTCAAAGATCATTTCGCCTCTGGTCTCTTCGTTTACTTTTACGTAGCAGATCATTTGGGTACGTCCTGGTACTATTATCTTTTCTGAGCATCTCACTTCCGATTTTAATGCGCATATCCTTCCGGTTTTGTCTCTTAGTTCCATTGATCCTAGATCGATTATTATTTCTTTTAATAGTTCTGGCATAAGGTCTGTTCCGATTATACAATCTGCGCTTAGTTTTCTGATGACTGCTAGGTAAGTGCTGATTTTTACGTTCTTGTATTCTATTATTGACCAAATTTTTCCTATGACCGATACAGATTCCTTACTGCAGGTTATTACATCCATATTTGTTTCTTCGATGCATGGCCATAATTTTCCTGGGATTTTGTCCATCTTTATTGCCGAAATGTTTGCTCCTGTGTCAATCATTGCCTTTATTTCGATTCCGTTTATGTCTATTGGTATCGTTAACGTTGGTCCTGCTGGTGTTTGTAGCATAGCTATTGTTCGCGTTTCTACATCTTGATCTACGCTTTTCGATCTTCGGCTAGTTCTTGGTATTAGTTCTGCCCAATTTGGTTCGTATGGTGTTGGGTATATGCTACGTAGCGTTGTTGGCTTTGGTATTGGTATGTTTCTCTCGACTGGTATCGTTGATTTTTTCAAGCATTCGTATACTGGTGGTGGATGATTGTATTGTTCATTTAGTTTCATTTTCTGATTCTCCCATTGTTGGGTTTTTCCTTGTGTTAGCATCTGCATTCCTCCTTGATTGTCATCGTTATCACTGTTATCGCTACTGTCGTTTTTAAAGTCTAGCCATCGTCTCCAATTGCTTGTTTTCTGTCTTTTTATTCTAGTTCTTTCGGCTTCCAGTCTCATTATTGCTTTGAATTTTCGTCCAACTTCTTCGTCGGTGCCCTTCATTCTGGTCAAAATTCCTACTAATCTCTTTATCTTATGAATATCTTTCGAATGTCCATGTAGTACCATTGTCTTTGCTAAGAAAGGTAAGAATCCTATTGCCATTTTCCAATTTATTTTCCTTTCTCTTTTGTATATGTCAAAGCATGCTAACATTTGCGTTAGAATCACTCTCACTATTTGGATAATCAGTATAATCCCTAATATCCCTGCCATCATTTGTCCGAATATTAAGAATCTTCCCCACATGGCTTTCATCATATTTTTGGTTGCATGTTGGAAATGGTCTGGTGATAATAGTAATTCATAGTTCGGTTTTTCTCCGTAGTTATTTCCTCCTGTTATCGTCACGATATTTGATAATATTGCCTGTCTTTGTGCTGGAAATAGTAGATGTTCTCGAGCACGTTCTAGGTCTTTTGTTTGATAAATTCCACTTCGTGATATGTCTACCGGTTTAAATTCCGCTTCACTTGCTAATTCCGTGAGTCCAAATACTTTTGGTGGCGCTACTATCACTCGGGTTGGGAACTGTAACCAACTTCCGTCTCCTGTCTCAAATAATGGTCCGTATACGTTACTGCAGCTGAACATGTTCGGTACGAATTTAGTTGGGTTTATCATTCTTGTTACTGGTTGGGCAAATCTGATTTTTCCTTTGTATACTATTTCTAGTTCATTTATGCATTTGTCTCTGGGGATCGTTGAATTTTCTGGTAATCTTGCAATTGTCTTTTCGCATTTGTACGTGTACATCACTTCGCCTACGATTCTTCCGAAATATCCTTCTTGGAGCGGTAATAATGGAATTGCGTTGTCTGGGTTTGTAATAGCCATAGCTAACTTGGTTTTTAATATTTCTCTATTCAATATACAGTCGTTTTTTATCAGGTCATAATATATTTTCTCTGTTGATGCTAGGCCTCTGTGGTATAGAAAATCCATTTTGTTATTCATGTAAAGGTACAACTTCACATCTTTTGGGTCTATTTTAGCTTTTGCATTTGATATTGTTGATCGTGATAGGAATATTCCTTTGTAATTTGTGCTGATCACCATTTCGTCGCATTTGCTTACCATTCGTCCTTTTATGAATCTCATTCCTATCGTACTGTCGGTTGAAATTACTACCGTTGGTGTGGCTTCTGATCCGATATTAGTGGTAATGGTTTGCTTTCCGATTTTTCCGGTTCTTCGCAATTCTTCCATTGCATTCTTCTGAGTATTTGTTTCCGTTTCGCTATATACTTGTCCTTGTACTTCATCGAATATTGCGCTTTTCAATAGGGTGAGTCGACAAGCTCTGGTATCCGCGTTATATACGATTGTTGACATTCCCGTCGTACATGATCTGTCTGTGGCTAGGCATTGTGGGTACTTTTTCATTGCTTGCGTATCTGGATCAAAGTAGCCTTGGTATTTTTCTAACTTCACTTGGTAACTTTCTATCACTACTACGCCTTTAACTAATTGATTGAGTAGGGTGTATTCTCTCCTTCACATGATCCGTCTCCTGCCGTTATTCTTCCTGCGGCATATACTCTAGTAGTTTTTATTTTTCCATCTTCCGCTGCTACTTGGATTCGTCCTGCTATTCTAATAATTCCGGTATTGAATCCTTCCTCACATTCGCTTCGTGTTACCGTGACTACTGTCGTTTCTGTTCCGGCTTCTATGATCGTTGAATGTGAATGGTGTCCCATGGAATGCTACTATTTTCCCTTGTTACGTGCATTCTCGAATTTTCCTGTTTTTATGAAATCTACTTCTTGGTACCAGCATTACTATGACACTGCAAGCAGCTGTTCATTTGTATCTTCCGGGGGTTTGCGGCTTTAACATTCCTGCTGTTTCCTTTACGCGAATATTTTGTCCGCCGGATTTTTACATTATCGAAATCGTATACAACAAAAGGTGTCTATCCTTTTATGGCAACATCAATCCATATAAGTATTGTTTGTGATAATTGCGTTCATCATCCTTTCTGGCTGTTCTCGGATCACTTGGCGTTGATTATTGTTTGAATTCCGTCAGTAATTCCTTTAACTTCGTTTGGCATCATGGTCTGTTTTGATCGTCTCCACTTACCAAGTTTATAAAAGCTTGCCATCCGCCTTGAGTTAAAATGAATGGTTCGAATTACCTTCCTAATGGTGTCTGTTATTGCGAACATCCGTAGCCATTCGGATTATATTTCGGTTGTTCGCTTTTCTGTAGATTGCTATGGTGTTATACATCAGGTAGGCTATTCCTATAGATATCTGTTTGGATCGTCTGATTCGTTTTGTGAAGGTGGTTTATTATAGTAGTAAGTTCCTCTGGCTCCCTTGGTTGTGGTTCCGTACTTTATTATCCATGACTTTGTTATTATCGGTTTTGTTGCTGCCAAAGCTGTTTTCGCTTCTGTCCCTATGTTATTTAGATTTCAGGTTTCTTTATTTCTGGATTCGCTAAACCTATGCTATCGGCTATTATCTATTAATCCATTTTGCTCCCTGTTCTTGGACC
The DNA here is from genome assembly GCA_022537955.1 of Schmidtea mediterranea. Classification (NCBI taxonomy): domain Eukaryota; kingdom Metazoa; phylum Platyhelminthes; order Tricladida; family Dugesiidae; genus Schmidtea; species Schmidtea mediterranea. Next base: position 218,349,478 of record CM039679.1, on the reverse strand, counting down.
AGTCAGTTTTTCTTGTAGTTGCTTTGTTAGCTTGGGCTGAGTTTATTTAAGTTTCGTTGTTTAGCTGATGACCATTTGCATCTGTTCTTTTGCTTTTCCTTTTCCGGCACTGCTGGGTTTGTTCCGAATTTTGGTCCGTCCTCTTGGTTTCCTTTTCCATCACTGTACCCGTTCTCCTACGTTTGGGTTGTTCGTATTGTTTTGTATCCCTTGACGGGTTGTAGCTCCCTCGTCTTTTTTAGTTCCAATTATCTCATTCGTCCCTTTGAGTTCTGGCGTCTTCTCTCTCTTTTTTCTTTCTTTTCTTTCTGTAATCTGGTTTCTACTGTTTCAGCTGGTTGCTTTTGACGCATACAAATCCATCAAATCGTCCGTTGTTAAATATTCAATTTTTTCGTTTTCTGAGGTGAATAAATCTTGGATTCTGGGATTTTCCTTGTTGCTGTCCTCGTTTTACAAATATCATTAAGGGTCCATTTAAATATTCCTTCTTCGTCTCCCGTTGTTACGAAAATGGTGCAGGTGGCAACTTCCGGCGTATTTTAGGCTTTCCTGTCGCCCTACTGTGTCTTTCGTTTGATTTCTCTTTGTTAAGTTCTCCTACCGCCATTTTTCGTTACGTTAATAACGTTTTACTCTTCTAAATTGTAAACGGTGTAACTCCTATTTCGATACTTCGTCTAAGGATCGTCCTTCAAATGTGTAGGTGGAAATGGTAGTTCGTTATGGTATCCTCTTTTACCTTTCACTTACTTTAGCTTTGATATAGAAATGCCTTTTTCTTTGTTCCGAAATCTGGTGTCATGATTTTTTAAACTATATTTTCTATTGTTTCGGCTGCCATTCTGCATGTTTCCACTTTTCTGATGATTTCTCTGAATTGTTCTGGGTGCCATTACGTAAACTCTTCTATACTCTTCAATTTCCTTTTAACTGTAATTTCCGTTAAGGTTTTTTCTTTTATTTCTGTTGCATGACTCGATTATCCACTTTGCGAGGTCTTAACGTTCGTCTTTGGGTTCTTTGCGCCGGTTTTAGTATCGTAGCTAATTCTTCTGCATTTTTGAAAAGTTTCGGTAATCTTGTCATTCCTCTTCCACTGAGTCGTCAATATCTGTAGGTTAAGTAAACCTTGATCCCGGCGAATTCCGTTTCTCGAGACGTTTGATTCCGTGGTCCCTAGCTTCTTTCCCTTTGAATTCGTAATTTTCAATTCTCTTTTTCGCGTTTCCACTCGATTGTGATATATCTCGCGTCATTTTTCCACAAATGGTGACGTTTCTTCTCCTGTTATGAATTTTCTTGAGTAGAAATTGTGGCATTCCTCCTGCTACGTTTTCTGGGTGGTTCTCGGTTTCTGACTCAACCTGCTGATCTTGTTCCATCCTAATTTTCGCTGTGTCGTTCTTCCCAATGTCCAGGTTTGGCTATCGAGAATTACGGTTTTCCCTGTTATTGGCCATTCTAGTTTTCCGTCGTACCTTCCTCTGCTAGAAGGAAAATACAGATAAATATTTCCTTTTGCCCACTCCTCTCGTTCGGGATATTATTCCTCACTTCAACGATATCTCGATTTCCGTGTAAAAAACTGATGGCTGGTTTAGACTAGTAATCTTTCCTTCTTTACCGCTGATTTTTACATTTTTCTGCCCATCCACTTATTTTCCAGGTATAAGGCGTCTAAATCTGGCTCGGATCCATTTATTTCCTCGTCTTCCTCCGGTTTGCCAATTCCATTTCGTTTATTAGTCTCCGGTAGGTTTTCATATGGGCCATCTTATACTAAGTTCTAAAGTTACCTCGTGCGACCTCTTCTGGTGCTCTCCTGGAATGTATTTTCTCCATTTGGTTCTGTTTTCCAATACGTTTTCCATTCCAATTCTTTCTTAACTTTCATCGTACAGACCTTTTTTCCATGTGTTCGCTCCGACAACGGTGGTCGTCTACTGGTTTGTAGTTCGTGTTCAACTTTGGAATCCTGTCTCATACTTGAAATATATTGTTAATCATCCGATCCATTTTCCTCTTCATTTCCTCTTGGAATTCTTCTGATTTGTTGTTCTTTTTTTCGTCGTGTTTTTCTTTCTGTTCATCCATGGCTATTATGTTTAATAGTCCTGTCCGTTTTCCCTATACCTAGTTCGTATATCGGGGTTCGTTCTCGTGGTCCAGATTTTGTCCGCCTTGTGTCCATTATAACCACGTCCTCTACCATTCCAATCGTCACTGCTTCTACTGATGGTTGATGATTCCTGATTAATTCGTCGAAATAATTCGTGTATTTGACAGTCCGGGTCTACCGAATTCCTTTTATTCTCGTTAGGCAATTTTAATCTATTTTTATCGGTTCATCTCCTCTCCATACTCTTGATGTTCACGCTATTTGGCTAAACCTTCGTCGTTTTCTTCATTGTCGAATCTCAATGAATGTCCGTGTTCCTCTACATCTTCTGACGAACATTTTCATTGAAATTGGCCTTTGTTGTTAGGGATTAATCATTAATAATATTTTTCTTGCTTGGGTCTATTGCCTGTTCGTCATTTTTAATCTGATTTTTGTTCTCATCATGATCTGTCTTTCTTCTCTAATCCAGGTTGTTTTCTTTAATAATACATTGTTTGATTTTTGGCATATATCGCTATCGTTTTCCATCGATTTCATTGTTATGAAAGTTACCACGTTTATTCCCATCTGGCATATTAGTGCATCAGCCAATGTACATCTCGTTTTATTTTCCCTTCCTTTTGTAATACAGTGTCGGTTTTTTGTAGCTGGTTCCTAATTTTTCTGTTATCCCATTCGTATAGCTCATTTGGTATTTTCACCTCTTGTTGCAATGATTTGTCTTGGTAATCCTGGAATGATCGATAACTACCTGATTATCCTTTCTATCGTATTCTTTTAAGATTTCTTGTATCTTTTATTATAGTCTTCCATGACGCTGTAAAAATACGCGTTGTCTTGTTTGATACTCCCTCTTGCGAATACTTTTCTTTCCTAACTGTAAGTTGGTTTGTATCTTTTCGATTTTGGATAAACATCTCATTTTTACCACTTCTTCTACTATCTCGTTGACTTTCTCTTATTATTCCTATTTCGTTTCTCTCTTTGGGACATTTATTTCCATTCCTTCTATTTTCCTTGGATTTCCGAATTCCGGTCTTTTATTGGGTTTTGTTTTTCCTCACATTGACTGAAATATCCTCTCCTCCCAAGCTGCCTTATTTCACTTTTCGTCTTTTCATGCCGTCTTTTGTTTCTCCGTATTTGTCTTAACATTATTGATAGAAGGTTTTTTTCCTTCCTCCGATTACTCCGTTTGCCCCTTTTGTTTGGAGCCATATTTTTACTTTTGTTTTTTCCGATTTTGTTTCCTCGTTCCAGTTTGGCTCCTCCTTTCTAATTCTTGCTTCTATTCTTTGTAGTAGTACCCTCTGAATTCGATTTTCGTTATTATTGTTCTGACACCATCTTTCCTCTTTTCCCTTTCAACGTGATGCTTCTGTTCGTTTCTTTGTAGTTCTAATCTTTGCTCTTTCCTCCATCTCGCGATAGCGCTTTCTCTGCTAATATTCTATTTTCTGTTCTAATACTTGTCTTGTTTATTCTTTTAGTACCCCTCGTCTAATTTCTGTATTAGTTCTTCTTATTTTAATTGGTTCTTTTTCTTGTTTCAGGATTCTCTTCCCTTCTTCCTAATGGTCTTTTTCCTGCTCCTAGAGCTTCTTCCGCTCCCTCTTTTCGAGTGCGTTATCTAATTTTTGACTTACTGCTTCCTCTTGCGAGTGAATTCCACTTCCGTACATTAGTGAATTTTTCGTTTGCTCTTTCCGGTAATTTCCTCTTGTTTATTTCTTGGCTTCCAATTTCCTCTGGTTTCCTCTATTTACTTTCCTTTGCTGTCGACTTTTTGTTGTTCCCTTCTTTCCGCAAAATTCTTGATTGCCTTCTATTTCTCCATTTTGTTCACTTCGATTTCCTTTTCGGTTGCATCAATCTCCCCTCGTTCTCCAACAACTGCTCCGCCAGTGTGGGTTTCCCTGGGGTTTCCATCTCATCATATTGGATTCTTCCGTGGATTTGGTTTTCTATTTCCCATCTCTGTTGAATTTCTTGGGCTTCCTCTGTTGTTAATTTTGCCATTTCGTTTGTGTTGTTGTGATATTCTTTTTGTTCTTTGTTCATACTTCTTCATTACTTCTCATTACGTTGATTCCTGTGGCTGCGATTGGGGTATCTTGCTGCATCCATTTCTCTCAATTCCATCGGCATTCTCTGTAATGTCTCTCGCAGCATGTATCTCTTGTATCACATTAACTGTGGATTTCTCGTCTGGAGTTGTTCTGTTGATTTGGTCCTCTTTTTAATGTTACATCTTTCTGGAGATGTCCTTCGCGCCACAATTGTAAGCATGCTCTGTATCCGATTGTCTGCAACCTCTCGGTGTGTCCTCTCCTGCCGCATCTCTGGCAGTTGTAGTTTCCGGTAGCATTCTTCCGTTCGACATGTCCATTCGTTGGGCAGGTAGTACATGTCTCTTGTATTGGAATTGTTCCTGAAAATTATTATATAACTACTTGGTTATTAAACCTCCATTCTCGGGGTTTCCTTGTCGGATGGTGACTTAACATCTGCTCGCTCTGGAAGAACTGTCATTGCTGGGCCTCAGCAATGTTGCTTGAATTGTTGGTATTGCGTTGTTGTTGTGTCGTTTGTTTCTGGTTCGCCATCACTGCTCTGATATCCCAATCCTAGATGTGCCTCACATTATTTCGCGATTCTACCGCTTTAATCCAATGTTTCTGGCCGCCAAAGCATCGAGGTTTGGGTCTTCTATCTTCTCTTTTAATTCCTCTTACAAAAACATCTACCATTTTATCTTCTGGTATATCTTATCTCCAAAAGCTTCTTTGCACAACTTTTTTAATCACACAGCGTACACTGCATTGGATTCGTCACGTCTTTGTTTCCTGTGAAGGAAGTCTAACATCTCAATTCCCTTTTTCCTATTCCGATTATCTTATTAAAAATTCTTTTATCTCTGTCCACGTATTTAATTTCGTTTGCATTGCTTGCTTCCTCCACGACTAATCCTGTCGCTCCCCTTCAAAATACAGGGTAGTCGCTAACTTTACTTTTTGGTCGCAATGGCAAAATGTTTATATACTTCGAATCCTTGAAAAAATGTATCTAGTTTGTTGAGGTTGCCATCGAAAGGCTCTCCCCTGAATTTCTCTCTAAATTCTCCTATCATTGCATTTGGGTTGGCTGTTGGAATTGTATTTGAGTTCGAATCGGTTATCATGTTCAGATTATTATCTCGACTTTTTGTTATCTCCTCTCGCTTTCCTGGTTCCGATATTCTACTATATTCTCTGTATTAATTATTTGCTTTCTTGGCTGCTACTATATCAAAAATCGTCTGTCCGTTTTCTGATCCGGTTCCGTTACTGTTACTGTTGATATCGCTGTGTTTGACGCTTCTGTCACTATTGCTTTTATCCTTTCTTCTTCTCTAATAGGCTTCTTTCTTCTGCTCTTTTGGTTTGGGCTTCTCGTAACTATATTTTTGTTCTCAATGATACGGTTATCCGCTGGTTTACGCTGTGGCTTCTACTTCGCTGATTATCTCCCTTTTACTTTGGTTGCTCTTGAATTTGCTTGAATTGCTTTGCGATTGCTCTGAAACTGCTTGCGTTTGCTCTAAAAATAAATAACACTTCCAATAATTTTATACTTATCAACTTGCTCTCCGTTTTATTAACAATACTTTATTTCCCTTGTCAATGTTCCGCTGTATCCTTCTTTGTTTGCTTTACCCCATAATTTAAGTCCAATTTTAAATTATCTATAACCGTATCATTATCTATCAAACTCGTAATCATTACATCTAATGTCTTATCAGTTTATCATATAGCGCATCATTATCCTATATTTATCAATAAATCAAATCCATCATACTCATCATTCACCTTTCATTCATTAATATTTTTCCTTATGTCCTCTCTGTTTTCAAAATTGTTTGCTATTCCCTCAGTCGCTGGCGCTCTAGGGCCTTTATCTAAATCCTTTAATTCTTAATCACTGGCCACTTTATGCCTTGTCTAAAATCTTTAATCCTTAACACTGGCGCTCTATGGCCTCTTTGAATCTTTAATCGTTAATCACTGGCGTCATGGCCTCTATTTAAATTCTTTTAATCTCTAATCGCTGGCACTCTCTGGCCTTTATCTAAATCCTATTCTCTTTTTACTGGCGCGCTGATGGCCTTAAATTTCTCGTCTCATCCGGCATTCTATGCCCTATAATTTAATCCTCTCTATTGGCTCTATGGCCTTCTCTATTACTCGGACCTGAGTTTTCATCCAGTGACCTATTGGGTGACTTGTCCGATGGAACAAGCTTGAAGGCCTCCACACTGACTTCTCAAATCCAGGCGTCTGTTGGGAGCGCCATTTATCCGGTTTACGCTTGCCTCACGCCACTCCGGATATCCGGTACTCGGTGGACCCGGGTTATTGTACGAACTCCTCGCTGGGTTAATAATCTAAAAAACATTCCTCAGTACCGTGTGATCCGGGTGTGTACTTCGGAGATATAAGAAATGGAAAACCTAGACGTTCCATCAGCTCCAAAAGCGTTTACTTGATTTCCCGAATAGTGAAAAGAACGGAAGAAAAAATTGGGCGCTGTATTTCTATTAATTTCTATCTACGTCGGCCGCCCGCGTAGATTTCCAGCTCTGCTGGCTGCCCTCAATCTGATCCTTAGTAGGACCTTTCGATATGAACCCATTTACCGGTGGTTCAACATCTCCCTACCGCTTGGTTCCGATACTCGTGTGGGATCCGGTTGTTATCGAGTCCTACCCAGGTAAAAAAAATTCTCGGTCGATACTCCAGTGTGGTATCCGGTTTTTTGTATCGAGCGGTTCAGCGCCACTAGTCCCTTGGCTATAGCAACAACCTGAAACTCGACAGTCCGCCGCGTCCTCGTGCCCTCACCACCACAGGGAAAAAAAATGTTTTCTAGGTTACCTTTACGAGACTTTTGGCTCTCTCACCTTCGGCGTCTAAAATCACGGCGCATTTCTCTCACCTCTCAGTTCATCCCTCACTCCCCCCATCAAAATTTGTGGTAATCGCATCAAACAATCTCCCAAAAGAGGGGATCAATCTCTCGCCGGCTACTTGTTGACCATTTGGGAGAACTTGGCCACCCTATCAATTTTCTCAGTCAGGTTGATCAAGGGTTTTCCCTGGTGAAGCGTACTATCGTTTGATAGCTCATGTTATCACTTTCACCATCAGTTCACTTTTCCTCTCCTATCTCCATATAATAAGATAAAACAAAAAAAATATACACTGGAAAACCTAATTGTTTCGAAATTTTCTGTCCAATATGCGGTCCTAGATGATTCCGCTGCTTTTGTGTCCTGTGCATGTAGTTAATTTTTCCCTGATTCGGCTTTCGTATGTTACTTTAATTTTACTTGTCGTCATTTATTTACTCTTATTTATCAGTTACTCTTTTACACACATTATACATTTAAAACTGATTTACAACACTCATATTATCGATTACTACAACAATTCATGATAAAACACTGTAATCGTTCCTTTATCTTTCTCTGACACAACCACAATGCGATTCCTGGACACATCCCTGACAAAAACCAGGTGCCCACAAAGGTATTCATCACTCGTGCTTTCTTCCGTTCCGAATACATAACATTCCCGATAGGCTTTGGTTTGCCTCTTTTATCATTCGGCATATCTCACTTCATTGTTCGGACCTTTTCATCATTATGCTCCACTCTTTGCCAAATTCAGCTATCTCCAATCTCATAAACAAAATTTCATATATCTTTTCGGTTGTTACTTCTTCGTCGAATGTAATAATTTTCATCAACCATACATAGTTCCATCAGGGTAGAGGCTTGAAATCGATGCGACGTCTTCTTAACTTTTCTCATTATTTGTTATTTTATCAATCTCTCTAGGTTGTCATTTTCGATGTTCAGTATTCTCTTAGTTCGTTATTACGGTTAGTTTGTTCCCTCTATTAATAAAACATTAACAATATGGTCATTAATTAACTATTATCGTTATTCTCCACGTTGGGTTTATTTGTTTTTCCCGTTTAATTCTTTTCTATTCATTTATTTACTTTTTCGTTCTCTTAATTACCCATTTTCATTTTATCCCGATTTTACCCTTTAATAATGTTGTTTTGTTTATATCTGCGTGCTTTGTTATTTTTATGCGTTTACTTTTCCTTGTAGTGGTTTGATCGTTTCCATAGTTTTGGCTATTTTACTTTTTTATGGAGACCTAACAATTTGTTTGTTGATCTATATGTTCCCTTGTCGTTGGTTTTTATTTTTGTTGCCTAGAGGTTGATGACATTTTTTCCACTCAACGAAATTTTATACAGGCTCCAAATTTGTACTGTCAAGTTGGTGTTTTCCAATGTGGAATCGTTCATCGTATTGTAGCAAATGTCGTTTTCCACATTTTTATTGCGTTCCGTTTTTCTATTTACTTGGTGAGAATTGTTTCGGTTTCCTTGGTCTTCCAGAATGACACGCTTCATTCCCGCTGAGGTATACTGACAAATTCTTCTTTGTTGTTCTTAACTTGGCTGTGTGATCTCCTAATGACAAAGCTGATCCCCCAAATTTAACCTGGTGCTAATCGTCTATTTTCTTATCATTTTCTTATTTTTGTAGTGAGATGGGGTTGTTTCCAATTTAATAAGCGTTTCATTCTTGATTTGCATTTTCTTTCGTCATCCTTCTGTCGTCTCTCCCGTTCTGCAAAAATGTCCGTCCCGACATTTCTATTTGATAGGTTGCTTGTTTTTTTCCAAATTGACAAGCTTTCAATCCCGGCTGAGGGGTGTACCTCGGCAAACTTTCTGTTGTTCTTGACTTGTTGTTGATTTTTCCCAATAACAAAGCTTCACATCCCGGCTGAGGGTGTACCGGCAAATTAAACTTCTGTGTTTTTTGACTTGGTTGGTTGATTTTCCAATAGACAAGCTCAAACCCGCTGAGGGGTGTACTGGCAAACTTTCCTGTTGTTTCTTGACTGGTTGGGTTGATTTTCCAATAGACCCAAAGCTTCAATCCCGGCTGAGCCCCAAATTATATGTGGGTTAGTTGGTGTGGATGACCTTCCCCAATCATATAAAATAGTTTTTGCTCCCAATGGTTACCGTTGCAGCAACGTTGGTAATGTTAACCACGGTCACAGGACGTCCAAAGGTGAGTTCCGATACTCAGAACTGCAAAGGGTTAGTCCCTACTGCGGGTTCAGCGGACTGCGTAGAAGGCCTATGTCCGTCTTCTACTTCAGGGTCCCTTTCCTCACTTCCTATTTAAATACTTCGTTCCTAATAATTATATTTACAGATAAATAACATAATAAACTAAACAATTTTATTTAATGAACACAAATAAATATCACAACAATAAATTTCTCATTTTATTTGCTACTCCTTGGCACGTCTTCGCAACCGCTCGGTTTCGACCCGGTCCGGAGCGTGTGATCTGGGCTTCTTGTTAGCTGATTGGGCTCCC